>RDRW01000034.1:0-393166 GCA_007896445.1 Puccinia hordei
TAACATTAAACAGCTCCTTTCCAAATGATCTGTCTTCCCCCTGACGCTCCACAGTACCTCCCAGGTCATGGAAGCGCTCACAATCTCCCCAAGAGGAGGTATTACAATATATAAACAGCTTTTAAACATCCGTTTATCTCCCAGAGAATATTTAGACACCTTAGCACAGTACATACCTTAGAGGTATTACCTTGCTTAGTTCCCCATTCTCCCACCAATACCCCAATTCTGGATAATCTATAGTTTAATACTGTTATTACCCAAGATTGGCCACAACCTACCTGTCAGCCTCAGTGATGCCAAAGACTGGAATCTTTCTAGCTACACTGGGTGCAAGTAAAAAACAGGTGGTAACACAAGGGTATGTGTCAAGGGGAAATGGGTAATGGTTGATTTAAAAGAAAAGGTTTTAATAAAAACAATAAAGTTTTTATTAAGGGAGGGCTGGAGTTACAGGGGTGGTTTATTGTCCCTCCAAGGTTCTGGTATTTTTGGTAAAAGAGTAGCCCAGACAGTAGTATACTACTGAAGTATATAAGGAAATAACACTCTAGTTTATTTCCAAGAAAGATAACTTCAGGAGGAGTATGACTGGTCTTGAGGCGCTCAAATAACTGGGTAAAGGTTGGTGATGAGTGCTGATAAAGGTGAAAGGTTGTTGGATGAAATTCAAGTATAAAACAAGCAAAAACTGGACTATATAAAACAGGCTAAGACTGGTTGATATGGTGGGTAACAGCTGGTAAATGTAATGAAGATGGGGATATCATTTCGTGGGAAGGAAGGGCTGTTTATATATCCATTCTGGGCTCTTGGAGGCGAAGCAGAAGCTCAGTTTCCTGGTCTAGTCTCCTACTAAGCCCTAGTTACCTGTATAACTGGTTTGGTTACGGTAGGGCTTAGTTACATGTTTCAAAAGGCTCAAAGTGGTTTAATGTTCCCAGTAAGTTGAGTACTTTCGTTTCTTCCTGCCTTTGGACCAGTAGTCTATTTTACAACCAACAAATTGGGGATATCTTGGCCTTAGTAGGAAAAGTATTGCCCGGCATTGGTTGTGGCTTCTATTACAGGTGCAAGGTACATGTAACTATGGAAATGATGATGTAAAACTTATTTATGCATCATACCCGAACTCTATTAACCTTAATTACATAGTCTACTAGCATATATTTAAGGTTATGTAGATCTTTAAGTCATATGAAAACTTGACGGCCTTGTAAAGGGATGTGAAGGAGTAATAATTAGGGGTACTTTTGCTGAGCTACCCTAGGTTAATTTACATTTAAATTCAGAATCTGAAATAACATTCTAAGTTCTCTCTATACTTTAGAAGTTATATCTAGATTCTGTGTTATATGCTTTGTTTAATGATTTCTTTTGAAACAAAAGATGTAAGGTGTGCATTCTTTTGAGACTAAGAATATAAGTTTTATGTTGGTATAATTTGCTATGGTCAGGTTGTCTCTGAATTAGTAGCAGGCTGACACTACCTTCAATAAGGTAGAAACCACAAACCCAAGTTGAGTCTCTTCTTGGATGCCTATTAATACTTTGTATTGATTTGGATGCACCTAATTAGAGCAATTAGAGCAAGCCTCTCAGACAAGACTTACTGATTGAGGATTTTTTTACAGGAAATTTTTAACCAACCAAAACCACTTTAAACCATCAACCTACCTTAGTTACCACCCTAACCACGGTTAGTTTCACACCCATGCAGATAAAGAGTGCAAACCTAATGGAAAAACAAAGATATATGACAAATAACAAAGTGTGATATTGAAAAGCATTTCAAATGTGCTAAAGACCACACAAGTAATTTCAAGAGCAGGCATACTCACCAAACTTTTTTGTTTTGTTTTGGTTATAAGACTTCATTCAAGTTCAATATGAGTTTATATGTATTCTTTTAAACTAATTTTTCTTTCCTTTTTATTTCATTTTGAGTTCCTTTTTTAGATTCAGCTCAAGTAGCTAGAAAAAAGACTCGACACCTACTAGGGAAAACAAATCATGTGCAGACATGTATTGATCGAGAGGTGTGAAACAATTAGCACATGGAATGGCCAACAGTTATTGATTCCAAGGAGCACGTTTGAATGCAGCAGGGGTTTGGGCCACTGGCAAAGCATTGCCGCTCATTCTCCTGGGTCGGCTCAGTGTCAAGGAAAGTGAAAACAACCATAGTGAAGCAGCACTCAGGGGCGTTCAGGAGTTTACTGAGAGTAACACGCTCTGTACCTTCTTCCGTGATTTCACTCAGTCCATGATGGCATGGATTCGAGAAACTTGGGCAGCGTTTGTACTGGGATCGGATTATAAGACAGATACATACGTTTGTAGGCAAGAAACACCGTGGGTACTGCGATCCATTGGCTTAGTGAGTGCCCCGTTCACATCAATTTTGTCCATGTGCCTATCTCAGCCTGCACCAAAGTGTCAATTTGTTTTCATCATCACCGCTTTGCTCAGATCTCATTTAAATTCACAGTGATCATGTCGTGATCGACCTCCAGGCCAGTCGGGCTGTCAATATGTATCAGAAAATGTAGGTTGTCATGGGAGTTGAATTAAACAAAAAGGGGTTGATGAAGAAGAAGAAGGAAAATTATACAATTAAGTTTGCGATGATTGGGTGTGAAGTAAGACCAAATAGCAGAAAGGAATATACGAGTAGGGAAGATGGGCTGATATGTGATTGTAGAGGAAGCAGATAATACAGAGAGAAGGTATATGAAAGTGGGATGGGGCATGATTATGTAGACTTGTGAAGCAGATTAAAAAGAAGAGTGGATAGGTATTGGATTTGATAATGCTACTTGTTAGGTCTCGGGATGGGCAACTTAAGCCTGCAGAATGCGAGGAGAAGTAAGTGACTGACTGGTACAATCAAAACGACTACATGAGGGACAGAAGCAAAAGGACTGACCGATGTGCTGGGTGTTTTTGCAGCATCTGGAGCATCTTTCATGAATAGGCCACCACCGTAGGGGTAGCCGTAGAAAGAATTGTAGCCGTAGCCGAGTCCGCCATAGCCGAGTCCGCCGTAGCCGAATCCCCCGTAGCCGAGTCCGCCGTAGCCGAATCCCCCGTAGCCGCCGTAATAGTTGTTCATGCCGCATGAGTAGCCTAAGCCCCAGCATTTCTGGTCTGATTGGCCTTTGGTGGCGGTGGTGTCTGCTCGCGGAGCAATGGTGGGCACAGCCAGTACCGACTGAAGGACGGCTAAGACGCAGGCGATGAAAAAGAAGCAATGCATGGTGATGGGTGTGGTGATGGGGATGATGATGATTATGCTTAGGATTTGTAGTCGTATGGGTAGAGTGTGGGTGATGGATGAAGGGGTGCTGGTAGTGTTCGAAACGGTCCTTTAAATACACATCAGGATTTCTTCTCGGCTTGCCCTGTGCTTCATTAACACTTCACTTCCACCACATCAACCTCCGGTTCTACAGATTGTTGGAGTAGAAAATCTCTTTGCCGTGTGCAGCTAACCGGCTCAGTAACCAAGCCTACCGTTCTACGGGTCATTTGATAATGTGATCCGAATTCAAACTGGTACATTCAAGAGATTCTACTCGATCCAACATTCGGAGTTTTACGGCCTTCATACCTTGATGGGTTTAATCCCGTCAAGCGGGCCGCGGCTGGATGATTGAGAATATTCAAGGAGAAATTCACACATCGCAGTGTGAACCTCCCTCCTTGAGCACGATGAGAAGATACTCGAGTATCTATGTATCTACTCCAGCCTTTCATGGCAGAGTTCATCGTCTCAGTGGGTCAATGATGAGCTGCCTTGAGATCAGCGGACCAAAGGACATCCGATATCTATTTAAGAGGCTGAGGAGTGTCGCTGACCATCACGCACTCATCCCTCACACTCCGCACACACAACCACATCTTCGCACATCCAACCACCACTATCACCATGCATTGCTTCTTTTTCATCGCCTGCTTCTTAGCCGTCCTTCAGTCGGTACTGGCTGTGCCCACCATTGCTCCGCGAGCAGACACCACCGCCACCAAAGGCCAATCAGACCAGAAATGCTGGGGCTTAGGCTACTCATGCGGCATGAACAACTATTACGGCGGCTACGGGGGATTCGGCTACGGCGGACTCGGCTACGGGGGATTCGGATACGGCGGACTCGGCTATGGCGGACTCGGCTACGGCTACAATTCTTTCTACGGCTACCCCTACGGTGGGCCTATTCATGGATGCATGCTCCAGATGCTGCAAAAACACCCAGCACATCGGTCAGTCCTTTTGCTTCTGTCCCTCATGTAGTCTTTTTGATCGTACCAGTCAGCCCACTGACTTTGGTCGATACCTCATCCGATTATGTAGGCCTAGCATGACAATCTTACAGACCCAACTGAACTAACCTTCGACCTGGAACTTGAGAAACTTAATATTTCTGCCGTGCTCGATCAACCATGTACAAATTTTTTTTGACATTTTTTTGTATGACACTATTTACATAATTATGTGTATTAACTTCCTTCTCCTTTCATGCTTCAGTCATAATACTGTAACCTTGAGCTACGTTGTTTCTTCACCCTAATGGTCGCAACCAATGTACTAGTTCTTTCTTCTTCTTGTTATATAACTTAATTATTCCATCTCTAGTGATTCGTCTGAGAGAGTTGATCCAATTGTTTTGAACCGCTGGAACTCAGGGAAGTTAGTGGGTTGATCAAGATGCCGCGGGAGCAAACTTTGACCGGACGTCCCAGCCTAATCTCTGCTTGAAACCATGGACGACGAAACGCGCCTTGTACCTGTAAATTATCCCGTCTGGTTTTCTCTTGATGTCAAAGACGAAACGGATCTGATCAAATGTTTCTTTTCTTTCTCTTCTATTTCAAATCGTGAATGTTGAGTAGTTTTTCCACTCAGTCATGCATGCCGCCCGCCAGATCAAAGCATCCTTTGATTTCAACGCAGTTTTGAGATTTGTGAGGATGTCCGAATCTGATAGAGATTGACGTTGGTTGATTTGCGAGTCCTGTTGTTGTCATATTTCTTTTGTCTTTTCTTGGCCCAACCTCAGAAACTCTACAAAGGGTAGGATGGTTAGTTAAGATGAAGGAACAGGGATTCAAGGTATCCTTAGACATTGAGAAAATCAGCACACTTAGAATTGACTACCTCCTGAGTCAGTGTCAGAGTAGGTCTCTAAAGTGATCTACAATGAATATTTCTCGACTCTTTTTAACTATAAAAGAGGAGATAAGCCGCGCCTCTTTCTAGAGGGACTGGTTGGGCGAGCACAACCTGAGTCTAATTAGACTCTGTACAGGGTAGGGAGGAAGAGGAGAGTTTAGAGAGGAAATAGGAAGAACTCGAACTTACTGTTGAGATTAGAAGAAGGTCGAGTTCTGGGGAGATTTTTCTATAAAAGATAGAGAGTATGTATGGAAATCAGAGAGTTGTATAAGGCCCAATCGTAGTTTTTCAAAGTATTTTGAAATCTACAATTAGATCAGGCTTGGTAACTATAACTTCTGATCAGGAACCTTCTTCTTCTTCTAATTTTCCTGTTTTTTTTACAACCTTTCTTTCTTTTCTTCTGAGCCTGAACCTGTGGATATCTGCTTCTGTCAATCCCTCTCTTCCTTTCCCTTGCTGCGCATTTCTTACTTCTTCTACTGGTTAAGTCCTGCTCTCTGAGCGGGTTTGTCAGGCGCAGCGCTGTCGTTGACTAGCTGCTTGGTGACAGTCAGGGGGTTCCGAAAATACCAGCCTTGTTTGTTTTTATGGTATCCAACTAGGTAGCCGGTCCAACCCCATAGAGTGAGTTTCCATTGTTTTCCTTTTGGAATATGGACACATGCATGGGACCCAAATGAGTAAAAGTTGTCCGCCAATGGTCTACAGTTAGACCACATTGCTAGTGGCCTTGCCTTACATTGTGAGTTGGGCAGCTGATTGATTAGGAAGCAGGCACATTTGTATGCATAGGACCATAGGGTGGATGGCATGCCGGAGTAAGTTAGGGTGGTGACCTAGAAATATTGCCCAGGGTTTGGTTGAGTCTCTTGGCATCACCATTCTGCAGCAGGGTATACAGGGAAGGTGAATATTATTTGGGAACCCCATGGAGTCAAGGTCCTCTGGTAGTGGTTTGATGGTATTCTGCCTTTTTGCGTTTTATTGCATTGGATGAACCCTTTGGTGCCAATCCAACATGTGCTATTGTTTTCTTGATGAGTGCTATGATGATGTGAGGAAACTCTGAAAACTTTTTCATTGGTTAAAAAAAGGAGTAAGTGGTGGTGTGATTTTCTTTGAACAGTCAAGAGGAAACAGTTGCCAGATGTATCTACATCAAATGGGCCAACGTTATTAATATTTGAGGTGTTGTGTCCTTCTTATTTAAATAAAAAATGATAAACTTCTGATTGAAAGCTTAAAAAAGACAACTTAACAATAAAAAATGGAACCAGTTTCAGTAATCTGAAGAACAATTAGTAGAATTATTGATTGATGTAACATTGATACTGTAACAATAACACTACAGATGACCTTCAATAATCATTATTAAATCCAGGGGTTTGTTACTGTTGTGTAATCTTCATTAAACCAATATAATTCTGGCTCAGAACTAGGAGGTTGTTGAAGTTGAGTTTTTGTAGTGTGGTGGTAATTTAAATTGACCTTGGTCTTGATGTTTGTTTGATTTGCTTTTTGTTCTTTTTTCCAATTGAGGATAATCAAGTTTTACCAGCAACTTAATGCTTCAAGTTTGAAGTTGTAACACTCCAAATACCCCACTTTACTTCTCTTGCACACAGGAAATCCTTCAGTCAAGATATCTTTGGTAGTACAGTTGTTACAAACTCTACAGTGGGGCTGGCACCAGTAAAGTCTTAGGGACAAATGGAATCAATACCATCCTAGACCCAACCATGCCAAACACAAAAGGCTACTTGTTGGTGTCTAATTTTTGAGATAGACAGAGCAACAAATCAAGTGTTTCAACTTTCATTCCTAATAGATATCTCAAAGCCCCTAGATTTTCCATCATATACCTAGTGTTGAGATGGGGGTGGAAAAACTCCACATTTTGAGTGTGAAGGGTGCACTGTATGGGCTCAGGGTTGACAAGCAATATATCATCACTTGCAACCAAAAAAAACCTAGTATCTACAAGAACAATAACTTGAACTGGAATCCTGAAAGTTGGTCCAAGGATGAAAAACGGCTTCTGTTTTGGTATCAGGATTTTGGACATGTAGGTCTCAGGGTTCTACACTGGCTCATTAATTAATGAAATGGTATGGGACTTCCAAAGGAGTTATCCAATGGGTCCATACACTGTGCATTCTGCTCTGTGAGCAAAAGCACAGAAATCACTCTTGTATTATCTTCAACAAATTTTCCACTGACAAAGATGGAAATCCTGGCTGTTGATCTTGTTGGACCATTTGGCTCTGAGGTACCAGCAGTGGATGGCAGTAAATATCAGTTCACTCTGTGTGATGCCAGGACAGGATTTTTTAAGCCTATAAAACAAGTCTGATTCTAATTCTGTTATCATTGACATCATTGCAAGGCTTGAATGAAAACTGGAAATAAAGTGAAGATGCTTTGTAGTGATAATGGAGGGGAATTTGCCAACAAAGCCCTTGGAGATTTTCTCAGCTCTAAAGGCATTGCCATGGAGAGAGCCCTACCTATCATCATTACCACAATGGATTGATTGAGAGGTTCAATCAAACAATTCCGGTGATGGTTAGGAAAGTTCTTATAGAAAGTTCTTTGCCAAAGGTGTTCTGGAATTACACCTTTGATTATGCAATTCAATAAGAATCCCAGCTGCATGGGAAACAGTGTGCTGGATCCAGGAGTGATAAAACTTGACAGAAATAGAAAGAAGGACAGAATATTGGAAGATTGCTGGGTTCACTTTTCACCAAGTTGAGAGAGAGGAAAAAACATCCAAGCTAGAGGCAATGAATTAAATATGAGAGTTGGTTAAGCATTTTTAGAGAAGATGATTCATAGGAATAGATTAGATTAGAAGAGAAAGGAGAAGAAGAGACAGGAGAAGCAGAGAAAGGAGAAGAAGAGAAAAGCAAGGGAAATTAGTAGAGAAGAGAATGATAGGGGTTATTGGTGGATGAGAAGAGTTAGAGTGGAAAGGATTAGAGGAGAGAGGGATTGGATATATCAGTATTGGTGAGAGTTGAAGTTATTTGATTATCCCTTAAATGTTCCACCCAGTTGATCTTGTAAGTATGTGATGATTAGTTTAAGATTAATGGTTATTCATGTCACAGGAGTTTCATCTAATAAAGGTCAAGAGAGTAGAGCAAAATGTGTTTAGCTTTAAAAAAAAACTATAAAAGAACCAGTATTTCAGCCTATTTGATGCCAACATGTAAAAAAATTCTAGCTACACATGGTGCAAAAATGTAATATGATGGGTAAAACGGTTGGATAATTTTTTTGAAACAATTCCAAAGGAATTGGATTGTAAAAATTATGATTTTTGTTGTTTTAATTATAATTAATTAAAATAAAAATAAACAAAGCGGTCTGATAAATCAGGGGTTGTTTAAATCCCTCTAAGGTATCTTGCAAAAAGCAGATGATTTAGGTACCTTGAATTGAAAACACTGGGGCCTGATAAATCAAGTGTTGTTTAGATCCCAGATATATGGAAAGGAAGGGGGGAAAAGTGCCACAGACAGAGGAAGGGTAATAACTTACTATTGTTTAACTCTTCAAATTTTTGGGGTGCTTTCAATGATTTTAAACATGATTTTTAAATAATAACTACTTAGATACTGTCAGACATTGAGACAATAAGCCCACATGTCTCCAAAATAATACAAGTCACATAACCCAATGGTTAAGGACTTGTATTTACAAAAAAGGGAATAAAATGAACCAAGTAAATTATCATGAATTTATAAGTTCAATTCCCATATCAGTCATAATTTTATATACTTATTTTTTATCTAAATAGTATCATTTTTATAAACTAACTATTATTAAGAAATTCTAATTTAAGGAGAGATTAATATCTCCCAATGAATTTACCACACATTATTACAATTTAGTTAGATCTCCTTCAAGGAGACTATTAACATAAATTACCCCATGTAATACAAACTCCTTTGAGTGATTAAATTGGGGATAACATATTGTGTAATATTTAAAGGGCTGAGATTTCCTTCTAAAGGGAATTCCCCAGATTATTACCATACAAACCTGCCAACCTTACTATTGTTTTAGTGAGTGGGGTTTTATATAATCATCCAAACCAACCTTTCTCTTTATCCCTTATCATCTTTCCTAGTCACTAGAATCTTTATTCAAGTGACTAGAAGTCCTCTCCCACTCTTAGGGAGTAGTTGAGGCAATCACACTGAGCTATCAATAGCTGTGTTCCCTTGTTAACACAAGGGTGCCAGCTTCTCCGCTTTCAGCGTAGAGAAGCTTATTTCCACTGGTCTTACAGACTATAGTGTGACCCTAGATACTGGTTGTAATACTGTATACAGTATCATTACACTTATCTGATATTTGACCCCACGTCACTTAAGAGACGGGGGCTGACAGATACTTACCAGGCAATAGGCTGGTGACAAGGCTTTGTTGTACTTGGGCAAACTAGGCAAGGTGATAGGTAATAATTTGGGGAATCCTTTTTTTGGGGGAAAAGGGAGCTCCTTAAATACCTTTTGGTACCAGGCAGCACCCATTTTTTCAGATAATGGTCAGCCTGTGGGTGGTAGAGGTTGTTGTTTCTTATGGAGGGTATTCTTCAGTGTAGTGAGTGGTGTACCCTAGGTAAATTCAGGTGTAGATTCAGAATTTGTAATAATATTCTTGCTTTTATTATTAATTTTTTTGTAATAAAATGTCTCTTTAGTTGTCTCTTTCTTGGTTATAACATATCTTTTTGTTTTTTTTATATCTATTATTTTGTTTTTTACATTATTAATTTGTAATAATTGGCTCTGCTAAAGTAGCCAGTATTATTAAATAAGCATCTGATCCATATGAACAAGATTACTTATATTGATGAGATTTAAATGTTTTGAAGGATTTATATAGCTTCCATTCATCCAGGATCAGGAGCAACAAGGGAGAGAAGTTATGGTGCTTACATAATCAGATCGTTGATAGAGACGATCATCATGACACAATCCATTAAGCTTCCTTCAGAAATTTATCTGGAACCAACCATAATGTAAAGTACATCCTCTCATTCTCACCTTCTCATCTTCTCATTCTTGCTGACCACTTACACTTACTGTACTCTATCAGATCTCAATCCAACTCTCGTCTAAGGCTCCCACTGGTCAATTAGAAGAGCTCCAACATGAGTCCATCAACTATCACTCAAACGCTCGGACGAAGACCACCTGTCAACACTCCTAACGACTCATCACCAAGCTCATCCCTTTCACAACTCAAACCATCACGCTCAAGGC
Organism: Puccinia hordei; assembly: GCA_007896445.1. NCBI lineage: Eukaryota > Fungi > Basidiomycota > Pucciniomycetes > Pucciniales > Pucciniaceae > Puccinia > Puccinia hordei. Next base: position 10,456 of record RDRW01000034.1, read on the forward strand.
TACCAGCCCAAACAAAGCATCTAGCCGAACCTCGTACTCCAGCTACCCTAACAATTCGTCGAACGGCCAATCCAACCATCAACCTACTCTCTGGTCTCAACTCACCAGCTCAAACCCCTCTTCTGACCATCAAGCGTGATGTCAAGAGTCGCTTGCCCAGAGTCGCACCAACCCCTACGACCACAACCCCCGGAATATCAAATCCAGTTACAAAGAGATTAAGAGTCAAGAAACTCTCAACATTCCAGCCTCAAACTACCACCACCACAGCCCCTTCATCATCCTCCAGTCTTCCTCTCACACCCGAACCTTCGATCACTCAACCAGTACCACAACCAACCCCCTCAACTCAAACCATCGATCCTGATACAACCCCCAAAAAGAAACCATCCCGAGCCCTTAAACCAAATGGACATACCAATTCAAACCCTCAGCTCACCTCTTCTAAACTCCCCATCCCTCCTGCTATCAACCGTCCCGCCCAACAGACCACCATCAATTTCCCATCGATTGTTGAAGAACAGACACCTAGAAGGCCCATGACCCGAGCACGCTCCAAAAAGATCCTCGACCAGTCTACCTCCTCCCTCGCTCCCTCACCACCAGAACCAACCGGGATCCCCCAGATCAAACGAAAGCCATCCCGGGTCATGCAACTCGCACAAGCCTTCCAACAGGAACAACCTCCACCGACCGACGGCCACTCCAACAGAAACATGTTAGGGGTCACCCCACAAAGACGCCCTAGTAATGCCTCAAACAGCTCCATCATCTCACCCGCAGGCTCCCTAGGCGCCAACTCACCCAACATCTCCGCCCTGGCCGCCTCACTCAGCAAGCAACACGTACATCGTGATATGATCAGTCGGGCGCGTTCGGCCCGTTCATCGGTCACAGATATGCTGCGCTACTCAACCATGTCCACCCTCGGCGGGTTACATTGGGAGGATGGGGCCGGCGAGGGTCTGTTGACAGACCCAGACGAAACCGAGGCCATGGTCGCAGACATCTCCATGAGCAAACTTACCCCGCTCAAACCTGCCGTCCAGTCCGCCGCGATCGCCCTTGCTTCGGCCCGGGCCAACTTCTTGAACATCGTCCAAGAGAACGAGGATCAATCAGTCAATGAGCTTGCCGACAAAGAGGCACAAACGCCCAAGCCGGCTACTAGTAGAATCAAAAAACGACCCTCCTTCGGATTCCTCCCCCCATTTGCTACTACTCCCATATCTAGATCCCGTATCTCTGGTAGTGGTGCCTCGCTTACTTCAAACTCACCACTCGGACAACTGGTCGCTCATGAATCACAACTGGCTGCCCTCTCATCCTCATTAGAACAATCTCACCAACGCGAACTTGAACTCCAGAAAGAAATCAATAAACTATCTAAATTCCAGCAAGAACATCAACATCTTCATGACCAGAAGAGTCTTGTGGGGAAGAATAAGAAACTGGCGGATGACGAACGTGAACAGTCGTTGGTCGACGAAATTCGTCGCTTGGAAACCGAACTTGATGATACTAAAGAAATCAATATCGAGCTCGAAAATTCGCTCGATTTGCTCAAATTCGAAAACCTAGAAACCTTGAATAAATTTGTCAAATTACAGGAAGATCATCATCAATTACTCTCCCAAATCACTCCTCCTTCTCAAAACATCATCCCCATCGGTAACCCCTCCTTACCCGATGATCCTGATCCTCTCCGATTCGAGAAATTCAAGACGTTCGATCACCAGCTTTTGGCCGAACTTTCCGCTATTAAAGATCAACTGAAATTCATCCAATTCATCAAAATCTCGCTCGCTTTGGGATCCGATTTATTACCTTGAATATCTTCTTTTTCCTCTTGTCCCCCCCCCCCTCTGTTGGTTCATTGTGTGTTATATAAAGTCACTGTTTTACCAAACCTTCATGTTCATCAATTATCACACTTCCACACATACATTTATCCTCATCCTCATCATCATTTTTCATCTTTTTTTTTTTTTTTTTTTTGCTTTTCCTTGACTTTTTTTTTGTCATCACCATTGTAAATAAAGATTTCATATATATATACACTTTTTTTTAAAAAAATAAAAAAGTAAATCTAGATCAACCTCCCCCAAAATAAAAATAAGGGCCTTAATATAATATGGGTTTTCTGCGCTTACTTACATTCGGTTTTATGTCTGCTGGACACATCAAGACTGCTGCAGAAAAAAAAAACACGGTTTTTGATCCTGATGCTTGGGTAAAAAAAATTCTCCTGGCTTGTGTTCAAGCATTTTTTTTTTTTTTTTGAATTTGTTTCTCCTACAATTTGTGATGTGAATAATGCTTGGACAAACCCAAGTTTTCCCAGCCATAAAGTGATTGAGTTTAGCAGTAGTAGTTTTTTGACTTTGGGTTCTCCCTATGACTCCTGTGTAACACAGCATGTCCAATTCCCACCTCCATCATCCACTCATTTGCAAGAATTTTCTCGACAAAATGTAGACTCAGACTCAGCCAACAAAAAAATGGTTTAGTGGATGGACCAGTCAGCCCCCAAGGTTGTTGCCATCCGGATGATCCTTCAAGGATGATTAATGTTTGCAGGTATCCGCCGTCTACGTAGTGTTTCAATTTCTTGTCAATAGGTTGTTGGTCAATGGCTCGAGCGCCGTCAACAAACCCAATATGTGTGATCCACGACCTGGGATCGGATGAGAGCGGTGGTTGTCCAGCTCTCTCCCAAGACAACTGCACCCTCGTCGTCCATCGGGTCCCATCTGAACTGGGGGCTCTTTCTTCAGGAAATAAAAGAGAAATCTCATATCACTCCAGATGTACAATTCTCAATTGTCAGGGAATCCATCAGGACCTTGTCTAGCAATTGTTGATGTCTTTGGAGAAGCCAGAAACAAAAACAAACAAAAACAAAAAAAATGTCACAAATATCTTAGGATAGGTGTGTCAAGAGGATGGAAAAACTAATTCCCTGCCCATTTTCTTTTTTCTTTTTTTTTTTTTGCAGACAACACTGGGCCGCTGCTACACTATTGGAGGACCACTCACTGTGAGTCTAGCGTTGCAGTGTTTTTTTTTTGTGCCAGAAAATTTGTAGTGTTAGCTGATCCTCTATATCCTGCCAAACTAACAGCTAATGTAGCAAGAACTTTCTCAGCCAAATTGTTTGTTGGGTTTGCATTGGAAAATCACCACAACACCACCAAGTAGTGTACTAATTGTTTTGCCACTAACATGTTTTGAAGTTCCTTTTAACACAGAGACATTGGATCTATTTTCACCAGTTAAAATGGATGCTGCACAAAAGCTGTTTTTATGGCTTCACCATGCAAATTCCTGAATTCCTTAAAAACCCTGTATGAGGAATTCAATTACCACTGATGTGAGCACTTCTTGGAGCATGAATTAGAAAGCTGATTTCCTGGTTTTCTCAGTATTTTTAGCTGATAGCATGCCCAATACAGCTGCCTTGAATGAATCCATACCCCAATAAAAACTCAGTTCTAACTTTCAACAATGAAAAATTTCATTCTGGCAAGCATTTCCAGGAGCTTTGTGTTGATTCTGGAGTCCAGTTGATTTATCTTTGACCCTAATGCCCAGAATCAACCCCAATCAAGATTGGTTTTGCTGCAATCAAACAACAGATACAATCTTCACAAGTATTAAATAAAATCATTGCTGACTCTGAATGGGAAGTACACCAGGCAAAAGGTGATCTCCTCACAGCAGATTTCCACTAAAAAACATACAATCACTGTGGCTACTGTGTCCCACAAAACTAACCAGCTTTAATTTTGCAGGTTGGCACTGATATTCCACTCATCATTCTTCTCATTATATTTTCAAGTAGCTCAATATCCATGTTTTATATACAATTCAATTATTATTTCTAAATTGTTCATCAATCAATAAGTTATGATCCTTTCTGAATCAAAACAAATCACACATTAGCGCAATTAAAAAAATCTGTCCATTGTTTCCTCCTTTCTCATCAAATAGTTTTGATATCAATATCAAATTAGCCTATCTGAAAAATGTAGCAATGAATAAACTTTGGAATAATAAAAATAAATGACTTTGGTACAAACTGATTACAATAAAGAACTGAGGTTTTTTAGCCTGAAAATAAACAAAGGTTCAAATTCTACATTATGTAACAATAAAAAATCCAAAATCCAATGTTTTAAAGTCAAGATGGGTTAATCAAATGGCTGGGTGATCTAAAATTTGGCTCTTTTCAAACCCAAGAGTTGATGACAAGGGTAAATAATACAAATTTACGTAATTTTGTGAATAGATAGTTTAATCTTGAGAGGCTAGAAATTTCTCAAATTTGGAAACCTGGTCTCTTAACTGAGAAATGCAAACATCAGCTAAACCCCACCCCTTCGTCACATCTTGTGTAATATTCTTTGATTGGAAAACATTTGATTTTTTTTTCTTGTTCACCATGACAATCATCATCACATCATCCCTTTCCCCATTGGTATCTTGAAAAACTAAAAATATTCTTCCAGAAAGTTAGCTCCAAAATTGAAAACAGAGGATCTTTGAGAATCCAACAGGCCATAGCTCTGGGCCTTCCAATTTTCACGTTGGCTGAGTCTACGCTTTTTTGAAGTCAAGAGCTTCAAATATTTGATAGTGGCTGGGGGGAGAGTAAATGGACACTCCTTCCTGCCCTTTTAACTAAACAATAAAGGGTTTTATTTATTGAAAACAATTAATTAATCTAAAAAAGCTCTTCACAAGGGCATAGGCCCATTTTTGGGCCATTTCAGAAATTAAAAGACTGTAACAAGTTGGATTTGATTGATCAACAAATACAGGGATCTTATCTTTGTATTTTATTTTTGAAGTGTGAGCTTTGAATATTTGATTCATACAGAAATTAATTGCATCATAATCACTCGGCAAGAAAATAGTTGATGGTTTGATTGAAACTTTTGGTTTTGGAAAAGATGAAATTTGAGTGGCCTTCTTGGCCAAGATGTTTTTCTTGACCTCAAGTACATATTTTGCTTGCTTAGCTTGAGGTTCTGGACTGACTATCTGCACTTCCAAGCTTGAATTTTTATTATATTTTCTGTAGCTACAAACAGTGGCATTCCAATGAGTAAATAAAGCTGTATCATTGACTGTATAGATAGCTTACTTCTTGAAATCATCAGCACCTGGTTTTACTGAATGATTAGCAGCCCCAATGGCACCAATATGTGAAGTTTGGGGTGCTATATTTAGTATAGCACCCCAAATTAGCAGCTGCAGTGGAGATTCTCTTAGGAAATGACCATAAACATCTACCCTAACCAACCTCTTAGCTGTCAGCCAATCCTACCACAATGCTTTGGCAAAGTTGAAAGTTGCTTCCGGAAAAGCTTCAACAGCCAGTATTTGGACAAACAAGAATCAATGTGAGTAGAACTAATCTTGCAAAAATTTATTTGTATGAGTTTTGTTTTTTCTTCAGCTCTAAGCATCCAGGATGACTTCCCACACTTTAGCTCATTTTCTTGTGGGATATTGGCCCCTGCGTTTTACAGCCTATCCAAGGAGGCAGAAAATATTTCTAGAGTCTGTTTCAGGTAGAACCCTGTTCCACAGTGTTTCTGGGACCTTCTATTTCTGGAAGGACAGCACTCACCGGACATTTTAAATCCTTAAACCAACTGGATGGCACCCCAGAGGTCCATCCACTGACTATCACCATCTAGTAAATAAATTTTAAACCTGCAAATTTCTCAGCACTCTTTTTGAAAATGGAACTAGAGTGGGCAAAATTTCCAAGCAATGGAAGAGGGCTTGTGAGATATTGGCGGGTGTTGTGTCTCTCAAAATAGGCAAAAAGAAACCTCTGCAAGTATCAACATCACAACTATTTGGTGAACTGGCAAAGCAGCTCAAGTCATGGTCCTTTGTTGACAGGCATAGATCACCCTTGTTGATAATTGATGAAGCCAACAGCATCAAAAAGACAGGAAAATAGGTATGCCTCTTTCTCTGTGAGTGGGAGTGATGTGCTTGATTTTTGATTACTTGATGTGGAAATTATTTTTACACTTTTTTTTAAAAAAACAAAAAAAGAAAAAACAGCAAGGCAGGGTCTTTTAATACCCTGCCACCATGAAAGATATATGTTTCCCCAAAAGGGGAAACCTGTCCCTCTTTGACATTTTCTCCCCCATGCCTCTCTTTGAAATGTTTCCCCACATGTCTCTCTTTGAAATTTTTCCCCACATGTCTCTCACAAAAGGGGAAATATGTCTGCATTCAAATTTTCTCTCTCAAAAAGGGGAAACATGACAAAATGAGACATATTTCCCCTTTTTGGTGGTGGAGTCTGAAAAATTTCTCTGGGTAAACATTTCAAATAGAGAAATGTTTCCCCTTTTGGAGGGACGTTGGTGTTTTGCCAACCTGCTCACCAAATGGGTTTACAAGTCCCCAGGGGTTGAGCTGCTTGGTTCAGCAGTAGAAGAAGTGCAATACTGAGCCTCAATGGCGGAATTTCTTAGTTGGGTAACTACAGACGCCTGTGTCCCTTGCTGAAGTCTCTACTCCTGCTCAGACCCTAGAGTGGAGTTTGTTATGATGAGACATCAACCTTGGCCAACAACATCAAAAACCCCGGACGATGTCACGTCCAGTTCAATTAACCAGCAACCAGCTCCGAATAAAAATGAGCGCTATGAAACCTCTGTTCTAGGTCTTACTGAACCATCCGAACGAGCTCAAACAGACCTCAAGTATTGATCAAACACGATTTTCAAAGTCTCATCACGCGAGACAGGAGGTGGTAAATCAAAAAATGGAAAGCCAAGCGAGAATCGAGCCGCTCAGTCGAAAGGTTACCTCAAAAAATCCAAGGCTGGAGGCGGTAATGCAGACGGAAAATCGGACCAATATGAAGTGATCAGACAGGTTTGTAACAAATGTTTCTCGTCATTCCCAAGCTGTCTCGTGACCATCAATCTAACCAACAGTACCTTTACAGTTTCTATACGAACGGGACCCTCAAACGGACGACTCAGCGCGTTTGTCCCGATTGCAAAAGGCCGTACCCGAATTCGAGATACACGAAACGATTGACAGAGCGTGGAAGCTAAAAAAAGACACCAGAAAGAAAAACGGGCAGAAGAACTTGAAAGGCAGTATCAATCGATAAATAGAGCACTAAGAAGAACTCCGAGTAACCAATTTAAAGTTATAATTGAAGGTTATAAAAGACGATAATGGATCAACTCGCCGATGACAAAACATCGTTCAAACCAATCTGAACTCGACGGGAAAGCTGTCAGGTTTGTTTCCTAGGCAGCTCAAGCTGCCGGTAGAATCTCTTGCAACCCCTGATAAAGTCTAGGATCATGAATGGAAAAATCCAACACACCCTTCGTATTAGCTTGCTCAACGAAATAATTATTAATTTTCCCCTGACTTTTGAAGCAATCAAACTAGCTCTAAATGAATGTGATTTAAGGAGCTGAAAAATAATAGTCCCTTGGCTTTACATAAATGTTTACACCATCTTCGACCATATAAAGCTAATAGAAACCTTTAGTGAGTTCGTTGGCTGAATGAGGGCGAAACTATGCAGTCTTTTAAGAATGGCTAGGCTCTTGACTACCAGGGGGGGACAATCCAGTCTTTTCGGCACAGCCAGCTCCGCGAATACCCACGGCTGCCACGAGCAAAGCAGTGCTCACATGTTGAGAGCGGACATATTTGACGGGTTGCGTGTCGAGAGTCCAATTTCCACCGCAGTTGTAATTGTTGTAGCCTAAACTTACCCATGTACTTATTAGTCTACATTCTCGCATAAGTGTCATTACATCATGACTTACCATAGTCATGATTATCCCATACTACTAGACTCAACCCTTACATAATTACTTACATACATACTTAATAAAGCATGTATATATAAGACACGCCTGTTTCCTAATAATTCTCATCATTATAGTAATACAATTCATAGTTTCTCAGAGTTACGGTCCAATAGGTTATGAGCCTTTTCTCCCGAGTTTAAAGTACAATTAGAAATACTCTACCATTCTCCTGATTTCCTTCACCAGTGCTCAGATTTTTTCCTCTCCTGTGTCGTGTAGTGGTGTGTTTTGTCTATTTCTCCAGTACAATAAGTGTGTATCTCCTGTAGTATAACCCAGTTTCTTCAAATCATATCCATCCGCCAAACACTCTTAGTTTTTTTCGTTACATATTCTTTTATATACTTCAATTTTTTTCTTAGTTTTTTTTCCACCATGGTTCCTGTACAACGTTCCCCCAGCTCCATCCGAACCAGGTCTGCCTCCAACGCGGCAGCGGCTAACTCCTCCGGCAGACACTCATCAGGAAAGCGCGTGGCACGAAGCCCCCATGGTTCAGACGATGGACATACCACGGTCCGTATGGATAGACCCCCCGTTCCTTTCTCTGATGCCCCCCCGGCCCCTTTGGCAGATCATTACATCCCTTCCTTTGATTTTGCTGTCGATCCCAGCCATCGCGGTTTAATTGTTCGAGACGCACACTCCCGTTTCTCCGATAAATACAAGCTGTTACCGAACGGTAAGAATTTCCGTACTTGGATGAAGGACGTCCGGGAAATGGCCGGTTTCGTGATGGAGTATGAAAACTGGTACAACGAGGATTTCTCTCGGCACGCAGCGGAACATATTGGTTGGACCATCCTCCTTATCTCCCTTCACCGCGATATCAAGGACGATTTGGGTGATTTACCATCGAGTTTCAACATCATGAACCGGATTCGACGTCGTTTTACTAGTTTCAGCAGAGCGGCACAACTAAACAAGTGGGATGCCCTCAAAACCATCGAATGCACCGCCAACACCGATGCGATCACTATTGCCTCCACTTACAAAGCCGCACTTCTTGACCTCCAAGAATCAGGTGCAAATCTTGACAACGATTCCTTATTTGGGTTATTACTTCAATCATCTATAGCACATGGATCAGCACTGCGAAACGAGTTCGACTATCGGGTTGACCAAGAATTAGCACACCGAAGACAAATCCCTTTAATATTCCAAGAAATGATTGATCTCCTTTCTGACTGCCAAGAAAAACTGAAAGGACGAAACGCCGCGAGAGTCCTCCAACCTACAGCCTCCACATACCACGCCGCCCCTGTTCCTCAGGTTGAACGAGAGCCATCAATTGAAAGTCACCCCGATAACATATACACCCTGGCCAGTCGCCCCTCCAATTTCCGCACTCCAGCCCCCCTTCCCCGATCTTGTTTCCGCTGTGGATCAAATGGGCATCTCATCTCCCAATGCCCCACTAGCATACACGGCCAACCACAGAAATCTTTTCCCCCTCCTAACCCCCCTCCACAACAATACCAAGCCTACTACCCTATCCTAGCCCCTCCCATGATTCCTATGCCAAGACAGTTTCAACGAGCTCCCCATCCACAATTTCCTCCCGGCCTACGTCCCGCCGATTCTTATCGCCCGAACTATGGTAATCATCCCAGGAATAACCCCCGCCCCTCAACACATGCCGCTGACGTTCCTAGCGACCAAGTTGAAGCCTCAATGAATGCTATGCAATGCGATGACCCCCACGATAACAACAACCATCCCCACTTCAGCGACCTATCCTTTTCCGCTGCCGAACCCACCGCCAAACGCTCACCTCCTGCCATATTTGATACAGGCGCTACTCACCACTTAACCGGTGATAGGTTAGCCCTGAGAGATTTCATATTACTGAGTAAACCTATCCCATTACGTGTAGCTACTAACGGACCACCACGCTTTATAACAGGGAAAGGGAGACTGATTTTTCCTGGAGCAACCTCAACACCTACCACTGTTGATGATGTCCTATATTGTCCCGAGGCAGCCAATACGCTAATTTCCCCGGCGGCGCTCCGATTAGCTGGTTTCAGCATATCACTCATCAACGACATACCTAGATTCAAAGCACGATACGTCGCGAAAGGCTTCACACAAGTCGAAGGCGAGCACTTCAACGGTACGTTCGCACCCACGGCTACGTTTGTATCGATGCGTTTGCTGTTATCCATTGCGGCATTAAACAAATGGCCAGTACACACCTTCGATTTCGTGGCGGCCTACCTCAATTCTCCGATTGAGGAAGAAGTGTGGGTAACCCCTCCTGAAGGACTAGACGTCAAAAAAGGTAAAGCCTGTTTGCTCAAAAAGGCACTTTATGGGACGCGACAGGCGGCTCGTTGTTGGTGGCACCACCTGTCTTCCACCCTACGCGGCTTGGGCTACTGCTGTTCACAGTTTGACAACAGCGTTTACCTACTGAAACACGAGAAGAATCCCTCCGTAATATGGATTCATGTGGATGATGGTATTGTCACTGGATCATCAACCAGGGTCCTCCAGGAGTTGGAGTCAGCTCTATCTGAGTGCCTGGAAATAAAGTGGTCCTCCGGCCTATCAGAAATTGTCGGTCTCCGTATTACGCGTGACTCATCTGGTTTTTCCATTTCACAACCAAAATTAATCACGAAAATCCTCGCCCAACACTGGGACGGGGCTACTCATACTACAACCCCTCTCCCTTCCGGCGCTTTACCAAGCACGCCGTCCGGCGAAACCGGCATCGACGCGTCCACCTATCTCTCTATCATCGGCAGCCTTAGCTATCTCTCTGCGGGCTCCAGACCGGACATCACGTTCGGCGTCAATTTTCTCTCACGATTCTCCAAAAACCCAGCAAACGAACACTGGCGTTGCCTCAAACACCTAGTCAACTACGTTGCTGCGACCCAAGACGAAGTCCTGGTCATTAAACCCGACCTCTCCAGTCCACGGCTGTCGTGTTTTGCCGATGCCAACTGGGGAGGAGAGTTCTCCCGTTCCAATTATGGCATCCTCATTCTGTTCCACGGATGCCCTGTTCACTGGGTATCACGCCGGCTCGCTACGATTGCCTCCTCAACGGCACATGCAGAATACATGGCCCTGGGACATGGCACCAGACAGGTGTTATGGATCAGGCAACTGTTGGAAGATATGACCGGTACAGCCACAGTTTGCCAGATGTACGGCGACAATCAGGCATCGGTAAAAATATGCTCAGATGAAACATCCAACAAACGCACCAGGCATACTGATCGCGAGTTCTACATTACCAACCAAGCCATCTTTCGAAAACAGATCAAACTCACATGGGTTGATACAAAACACCAATTTGCAGACATTTTTACTAAAAACCTCCCTACAGCTACCCATCTCTACCAAATCAAAGTCGTACTAGGAAGGGTCTCGTCGAGTGGGGGGGTGTTGTAGCCTAAACTTACCCATGTACTTATTAGTCTACATTCTCGCATAAGTGTCATTACATCATGACTTACCATAGTCATGATTATCCCATACTACTAGACTCGACCCTTACATAATTACTTACATACATACTTAATAAAGCATGTATATATAAGACACGCCTGTTTCCTAATAATTCTCATCATTATAGTAATACAATTCATAGTTTCTCAGAGTTACGGTCCAATAGTAATCACTATCACAAGAGCGACTTACCATGGCCTTAACGGAAGTACTGATAATCTCTCGAATGTTGGTCTGCACTTCTCGATCATTAGTTGCGAGGTATAAACGAGCAATATTTCGCACGTAAATGGCCTTGAAGCCCTGTTGATCCCGGTTACATGTTATTGTAGGCTCGCACAGCTCGGTGGTGATACCAGAAGTGTTATAGCCAGCAAAAATTTGGCGGGAATAGTCGAAGAACGGGGTTGCCAGGTCGAGGTATTCTTGCTCTCCAGTGGCCTTGTACATCCAAGAAAGAGCGCCCAGAAGCTGGCCGTAGCTGTAGCTCCATTGTTTGTCATTCAAATCCGAGCAATCGTCGACTTCAACGCCATCATACAATTTGCCGATCCGACGGTTCCCAAGACCTGATGATAAAACCCAGCTGAGGATGACTTTTGCCTGATTCAGTGTTCTTGAATCCTGGTTGATCAGATAATTTCGTGCGCCTTGAGAAATAAATTCCAGCTGAGTGATCAAGGCCTTGTATGAGCCTCTGGGGGATTTCCGGTCTCGGTACTAGAGGCCCAAATTAAGGTGAGACTTGTTAGTATTTGATTCGTAGCATCATATTAGGTGCGAAGGAATTACCCAGTATATTCCTCCACCGCACTTGTTATCCATTTGAGAGCCTGCTTCCCGATAAGTCTTTTCGGCGAGCTCTATCCCAGTACAATTGCCCCCTGGTATCGTGGCTGCAGCTCCATAGAATTCCGCAGCAGCAACCGCTGGTGAAAGGATAAGAAACACACAGCAGGTTCAATGCAAATTTCTTCAATGCACGTAGGAAGGGCTTGGCTTACCTGCCTAGTAGAAACAAAGGATCTGATTTAGCGCTCGAGCAACATGCGTTATTGAAAAGAGAAACAGAAACCATTCGACTCACTTGACTCGTCCATAATATATCATCATTCCATTGCCCCTCTACCTGTTCACCGGGACCAAGAAAATCACTAAGTGGAAGCAAATGTTCGGCGTGAGTGTTGGGTAGAAAGTACGGCAGGAAAGAGACTTACTGTGCATCCCCGCGAGATTGATGAAAAAGAGCTTCGGTAACCGTGCTCAAAAACTGGGTGTCGCCGGTCCATTTGGCATAATCAAAATTTAAATCCCAGATCATTGCCGATTCGTGCCAAGGCGTCTGATTCTGATCAAACGTCCCGTTCTAAAAAAGCTCCAAAAAGGCAAGTCAGCGTATGGTTTGTCGCAAGTCTGACTATATCAGAACATGGGTAAGAAGAGTGACAGAATTGCTGCACACAGAGTTTGGGGTGTAGTAACACATCAGATTCTTCATCGCCATACCTGCCGCTTCCTTGAGCTGCTCCAAGTTCTCGGTGTCAAGATATGGTCCATTGAGATTTGCCTCGACTAGAAAGATCGAAAGGAGGCTGCCTCGCGTGCATGAATCTTTCAACAGAAAGACCGTAGGTAACCATCCCATAAATGCATAAATAATTTGGTTACAGCATGATCCATCACAACAGTGTGATGAGGTAACAAAGATCAAAGAATGTGGATTGCTATTTCAGGGTACATCTTGAGATGAGCCGAATGCAACTGCTGGTCACAACCGTAGCATGCAAACAATGTTGCAGCAGCATGAGCACACCAGGGAATAACAACAGTTAAAAGCCAGTTCACCTTGCCTGAATCTCCAGCCACATTGCTCGGTGTCTATTCATTGCTTTCTCAATCGCCGGTAGGGCATACACTCATCGAATTTGTACTTGGGCTGCCAATACCCCTCCATCCTCCAGCTTCCCCACCAGCTCATAGCACCTCTCCCGAAATAAGATCATGACAACAGCTGGGCAGATAAGACAAAACCTTTGCTTGTTCTTCAAGTTTTCCAGGAGAGAATTTGCTCTCTTCACTGCCGACCATCCGACTGCCACCATCTCAGTGATAAGCAAATCCATTTCTGTCCGATTCATCTCGCGAGCATCTTTCACTGCCAAGAAGGTAGTTGATTTGGTCCGTATTTCGCCCAGACACTGAAGCTCAAGCATCTCGCATATGGTATGTGCGAGATCCTTGAAATGCTCGGCGGCCTTGACCGACATTGTTGCGCTTAACTGCCGCCTCGCCCTGACCCTCAACAGCGACTTAAAAGCCCTCTGCAAAGCAGTCAGACCGCTTCTGAATGATCTAAGGTTTCCAAATTCACAAGCACCCTCGGCCAACTCAACTTCGCTAGATTCGTTGTTTTGAGACGGCCCAGATTGTTGGGACACTTGAGGTTCAGCATGGCATGTGTATGTCCTGTTGAAGTCAATCGGTTCCTTTGATTTGGTAAGTTGAGGGTGTGCTGTTAAGAACTCAATCTCATCATCTGAATCCAAGCGGGAATGTTTGTCAACATGTGAGTAAGGCGAAATTGGTTGCCCGTATTGCTTGCCTAGTTGCAGGTGTGCAGCAGTGATGATCTCTATGTCGTCATCCAAATGCTCGCAAGAGCGCTTTGCTGGATGGGTGCTGGCTACAACATGGAGATGAGGTGAACGGTGCCATCCACCATGATGGTTGATGCATTTGATTCTGAGGTTTGACTCAACTGATTCCAGTTGCGGGGTAGTTGACCCACCTACAAGGTAATTACGAGTCATGGTGGCGGGCCTGATGACTACACGTTCAACAATCAGGCGCTTTGAATACCGTGCCAGATAGAACATGTGCTTGCAAGCACTGCCATGTCTTTCAAAGGAGCAGCAGCTGCAGTCGGTGACCCTGCCTTTGAGGCCACCTCCAGGATCATCAAAGGCAACCCGGTAAGTTATTGTTGTAGGGTTTGTAAAGGAGCTGATTAAATACTATAAGTCAAAACATGTAGTCATCAGTCGTTTAATAGCCATTAAAAAGGAAGTGAATGACCACTCACATGGCCAGGGAACACGTGAATCTGCACTCCTAGGATGTGTAATGCCTGATCAGTGTACCCATCTGCAAGTCGCTTGGATACCCTTTGAAAATGACTCCATTGTTGCTCCTGGTGTCCCTCCTGAACTCGGGCATGCTCGTTGAGGAGTGTCGGCTCCGCCTGGTCAACAAGTATATGTATTACCTCATCTATTCGCCGTTTTTTGGGAGGGGGTATATACCTAGACTTGAGCACCCGGTGCCAAGCTTCGGTGTAGTTGTTGGTGTTGATTCCCTGGTAGGCATGGTTCTAGTATGAAGAATTGTGTTTGTCAGGATGATAGCTACATAGGCATTATATGTAGTTTCTGTTGATTTTACATACCCAAAAGAATGCTGCCCAATGGACCAAGTGTTTGCCCCACTGACCAGTGACATAAGTCACAAATTCTGGCTTGATGTGTTTCCACTTGGCCAAAAACTTGATCAGTGGCACCGACGGATCCGAGTGTGCATAGAGAATTTTTGTGAATTCTGCTGTTGCTTCGGCTGCAAGTTTGTGCAAGTAATTTCTTGCCTGTCCTTTTAAAGCCTTCAGGACATGAAACCAGCACCAGAGGTGCCTCGGTGCCAATTCTTGCAGGTCCTGATACACATGTAGTATTGCCTGTCGGATAGCAAGAGCACAGTCGCTCATGATGGTCTGTGGGACAAGACCGGTGGAGTTTTGCAGCCATCTGAGCAGCCATTCTACCGGTTCACTAAGATTTTCAGAGGATGAAAGCATGTGAGTGAACCGGTAGAATGGCTTGGAGGAGGATTTTGTAACTCACGTGGCGGCTGAGCTGGTGAAAGCCCAACATACCGGAAGGCCTTTCCCCACAACTGCATTACGGACAAGAACAGTGTAAAGACTAATTTTTCTTCTGCCTGAGAGGAAAAAATTTGACACTGTGTTATGTGTACTGTCAATGAGGATGACACTTGGGCCGTATGTCATCATCATCTCCCTCTGCCATGGAGATTGGAGCACCATGAGGAAATCACCCAAGTTGATGAGATGTGGTGTGTATGTAAACCATACTTGACTGTTCAGGTGTGTAGTCCACATCTTGAGTGATGTGAAGAGGTTAGGATCTCTCCGGGCCAATACTTTGGTGTGAGTACCAATCAAATACCGGACATGGTTGTACTTTATTTTTCGGCCTTCAGGCTTGATCCTGTGCCGGTCGTCCTACACAACATAATTGAATGAATTAGAAACTCTTATTGCAGCAATTTTTCAAGTGAGGCATGCAACAACAAGAGTGTAGCTTACAGGCAAAATACTTGGTGCATTAAGAAGCCGATGGATGTCCTTCCACTTGAGTCCAGCAAGTACCTTGTCTGTAAGCCACCGTTCAACAACAATAGGGGAGCGGCACATCCGCATGTCTTTGACTGAATACGGATCATGGTTGTGCTGCCAGAACCACTCAACGCGTAAGGTATCTGTAGCTGCATGGTGCATAATCCAGAATCTGGCCTGGCAGTTGCACTTGATTGAGGGGTTGTTGTGCTTCCAAGAGTTGATAAGGGAATGATGGACACACTTCGGCGAGGGCAACTGTAGTCCAACCGGAAGTGATATTCAGCTGGACGTCCATTTCGCTTGCTGGATCCAATGGGAGGTATGGCATTTTGACAGACCCTTTGTGAGTTCCATCTTACTGTAGATTGCATGGCATTAACAAAGGTTAGAGCATCTTTTTGAGAGTTCCCAGGAATGGTGAAGCAATGGGGGTTTGAGGGGAAAGTTGGAGGTAATCTGTCGAGTCGCCGGACCATTCTCAAGTTATTCAAGGGTAGCCGAGACCCTGGGGATACTGGAAGTTCTTCTGTGAAAGGAAATGGTACAAATGAGAAGATATTTTCTACAAAGGGGTACTGGTTGGAGTGAGTTGGTGGGGGTCCAATCTCAGTTATTATTTCTTCAACACTAGGAAAAGGAGCATTATTCATGTTTAATTCAAGTGAGATGGACTCTGGTTCAAGAAAAATTGGAGGGAGGTTTTGGTTGGGAAATAAACTATAGATATAGAGCTCAGTCAAAATGGAAGCTTTGAAAGGTTAATTGAGTTATTAAAAAGGTAAGTGGAAGATGGCTCCGGGCCGTTTGGACTGCAAGGGAAAATGGGATGAGTGGTTTCTTAAAATATAGAGTAACTGTTGATTTTATAGCTGCAACGGTGCCAACAGCCTCCTCTTGTGTTAACCTCACTTGTCAAGTTGTGATGACTCTATACAGTCTCACACACTGACCATTTTTGCGTGCAATGGTCAGAACTCAGGAGTTCTGGTGGTGACTGTCTGCTTTGGGATGCTCACCCTCACCATGGTGAATCTCTTACTAATTCCCCCAAATGGGAAAGAGCATAACTCCTGGTTACCCAGGTGGATCAATCCAATTGGGAGTTATTGAGGAATTTTTCAAGGGGCGGGCTGCCTCTAATGATTTGATTTAAAAAATACATCCTGCTGCTTGCCACCAATACGTATGTCCTTAGTAAGAGATTGGACCAGGTAAACAGTGTAAGTTGCAGGAACAAGTGACTTCCCCTTGCTGAGCACTATTTATATAGGCAGCATCTAATCTACATACAACTTGGCTTGGTGAGAAACCAAACCCCACAAAGCCATACATGTGATATACATTATAAATTTGTGAGAAATAATGTACATAATAGATGAAAAATGACATGGGAGACTCACCAACCCAAAAGTCTTAATTACCGCGTACTTCCTTGAACTATCCTTATCGGATTGCCCAAGTATCCATGCCCTCTAACACTACTTTGTATGTAGTCTGCTATTCCACATTCATAGTGTACAATGCCAAAGGCGAACTTAAATAATAATAAAAAACCCCACAAAACAAGAGAAGGAAAGATAAGGAATGTAAGAGAGTCAAAAAGAGAAGAGTGAAAAAATGAGTGTCAAGGGATGATCGAGAATCACCAGGTTTGTGGGCTAAGTGTGATGTAGAGATCTGGTGATGGGGTCGAGTGGTTGATAGGGTACCTATGTAAATTGCCCGCTGATCATCTTGCTTCTCCCAATGTACAGAGTTTTCGAGACAAAAATAAAAACCAGACAGCTTTCATTTAAGTGGTTGTGTTGATGATGAGTGTAGAGCTATTGCTGTTGCCTATGGCCGGGTAATTCTGAGGTTCAAGAGAAGTTGAGAAAACCGCTGAATCCAATCGCAACAGAGAAGTTGAGCAAACCGCTGAATCCAATCGCAACAACCAAGGCGTCCAACGGGAGCGGAGAATGATCTTCACAGACATCCAACATCGAGTCTACGAGCTTACTGAAAACGGCCAAGGACCAAAAATGTTGATTACAAAAGAAGAGAAGAGATCCTCAAAACCTGAAGCCAACCGAGATACCATAGAAGAGCGATAATGATGAGCCAGTGAAAGACACCGCCGGAGGTTGGTATCCATGAGTCAAACGCTATCAAGTTAAGACAATGATTATACCAATAAATGCTAAGCTGAGGATATCAAGGCAAGCTTGAAAAATCCTAAGGATGTATAATCTGGGTATCATATTAAAAATGCGAAATCCGGAGGCCTAACTAACAAGGATGTCATGGTAAAAATGAAAAATCGTATGTAGAGCTTGAATAACTGAGAGGATATCAGGTTAAGACTGAAAGATCCCATACAGACCAAAATGGACCACAATCAGGAAGAACAAGAACAAAAAAAAGAAAGGTTGGTGGCTCAAGGCCTGGACGCAGCCCAAATTTGCCTTGGAATTTTGAAGCTGGCTACGAACTACTTGTCAAACACTACTTCTCACCATCACCATTTTATCCACCAAACCTTTTTTGTCAAAGTTTCTGAAGGTAGCACAAATTATTCCTCTCAATTTTGGACAATGTGACTAACTATGACAGCTACTTTGTTCACAAAGCTGATGCTGTGGGTTGGCCGGGCTTGAGACCAAGCCAGAAGATCACTTTGGCTATTCAAATGTTGGCGTATGGTGGCTGGGCCAATGCAAATGATGAATACATTCAAATATCTGAAAGTACAATACTTGACAGATTGATGAAGTTCTGTGATACTATAACTATCAGACCTGACTGTGTATTATTGACAAACAAGGACCAGAAGTATAAAAGAAGAACAAAGTAAGAAAAATACTAACAAAAGAGAAAAGAGAAATAACAAACCCTAAAGCTCAATAATTACATTTTAATAAGAAGATGGACAACTTATAGAGTGATGAACAAAGTGAATATAGAGAACTAAGGGTAGATAGTGGTTACTAATTGGTTAATGTTTTGAATAAAGAAGAATAGAATAACAAACCTTATTTATAGGTAAATAATATTTAATATAGTAAATAGAATAATAATGATGAATAGATTTGAAGTGGTACTACTGAGAGAGGCAATGTGGAGATTAGTAATGGAGAAATATAATGAAAATAGAAAGATGAAATAGTGAAATGCTTGATGGTGCATTTCTCATCAAGTTGGCAGCTAGACAGGCTGGCTGAGTTAAATCTTCTCCGAGGTCAAGAGCAATTCTTGATGAGAGTGCAGCCAAGCATTGTAGAAAGCTGAGGAGTTGTGAGAGAGGGTAAGGAGCAGGTTTCCTACTTGTGAGTTGACAAGAATGATGATGATGAGTTCTCAGATGATTACATGAGAGAGTCTTGTGGCAAGATTTTTATGGATTGATTAGGTTTATCTTGATGATATCAGAAGGCAAGTGTCCGCAGACAGAGCACCAAGTAATTTTCTAATATTGAGAGCACAAGTTTCAAAAATGATCCATCTCTACAGTGAGGAGTACCTTTGCTACCCAACTGCAGACAATACTAAATGGCTGTTGGCTATAGGTGCGGCTTGTTCCCAACTGCATGGGTAGGGAAATACACTGGAACAGAAAAGGTATCATGGATTTTTCATCACTCAGATTTCAAATTGTGAATTTGTAATAGGATACTGAGTATTATTTAATTGATTTAGACCCCAACACTTGTACTTGAAGCAGTTGTCTCCCATGATCTATGGATATGGCATTTTTCTTTTGGCCTTACTGGGACCCACAATGACATAAATGTCCTCAATCACTCAACTCTATTCTCAAAAATCTTGAATGGTGTGGCACCATCCTGTAAATACACAATTCATGGAAACATATACACTCAAGGGTACTGATTGGCAGATAGAATTTACCCTGATTGGTCTACTCTGATGAATAAAAATCTGAACCCCAAGGACTTGAAAAAAAGGTAATTGAGTTTTAATTTGTGTTTTTAATCAATTAACTCAATAAGATTGGCCCATTGTTCCTCTCCCAAGAACTTTGCCAAGGTGCAGGAAGCAGCCCAAAAAGATGTTGAGAGAGCTTTTGGGGTTCCCCAAGTGCAATTGGAAATAGTTTTTTGGCCAGAAAAAGGCTGGAGTCATGCAAGCCTCAAAAAGATAATTTCATGCTGTGTCATTCTACACAAAATTATCATTGAGAAACAGCAAGGATTCAAAGAAAATTATATATATGATGGTTGTTTGACTTCTGAAGCTGTCACCACTCAAGAGGTGTCTTGATCAGCTGGATTCAGTCAGTTTTTGGCCAACTTCCAACAACTCAATAATTCCCAGATCCAAACCCAGATTCTCAACAATCTAGTCAGCCATTTTTGGTCTCTCAAAGGATGCACTGAGATCAATCCCAATAACACCAGGAAAAAAAAGTTGCAACCTCCATGGAGGTGACTTCTCTATATCCCCCACTTATCTCACCTCTATCTACTATGTATCCTTGGTGTGCACCAATTTTATCTCCATGCCTATCTATTATGTATCAACAATGTATAATGATACATCAGAGGAGTTTTCAAAAAAAATTGAAAAGATCCAATTGTTTTTATAGAAATTTCTGAGGCAAGAAATTTTTTTTATTACAACCAATGTTTAATAAATGACAGCTCATAAAAAAATCAAACAAATTATAATTTGTGAAATGGAGACTATAGTTTGAGCTTGGATGAAAATTATATCCAACCATGTTTTATCTATTACTACAGTTCTTGGAAAACATGACCATAGATTTCAGCCTCTGTGATGCCAAGAACTGGACTCTTCTAGCTACACAGGGTGAAAGGTAAAAACAGCTGCAGGTTGTGCAGTGACAGGTGGGTAAAAAAGGTGAAAAGATGTAAAAAAACTATAAAGTTTGTATTAACAGAGGGGCCTGAGTTACAGGGGTATTTACTGTGCCCTCTAAAATATTCAGGACCTGTGTGAACAGGGGTATTTTGGGTACCTGAAAGTCCAGTCCTTTGAACAAGGAGTACACCTAGACAATAACTGCTGAAGGAATGGAGGAAATAGACTTATTGCTTCTATTTCCTGTCAGAGGTTCTTCAGGGAGTTGTAGGTGGTCCAGAAGCGCTCACAAGGTTGAGTAACAGGTGGTGGTTGAGTGCTGAGAAAGGTAAAAGGGTTTTTGAATGAACTTCAAGTATAAAACAAGCAAAAACTGACTATATAACAGGCTAAAAAGGCTGGTTGATATGGTGGGTAAAAGCTGGTAAATGTATATGAAGATGGGGATATCATTTCGTGGGAAGGAAGGGCTGTTTATATATCTATTCTGGGCTCTTGGGGGCGAAGCAGAAGCTCTGTTTTGCCTGTTCTAGTCTTCTACTAAGCCCTAGTTACCTGTATAACTGGTTTGGTTACGGTAGGGCTTAGTTACATGTTTCAAAAGGCCCAAAGTGGTTTAATGTTCCCAGTAAGGTGAATAAATTTGTGTATTCCTTCCTTTTGGACCATTAGTCTATTTACAACCAACCAATTGGGCTATCTTGGCCTTAGTAGGAAAAGTATGGCCGCGGCGTTGGTTGTGGCTTTTATTACAGGTGCCAGGTACATGTAACTATGGAAATTATGATGTAAACCTTATTTATGCATCATACCCAAACTCTATTAACCTTAATTACATAGTCTACTAGCATATATTTAAGGTTATGTAGATCTTTAAGTCATATAAAAATTTGAAGGCCTTGTGAAGGGATATGAAGGAGTAATAATCAAGGGGTACTTTTGCTGAGCTACCCCAGGTTAATTTACATGTAGATTCAGAATCTGAAATAATTTTCTAAGTTTTCTTTATGCTTTAGAAGATATATCTAGATTCTGTGTTATATGTTTTGTTTTTAATAATTTCTTTCAAAACAAAAGACGTAAGGTGTGCATTCTTTTGAGACTAAGAATATAAGTTGTATATTGGTATGATTTGCTATGTTCAGGTTGTCTCTGAATTAGTAGCAGGCCAGTTATATTTTAAAAGTGCATACATCACCCCAGGAGATCCACCCCCACTGCCAACACCTTGGAAGCTGAATTTCTGATATGCACAAGCTTCAAAATCCAAAAAAACATAAAGCAGCTTGATCAAGTGAAATTTGAGGTTTCAAAAATATTCTTTACAACATGGCTAACATGAACTCCTTTTGGTTTTCAACTCTGGTACAATTGTTGCACAGTCATTTAACAACAACTGATATTTTATTTTGTATAAATTTGATATTTTGGGATTAAACCTGGAAATAAAACCAATCTTGATAATCAAATTGAAGTAAACAACATGATTCATTATAAGCCATTTGTTGCAAAATTCAACTTTTCCTGTTGAAAAGGAACAAAATTCTTATTCCATACCCCTTGTCTATGTTGAAACCTTGCATTGGTAAGAATGATTCTTTTGTACCCATCATCTATTCAATTTGAAGCCAATATGGCATTGGTTTCCCCAATTTTTTTACTTCCTCCATGTTCACAAGTTTCAGAAAAACAGTGATATCATATTCTTTTTCCTTCATCAGATTATTTGTAATTATTGAAAGTGCAAGTTGAACTAAGAACAAAAGCTTAAAAATCTCCTATCAAAAAGCATCTATGGAATGTGGGCCTTGAATTCTGCAAAAAATCAACAAAAGAGAATTCCATTGATTTTGGTGCCACATTGCACATTCATAAAAATGGTATATAGATTTTTCTAAAATCAAATTGAATGCCCTAGTTGGAATCAGGAAACACTTTCCAGGTGTAGGATCATTTTTTTCCCCCAAATATATTAATATCCATTTGAAAATCACCATTTTAACCTCCTATGAATTTTATATAGACTTGTCTCTCATTTCTGGGGCATTGATAAATGAACGCCAAAGGCGCACGCCAACGCCAACCCGCACCCCAATTTTTTTTGGCGTGTGGGGCCCACACGCCAAAAATGGCGTGTGGCTCCCACACGCCAAAAATGGTGTGTGGCTCCCACACGCCAATTGTTTGGCGTGCAGGTCCCCCCTTGCTCACATAATCAAATGGGAGGGACCATTCGATTACGTGAGCAGGGCCCCTCCCGGCTGACGAGGTCATACAACCTCGTCAGCCAGGAGGAAGTCCTCCTGGCTGACAAGGTTGTATAACCTCGTCAGCCGGGAGGAAGTCCTCCCGGCCGGCGAGGCTATACAACCTTGTTGGCCAGGAGGAAGTCCTCCTGGCTGACGAGGTTGTATAACCTCGTCAGCCGGGAGGGTTGTATAACCTCGTCAGCCGGGAGGGGCCCTGCTCACTTAATCAAATGGTCCCTCCCATTTGATTAACCTCGTCAGCCGGGAGGAAGTCCTCCCGGCTGACGAGGTTACACAGCCTTGTGCCAGGAGGAAGTCCTCCCGGCTGACGAGGTTGTATAACCTTGTCAGCCGGGAGGGGCCCCGCTCACGTAATCAAATGGTCCCTCCCATTCGATTATGTGAGCGAGGGGGGACCCGCGCGCCAAACAATTGGCGTGTGGGGCCCGCACGCCAATTGTTGGGCGTGCACTCCCACACGCCAATTGTTTGGCGTGTGGGAGCGCACGCCAGACAATTGGCGTGCAAGGCCCACACACCAATTTTATTTGGCGTGCGGGGCCCACACGCCAAAAAAAAAATGGCGTGTGGGAACCACACACCATTTTTTGGTGTGTGGGTCTCACACACCCCTTTTTTTTGGCGTGTAGACCCTACGCGCCAAAAAAAAATGGCATGTTGGCCCCGCACGCCAAAAAAAATTGGCGTGCGGGTTGGCATTGGCGTGCGCGCTTGGCGTGCGTTTATCAACACCCCATTTCTGTCTCAATACATTTCAAACTAACACATAATTTAATTTAGACACAACAAGATTTCAGGTGGGGATCAATTTCTTTTTTGATTCTCTCTTCAAATCTGCTTAAATTTATCCCTGTCAAGTCCCAAAAAGATTTGTAAGAGAAAAGATGTTATTGATCCTACTCAAATTTGGCCATTCAATTACATGAGAATTTTTAAATATCCACAAAAACAGCTTAAGTCATTTACTTGGAAGCTTCCCGCATGGAAAAGCCCTCTTGGGTATCAAATCTCCTGTATAATTTTGTGATGTTGTTGATGAATGTATACCATCCTGTTTCTGTGTTACTGCTATGAATCCTAGATTATCCTTACATTAGACTTTAGATAATTTTCAAAACCCATGTCAAGTCCTCCGGTAAGTTATGCAAAATTACTGAGAAAGAGCAAGAAATTGGAAATCATGATGATTGGCTTGATGATATATTTCTTACCATATCTCTTACCATTTAATTCTGGAAGCCTTTTGACCTCACCTCCTATCATCACACTCTTTGTTTACAACTAAGACCCAAGATTACTTATTATAAAAGAATGGTTGACACTGGAACCTGGTTTGCGTCAAAACGACTCCAGTAAAATGCTGATGAAAAATGAAAGGACTTAAGGATCCTCATTTCCTAGGAAGAGCACCTCAAAAGAATCTGTATTAAAAGATGTATCACTTTGGGCAAAGGTAAGGTGACATCTTGTAATACCAAGTTACCATTTTTTAACATATATGTGATATCTATTTTAGAACTGAATGAAACAACCTGGAACAGTATATCTTCCACTGTATCTATCCCTAAAAAGAAGGATAAATTGACAGGTGAAGAAAAAAACAAGGAAGCCATAGCAATTGTGAAGGCATCAAGGGGGTATACCCCTGATCCCTTGAAAAATCCAATGGTTCCACATTCCGATAATTACTTCTAGTACCTTGAAGCAGACTCAAATATTAATTCACTGTTAGCCAGTGACCATTTTTTCCCCAGCTCTTGTATTTATAGATTACCTTTTCAGCTTCCATCTGTCATTTTATAATATCAACTTTGGTTAGAAATGATTTGCATGATTCGAAAAATCTCATTCTTTTTCCATGAATAATCAATAAATTTTGGATTCAAACCAAACAATTTTGCCATATCCTATGATCTTATGTCAAACCCCAATATTAATTACCCAATTACTCATAAGCCGGCCAGGATTTTCTGTTGTAGATTAAGCCCGCCGGGCTTAAACAGAACCCTTGATTTTCCTTGTTTTCCTGCGCATACAATATTTTTTTAGTTCAAGCATCCTTAAGCCCGCCGGGCTTAATATCAATGAATTTTGGATTAAAACCAAACACTTTTGATGTATTCTATTATCTTATGCGGGACCCAATCATACTTACCTAGTGACACACAAGCCCACCAGGAATATATTTTTTAGATTAAGCCCGCCGGGCTTAAAAACACCCCTGTGCTTCCTTGTTGCCCTACACTCAAAGTCTTTTAGTCCAAGCATTCTTAAGCCCGCCGGGCTTAATATCAATCAATCTGGATTCAAAAAAAAAATTGTCCAGATTCTATGATTTTATGTGTTTCCCAAAACTTACTTAATTGGTGAGACATAAAACTGCCAGGCTTTTCTGATTTAGATTAAGCCTGCCGGGCTTAAATACTAACTGAGCTTGTCATTTTTGGCCTGACCCTTGATTTTTTTTGGTCCAACCATACTTAAGCCCGCCGAGCTTAATCACTAAGATGAAGCCCCAGCTCATAATTATACTTTTATGCTACAGTACAAGTGGCGATGTCAGATCTTCCAGGAATTTTTGAAGAGATATTTATCAAGGGAAAATAAAGAGGATGTGGACAGGAATTCTGGATACTAAGACCTGAGTCAGGAGAAAAAAAAGAAATGCAGTCCGCTAGGTTGCATTGCAGCAAATTACTCATCCAACAAGAAGTATTGACCTTGAGGAAATGCACTTAGATGAAGAGATATTTTGATTTCTATATAAACATTAGGTTTGAAATTTACAACAACTTTGGGGTCAGATTTTAGGACAGAAGATGGTGGATTAAATGCAAATTCAATATTTATGGGGAGAATTGAGTGACAGGAAGTGAAAGGAGTGATATATACGGGAACAGAGAAAACAAGGAGATATTTGAATGATGAAATTACAACACTTAGTGAAAATTAAACTCAACTGCAAGTTTTTTCATCTGGTTTTTACCTGAATGAAGGGATCTTGAATAACCACATGCAAGCTGCACGCTTCTTGCATAAAGAACCACCCACAAAAATATTCATTTTTGGTTTGATGAAACTTCAATGATTTTTTGTATAAGGCAGCTCAAATATTGCATTAAAATAACTGATTGGACATTTTCAAGGATAGAGCTTCTCTTTGCACGTGGTATTTTCACTAGCCTTGGGGGGGGGGGTGGGTTAGATCAAACCCAAGACACTTAGTTGGTAGAGACCACATGAGAAAATGATGAATTCAACCCTGCAGTATGATATATTTCAAAACTGGATACATATGAGTGGATTCAGATGGCCAGACATCAGGCATAAAACATGTGTATCCCTCTGCTATCCCTTTATTCAAGTGATTGATATATGTTGGATACAAAGTGGAGACAGCATGGTGAAATACAAAGACCTTGTTTTCCCTGAAGCAAATCCCTCTCAGGCTTCATAAATTATGATCAACTCTGACAAGAAGTTTTTACATAAATTTTGAAGGGTTATGTGTGTAATACATTACAACTTTGGTTCACAGAAAACCGCCTGAAAAACCTATCCATTCAATTCACTCAGCTTAGATGATAAATTACAAGATATAACTTCCAGGGTATTCCACTTGAGTTTTAATTTCCCCCAGCACCAACTCTACTATAGTAGAAACCAAGATTCTGACCTCTTTTGAATTTTGAAGAACCGCTAAAAAAAGAGGCACACTCTGAGTGATTTCATGTATGATCAAGTATTTCTGAGCTCTTAATATTCCAAGGAATGATGATATCATATGATATTCACAGAAGATTTCACTTTTTGTGGGTTTTAGTTGGTAACTGAAACTCACCATCAAGAATTTAACCTTACAGGTGAAATCCCCAGGATATTCAACCACAGAGGAATTAAAAATCCCTCAAATCAATTATACATCTGATAAAAAGATAAATTGTGCTGGATGAAACATTTTGATTAAGTATATGCTCAGTTTCTTTGATTTTCATATGACAAATTTAGAGCTGTTCATTTGTATCATAAACCTCTCATTTGATCCATTTGAAACCATGATTGCTGTGAAATTCAAGCACACTAGCTCCTTGGGCCAAGAAATTTAGCTCATGTATTTCATTTCCTCTATCACAAGTCATCTGCTCTACATTACTCTTTGGAGTTTACTGTTCAGAAGAAATTTCCAGTTTCAGCCTTCTCTATCAACAGATACACAAACTTCAAAGATTGGATAATAAAACCGCCCCATAAGTGCCTTTCTTAAATAATCCCATCATCCTCCAGACAAACCACCAATTGTCAGACTTGAATTACATCTTATTTAGGATACTAAATTGGATACCATATCCCATATATACCAAGCAAGACATTGGTTTCAATTTCTTAAGGAAGCTGTTTTATCATTTGAAGTCATGGTTAATATTACGAGCCAGCTGAGCTTGGAGGCCATTATTTGAAATAGAGGATATTGTTTGTGCATTGTAACTATTTCCACCAAATTGATGAATCATGGAATTTAATCTCTCAATTTTGCATGGAACAGAGAAACTGCTATTAAGAAGTCCCTGATTCCTTAGTAGTTTGGAATACCCATAGAATGCACTTGGATAGAGGTACTTCAGTCATATTTTGGAAAATCCATGACATTTTACTGAAATTTTCAGCTTCAAATTCCATCAGAATCCATGATTAGAAAACCAAACACAGTTTCAGGTTGAAATTGACCAATTTTAACCATTGAAGAACTACATATGCATGTCCTGGGATGATTAGATGAATTCCACTCAAATTTAAGCTCTTTTTTCATGGAATTTTCAGGATAAATATAGAATTGCTCCTATTAGCTATGATCAATTCACAATAAACATATATTTAATTTATTATCCAGGATTTGGAGTTTGTTGGAATAACTGTTACTAAAATCAAGCTGCATCAGTTTTGACCTGACAGTTGTGAATTGCTTCATTTTATCTTCATTATTCCCCTCACCATCTTTAATACTTGTTGCTTGTTTACATATTATTCTGTTTAATCCCTGAAATATTTCAAGCAGTGATCATTTGACATTTGGTCTTCATGCATACACATTTTTTTATAATTTTTTCAATGTGAAGGAAATATTTACACTTGGTTCATGTGCTTGAAATTAGTGTCTTTTTACAGCTGAATTCACTTCATTCAATTTTGCTATTGTCATTTGGCCTGTGAGTGATTATTTTTTAAAACAACTCTGGAATTCCTATCCCTGAATGTTATATTGATCAGAGTTAGTGAAATTTGAGGCTACAAGAAACCCTGAATTCTGGATTGAAATTTCTAGATCCACTTGCCTCATTTGAAGTATCTATTGTTTGATATTTATTTGGAAATAAGATATTAGGGGGTATCAAGTATGACCAAATCCACAATTATCTAATCAACTGGTTTTGAAAATCCACCATTTTTAAAAACTATGGATACCTATATAAAATGGTTCAGAATGTTCAAAAGTGAAATTTTGTGGAAAAACCTAATTCACTGGTTTTAATTGTGGATTTGGTCATATTTGATACCCCCTATTATCATGAAACATATCTTACAAAAAAATTATCTTATGAAATTTCTTTCATGAGAAATTATTATACCTTTATAGTATAATTAGGTTTGAATAAATCCAAATCAAATTGTTATTACACCCTGTGAAATTCATTAGAATTTTTTTTAATTCAAATTTAGGCTAAGTTGTTAGCAAATCTCAACCCAGAATCACAAGTGATAATTTGAATAGAATTTATGATTTTCCATGTTTCCTCTTGGATTTTAAGTTTAGAATCAGCAGGTATGATAAATTTTTCTCATATCTTTTTTAGTTAACAATTTCACATTCTTATCAATCTATATTTGGAATAAAACCAATCAGTATTAGAAATTTAAAAGAAGAAATATAATAGGGGTTCAAATATTCCCCAATCCGCTTTTAAAACCAGGCAATTATCCAATTTTATTTTGTTATCCAGTGGGTTTTGATAGGGTGTAGTGAAATTACTAGCATGTTTTGTAAATGGTGGATTTTTTTGGAACAAGTCAATTACAGAATGGTGGATTTGGACATATTTGATACCCCCTATTCAACTATATTTCATATGCCTTGAATCCTGAGTCAGTTTAAGGTTCCTTCTGAAAGCATCTTGAAATTAGAACATGTAGTTAAATTTTGAATAAATATATTTTATCAATAGTCCTTTCATATTGGGGATTCACAGAGATGGTCAGAATAAGTTAGTATCTACTCTCTATTTTATTTTTCCTAGTAGCTGAATCAATACTTCTCTCCACCCCAAATTTATGTACATAATTAAATACTTATTTTTCACTCTTCAAAATATTTTTGTGGGTTGTGTTTCCTACATGGAATTTGTTTTCCTGGGTGAGACTGCCTGAATTTTATTATCATCAGTGAATATATAAAAATTTCCCGGTTGAGAAGATCAGATATCATATCTGATTTACATGATACCCAAAGCATAATAAAAAGATAATAAATATAACAAGCCCATATTTACTCATCGATAAAGCCAAATTCCATGAGGACTGTTTTTATTGTTGAATAAAATTAATGCGCATGAAAGATCACAATAATTCCTGGAAGGTGTAAGTGATTGGTAATGCCATCATGTCAAAATTACATGTTCAGGATTCTCCCAGATATACCAATTTGAATTCACTGATCCTCATCAAAAATAATTCAAACTCTATAAATGAGGACTGTTTTCATTGCTGACTGAAACCTACCCTCATGAATGATAATAATAATTTCTGGATGGTGTAAGTAATGTGATTATGTCAAAATTTAACATCATCAAGATTCTCCCAGATATATTAACTGATAATCATTGATATAATTCAAAATCTATACTAAAAAATCTGCACATATTCCAAGGTTTCTAGAAAAGTGATAATAGAAGAGCGTTCAAAAAAAAGAGCAGGGTATGGATCTTCATAAATCAGGGTTAAAATGTGAGTATGTTTTGGAATAAAAACAAATTGCCTGGTAAAGGAGAATATATATGTATATTATAATTGAAATTCTTACTTGGAAGTGTTACAAATAACCTGAATCACATAGTATGTTATTAGGATGCATTTTGAATTCATTTATCTGTAAGATAATTTTTGTGTTTAATTGTTTGATCCATTCATATAATGGATAAAGATGAAGTGTTTCATCTGGAATTTTTATTTCATGAAATTCACCAGGGATTTACTTACCATTTGAAAAATTAATAATTGAATATATGGAAATACTTCAACTTTGGAGCAGTCGTGTGAAAACAAGATACCTCATCAATACATTCTGTTGAAGTGGGGGATACAGTCTAGATACAGTGTTGATATGTTGAGGACGGGTAAGAGATAAGCAAAGGAACCTCCATAGAGGTGCCAACTTTTTTTTCCTGGTGTAAGTTTGCTTGTTTTGTTTTGAAATTGGTAGCAATGAAAATCAACAAAGATTGCAGTTTGGGTTTAGTGAGTTAATTTATTGTGAGATTGAAAACAAAAAAGGAAGCAAGACAAAAAGACTTGGTGGTGAACAAAAACATTGGTGAGAGCTTGATGAAGGGATGTATCATTAAAACAAAAACAATACTTGATGTTTTGCTGTTCAAATTTTTTGTTTCTTTTGAGCTCATAATATTTTTTAACTAGTACATCCATGAGTGAGAAGTACTCACTCATAAATGAGTCTTCAGCCATGGTGCACAAATCTTCTGCAAGGGAATTTGAGTCATATTGAGAGGCATGTATTTTGTTTTTTTAATTTTATTTGATCAACCATTTCCTTCTGAGCTCTGACAAGAGATTTTTGCCACATGTTCTGTCAAATATCCATTAATTGGGCTTGCTTAATTCTGCTTGGAATTTACAAGAATCTGGTTGGGATTTTGATAACAGAGCCGTTGTCACTAGGTGGTTCCTATGTATCTGGAGGCCAAAGCTGGGGAATTGATGGATATTCTTGGTGTGCCTTTCCTTTTTTGAATCAAGGTTTGTTTGGTTGAGAAGACAAGTACTTGTTCCACTTTTGTGTGTTGATAAGAATGTTGTAGCAGCCAATATGGGCAAAGGCCTCTTTGTGAAGTTCCAAATAGAGGCGGGGGGCATATTTTAGCTTCTCTGTGTTGTTGTGGTGCTTCTTGGATTACCATTTTCAATCTGCTTGACACTTGCAGAGTATTTGTTGATAAGGGTACTCCAGAAACTCTTGAGGCCAACAGGGGTTCATAATGGATTGGTTATTCTTGAATATTGTGATCCACAGTGTTCCAAAGATCAGAACTTTGGATGATGGCCTTGGTAGCCTACACTTTGGAAAATTAGCAGATGTTACAGGCTGAAACTACAGCCAGAAGTTGTGTGCCAGACTGAATCACTGTCAGCCACCAAGATATTACATGTAGTATGTAACATGTAATACTTGAAACTGCAAGCTTGAATAATTATAATTATTCTTTATTTTTTATTATTATCATTATCTTTTATTTTTAACAGTCTTAACGAAACGGCAATTAGACTCTAACATTTTATCAAATTGTATAATAGTCTAACAGTTAAGGACTGGCTTAGTAATAACTGTTCTAAGCACAAGGACCTTAGTTCAAGTCACACTCATGACCACACTCAATAAAAACGTTGATATAGAATTATATCTTTTTTTTACCAAAATTAAGTTATAACTTAATTAATGAAAATCTTTGGAAAATTGATTTTCAAACATGCAATAAATGGATTAAGAACCATTTATTGGCATAGTTTTCTTCTTGAAAATCCTGGAAGATCCAAGATTAAAACATAGTAATTTATAGTATAAAATTACATATAAATAAAAGTAAATCTTTATGTAAAGTATATTAATTATGCAATAATGACTTGTAAATTAATTCCCACATGTTGTACTCTCCAGAGCAAGCGCTTTTCCAAGATCTAACCCCAAAGGAAGTTACACGTACATGTGATTAATATTTATTTAGTTTAATTAAGAAAAATAAACATTAAATTATTTTAATTAATGTGAAATAAATATGGCATCATTTTAATTAAAAATGACACCATGTTTCACTTCTTACCACGAACAGGCTGATCAGATTCACCTGGTAACATTTCCCCAATCCCCACTGTCAAATAAATTGCAGAGGGATTAATACAAAATATTTATTATTTAAAGAGGAGGTTTCTTCACCAATTTGAAGACATCCTCCTCCGATCAACTTTAACCATTACTAGATAACTTATTATAAGCTACCAAGGCGTACACCTTCTCCTGTAAGTCAGGAGGACTGGCCTTTTTATTACTTATAACTATGTTTAGTAGTTAGAGTTCTTCAAAACCCCCCAATTAAATTAATACTCTTAATTTAATTGGAAGAACCGTGTTAAATTCTGGTTAGCCCTTCTGAGGATTTTGATTCCCATAAAAGAAGTCTGGCAGCAGGGTAGTAACCTGTTTTTTTTATACTTAGTGTTTTTAACAAAACACCAAAGTAATTTTGCTTATAGTTATTTTTATTACACTTTTTTAAGTGTAAGACCTTTTATTCCTTACTGTACACGCCACTATTTGTGGAATAGAGTCCAGTTTGTTGACAATCACCATGTCATGTCAGCAGCAGCAACACCACACACCATGTAACAATAGATCACACATATGTACAAAAGTGTCTGAAAATTATGAATTTTATCTCACCAGTCATGAATACATTATGCCTGTCAATACATATGGATTCACCAAGCCTGCTCATCATTGCATAAACATGTAATTCAGCCGCACATATCTCACCAGACCTGCTCATATGAACCAATATCTCCCCCCCATTTGTACCTTTTGCATCTATTCTACTTCTTTATTCTTGCCATGGATCTCTCCACCAATGCCTGGGCCTCTTTGAATGTAAATTCTCACTTTCAGCCTACGTGATGCCAAGGACAAGTCCTTCTAGCTACATGTGGTGCAAAGATATAAGGAAAGAGTGTGAAAACTCTGGGTAAGGGACAAAAGTTATAATTCCCAAAGAATATTGGGGAATTGTGACATAAAAATTAGAGAAAAATAAGGTAATAATTATATTAAATAAATTTAACATAATCAAAACCAGAGGGGCCTGATAAATCAGGGGTGGTTTAGATCCCTCTAAGGTATCTTACAAATCAATGCAGAGGATTTAGGTACCTGGAACACTGCCTGTTGACACAGGGGTGGTTTAATCCCAGGAATGGAAATGGGGGAATATCTTCAAGAAAAGGGTTATTACTTACTAGTAATAATCCTAGAGAGAGCTTGTCAGCCCTAGAGATACTCCAGAGTATCCTAAAGACTTACTTTAATGTAAAAAATAATAAAATATTGTATTAATAATAATACATCCTAGAATATTATTACAGGAATCAACTTTTCATACAAAATTAGGTGGGTTACCTCACTCAAACCACCACCAAATTCCAACTCCTTCTATTACTTTACCATATCTCAGAAGGTACTTAGTAGGAGATGGAATAACCGCAAAAATATAGATTATAAATTATTGTAATAAAAAGCTGAGAGACAATAAAACTTATGTGCATAATTATAAGAACTTAAAGTTATGCTAATAAGAAGGAAATCACATAAGTGCGTGGTAATTTCCCAGTATTATTCTATTATTAGAATTGTCCCATGATGTGATTGGTTATACATACATGTCATGAGGTCATGGGGAAATAGAAAATAATGTACTCAATATAATACAATTCCCATTACATCACAGTACATTTGAATTGTAATACATTAGAGTAGAATTTAACATAATATTCTAGAACCTTCCACAAAGAATCTCTAGAATATAAAAGGAGGCCATTTCTGGCCTAGGATTGGTTCCTCAGCATATTCCCCCGGTACCACATTAGTAAGTACACTGAATATTCTCCTCCTACTATTAGAGTAGTGTATCACCTTTTATCCAACCCAACCTGTTATTACTGGAATTAGTCTCAAGTTACCTTAGAATTCCCCATCCTTG
Organism: Puccinia hordei; assembly: GCA_007896445.1. Taxonomy (NCBI): domain Eukaryota; kingdom Fungi; phylum Basidiomycota; class Pucciniomycetes; order Pucciniales; family Pucciniaceae; genus Puccinia; species Puccinia hordei. Next base: position 44,333 of record RDRW01000034.1, read on the forward strand.
GCCTTGATCTATTCCTTATAAAGCAGTTTCTGCAAGACTAACACCTCTGACAGTAGCCAATCAGCTTAAGTGCTTGCCAGCTGCTTAATAGCAATTTATATTGCTATATCTTACCCAAAAAGACAAAGAATAGCCAAACCTACACGGTTAACTATTGGTCTTCTCCAATTGATTGATTTGTATATCATATTAGAATAAAAAAGAGATGGAAAGGGGGTTTAATTGGTGGACTACTGGGCTTAGATAATTAATGTACTTTATAAACTCTCATGTCATGTTTTCCTCTTCTTCTTCTTTTCTCTATCCTTTTCTATTCTGTTCTCTGTCACTTTAGGTAAAGCTCCATCACCCGTACCATCCTTCTCTCCTGGCTCAAAGATCTGATCCTTGTCTCTCAGGTTTGTAACACACTTGTTCTTTTTCCTTTTTAATCTCTTATCAAGTAATTCATCCTTTTCTATTCTGTTCTCTGTCACTTTAGGTAAAGCTCCATCACCCGTACCATCCTTCTCTCCTGGCTCAAAGATCTGATCCTTGTCTCTCAGGTAAAGCTCCATCACCCGTACCATCCTTCTCTCCTGGCTCAAAGATCTGATCCTTGTCTCTCAGCTCTCTCTCTATTTCACTTTAACAGATTATGAGACCGGTATAGACTCTGGTCTTTCCAAACACAATCCATCATCGCCTAGTATCTCAACCAACCAATCCTCAATTTCTTAATCAACATGGATAAAACGAATTACGAATTATCTGAGAAATACAAACTAAACGGCGACAATTTCATTAAATGGCGAACCCCAATGAAATCAATTCTTCAACTCAAACATCTTTGGGAACTCGTCATAGGCACCGAGTCAACTGAAGTTCAAATCGAACAAGATGGTTTAAATTGATATCGATCCACCGATGCCATGGCGTTAATCTCAATAAATTGCAATCCAATTCTAGTCGGAACCCTGATTGACGAGAGTGAAGACAACCCTTGTATCCTTTGGAAATCATTAAACGACCATGTCTTACCGAAAACAATTCAAAATCAAACCTCCTATCTAAACAAAATCTTTTCTCAGTCGTTCAACTTTGCAACGGTTCAAAAAGAAGCCGAAGACCTACAAGAAAACGCACGTCAACTCATGAACCTTATAGACGATAAAAACACTAAACCGACCGTTCTCCTGGATATGGTCATTGCTATGTGGCTCATAATCAACTTACCTATCGAGTTACAAGTCACTGGCGAATTGCTCATAAAGAAATGCGAGATCAAGAAGACCTCTCCCACCATCAAAAACACCATCGAGGAAATTCGAAACTACCTACAAAGGTACAACAGACAATCCGAAGGAAATAAAGCTCTAGCTGTCTCAAGATTCGCCTCACGATCCAAAAATTTCTCTTACCCCCGATGCTCAAACGGTAAACACAATCCGCTATCAGCTCATTCTGAATCCAAGTGCTTCGAAATCGTTGGTTACCCTAAACGAGACCAACCCTCCGGTCCAAAGGAGAAAGCTCTAATCACTGCCTTTCAAGTGTCACAAGACGAATTCATTCTGGACTCCGGAGCGTCTACGTCCATGGTGAACGATTGATCCAGATTCATTCATTTTTCCAGTGAATCCTTGCCTATCTATCTAGCCAACGGGAAGAAAATCTACTCCGAAGGCCGAGGATCGATAGTGATTTACTCCCCAGACACTACGCTCACCTTGAAAGATGTCCTGTTCGTCCCGGAGCTTAAGTTCAACCTCATTAGCATGGCAACGTTCCTGAAGAACAATCACTCTATTGTACCTGTCGGAAACGAAAGATTCAATGTCATCGACTCGGATGATTCCATTACTTTATCCGGCACCTACTCGAATGGTAATTTTATAATAAATCAATCAACTCCACCTCGAGCTGTGTCGACATCCGTAGATAGTGACCAAGTAATGAATCTACACAGGGCATCTGGACATCCATCAATTGTCTATCTCAGAAAGATGTATCCATTGTTATCAATCCCTGACTTTATTTGTCCAACCTGCGACATCTGTAAGGCCCATTCTCAACCATTCGTCGGAAAGTTTCCTCTGGCTAAACGCAAGCTTGAATACCTTCACATGGACGTATGCAGACCTATCTCACCAGCATCGAACTCCGGAAAACGCTTCATCTTGAGAGTGATGGACGGTTTTTCACACTACGTTTGGACGGCTTTCCTGAAACACAAGTCCGAAGTGGGAGGAGAAATCAAACGACTTATCTCAATAATCGAAAATCAATCCAAGGAGAAAGTCACCTTCATTGTTTCCGATAATGGAGGCGAGTTCAAAAACAAATATCTGGATGATTGTTTCTGCTCCAAGGGAATTCAACAGAAGTTCACCGCTCCGTATCACCCTCAAGAGAACCCTTTTTCCGAAAGGGGCAATCGAAACACAATCACCAAAGCGAGATGTCTTCTGAAACAATCAAATCTTCCTGGTACTTACTGGGCTGAAGCTACCTCTCTCGCCACCTATCTTGAAAACATTACTCCCAAAGTTTCAATTGATTTCTCCTCCCCTCATTCAAGATGGAACAAATCTGATCCCGGTCATCAGAAACTACATCCGTTTGGATGTAAAGTCATCATGAAGTTAAATCTTCCGTCGGGAAAATTTGGTGATCGCGGCGTGGAAGGAGCTTTCCTGGGATACGACAATGGGCAGAGTAACTACAGGATGGTGGAGCTGGTGACAGGTAACGTAATCAGATCTCATCATGCAGTGTTTCACGACTCCGTTTTCCCATACCTATCTGAGTCATCATTTTCTGATAATGAATTCATATTTCCTGAAACAATAGATGAACCAGTATCTCATCAGTCCATCCAAACTAGACCCTTCAATACTACGCAAACCTGTGAAGTACCTCCCCCAATTTTTCTAGAAATTGATGATGTCTCCAACGGTGGACACGATGTCATTGACACAGAAGAGGTATCACTTCCACCACCTGCTGAAAGATTTCCCTCAAACGAAATCATTGGTGACATCGACAGCGGAAACATTCTCACTCATAGCAGGCGTTCAAATCTTCATGCTGATGCAGCGTTTGTTCAAACGGATGATCCCCGCTCCTACGCACAAGCCATGGGATGCTCGGATCAAAACAATTGGCAATCTGCCGTGACGACTGAGCTAAACAATATAGCTCGACATGAAGTCTGGGAAGAAATCGACCCATCCCCAGACAAACGGCCTCTCGGTACCGTGTGGGTATTCAAAAAGAAGACTGACGCCGACGGCAACCTAACAAAGTACAAGGCCCGCCTATGTGTCCGTGGTTTCAACCAACGAGAAGGAATCGACTACAATTCAGTTTTTTCACCAACCGGGCGTCTTACCTCCTTGCGAATCTTTTTAACCATGTGCTGTAGACTCGGTTTTGAAGTACATCAGATGGACGTACGGTGCGCATTCCTGAACGGGGTGCCGGAAGAAGAACTATACATCAAATTTCCGGATGGCGTCAATAACCCCCACAACAAGATACTCAAGCTCAAGAAAGCACTCTATGGACTCAAGCAGTCACCCAGATGCTGGAACTCAGTTTTCTCCAAAGCCCTCAAAGATATCGGCTTGACTAATACTAAAAGTGATCCTTGTTTGTATTACTCGGTTGATATAACTCGTCCTTTCTTCCTATATGTTCACGTCAACAATATCATTTTCGGCGGCTCATGGATAGAAGAGTTCAAAACTAACATAAACAAGCACTTTGAGATGGAAGATCTTGGCATTATCAAGTATGCTCTTGGAATTAGAATCACGCAAGTTGATCAACACGTTGAACTAATTCAAGACAAATACATCTCGCAACTATTAACCGATTACAACATTTTAAGCTCAAAACATGCCGTCTCGCCACTTCCCAACAACTGGCTAGGTCTCAAAGACCTGTCAAAAAGCTCGTCGTTCACTCCCCCTTTCAATTACAGACAACTCATGGGGAAGATTCAGTGGCTTGTACAATGCACTAGGCCGGACCTTGCTTTTGCTGCAAGTTTCCTCTCTCAATTGCTTGAAGATCCGGAAGAAGAACATTTCAATGCTGCTATACATGTATTAAATTATCTACATGGAACGAAGGCGTTAACTCTTAATCTTGGAGGGAATCAATTAAACCAGTCTCAAAACGAACTTGTTGGATTTACGGATGCCGATTGGGGAGGAGGAAACAAGAAACGATCCTTCTCCGCGTCTCTAGTCTATTTTCATGGTATAGTAGGTTGGCGATGCCAAATACAACGAACTACGGCTGTTTCTTCAACGGTCGCCGAGTTCTTCGCCATGACGGAAAACGCCCTTGATTTACTTTGGACAAGAAACATAATTACCGAGATTACCCAATTAGAACCCGTTCTGAAGATGAACACCGACAGCATCAACTGTATCAACATATGCAAAAACGAAGTATACCACCACAGATCAAGGGGTCTACCCTTCAAGCTGTATTTCTTACGAGATTTAGTCTTGGACAAGGAACTATCTCTTGAATATGTTCACACTTCGAAGCTGATTGCAGATGCACTGACGAAAAACTTGACTGGCGACAAACTGAGGGATCACATGAAATTAATAATGGGGAATGCCGGGTGTATCAAAAAGTAACAAGTGAGGGGGTGTATTAGAATAAAAAAGAGATGGAAAGGGGGTTTAATTGGTGGACTACTGGGCTTAGATAATTAATGTACTTTATCAACTCTCATGTCATGTTTTCCTCTTCTTCTTCTTTTCTCTATCCTTTTCTATTCTGTTCTCTGTCACTTTAGGTAAAGCTCCATCACCCGTACCATCCTTCTCTCCTGGCTCAAAGATCTGATCCTTGTCTCTCAGGTAAAGCTCCATCACCCGTACCATCCTTCTCTCCTGGCTCAAAGATCTGATCCTTGTCTCTCAGCTCTCTCTCTATTTCACTTTAACATATCAAGTCTACAATTATAAGGAGTTTTAGGTTATCCTCTGTGCATAGTTTGGACACTATAGAGAGGATAAAGTACATATTTATTCAGATAACCTTTCAGCACAGTGACAGTACCTGGCTTATTTATAGAAATTAAGCCAGTTTTTCATACACATAGCTGACAGAGCTTGCAGATATTCTGGGTTGAAAAAGACAGTTTTGGGCGCTCTGATGGGTTGATTGTGGAGCTGGTTGGACACTGTAGTGTGTTTGGGGAAGACAAGGCTAAAGAATAACTACTAAGGAACTTACCAGACTGTTTATTAAGATGTGTATCTAAAGTAAATGGTGGCAAGTAATCTAGTGGGTATTGGGAAGCATGAGGAGCCTTCTTTGGGTGGTTCAAGAGCTCCTTAAATAGTCTTGAGATCCCTCTGGGGACCCTGTAGGTATTATTGGCCAACTTGTGGGAGCTTTGCCCACATTTTGGCCATTTTGGCTTTATTGGTGACACTACAGCAGCTATTGCTTAGAGTACACATCACCAATTGATTTATTTTATTAGTTTATTATTTATTGTGTTAGTTACAGTTTATAGTATATTAGTACTGGTTGATATTGATTAGTACCAGTGGCTTATTTGTATGTTATAATAAGCCACAGTACTTGTTTTATACTGTTTTTCAGTCAATAATGTAGTTATTTTGTGTGTATAATAATAATAAAAGAATATAATTATTTATTCTAGTCCCCAGTAATCTTTATTACATATGTAACATATGTAATGAAGTTACTGGGGCGTGTTTTGTTGCCTTGAGTGTACCTATTTTTGACTTTGGTGTCCGCGTGCCACGCTGAGAGCCTGTAAGGGGTCTGATGATTGCGCAGGGGCTTATAATCCAATTTTGGAGCAGGCTCTCAGTCACACGGGTTGAATTCAAGGTATGCGGACTCAGTACTCAGGATTTGAGTAAAACACGGTGGATTTACACTATCTCCCCCAATTTACACAACACCTCATTTCCGTGACTGGAAATGGGGTTTAAGCACATGTGTATGTATATATAAGCATACAATATTACAAGTGCCTTTTATTTCTAAAGGTACTTGCTAATTTACATAATGAAGGAGTGAGAATTAGGGGTACCTATGATTGAGGTACCCTAGGTTAATTTTAGCGTAGATTCAGAATATCAAATAATATCTTAATTTTTATTTGATATTCTATGTAATTTTTAACAAGTAGTGTAAAAGCTTGTGACAGGTTGCTCTGTCATAGTAGCAAGCTGACACTCACCCACCACCCTCTTCAACTGAGAAGTCTCACCCACCACCAATTCAGGCAACCCCTTCCGCCCATGCCTTGGCCAGCCAATACATGGATATTATCAACAAGCTTGAAAATGAAATCAAATCTCTCAAAGCAACCATCAACATCCAAAAAGCCTCCTCCTCATTGAACCAAGCTAAAGAAAAGGGCAAGAATTTGACTGTCCCTCCTTCAAACAATGCCTCATCAAGCTCTGCTGGAAATCAGAAGAACCCAATGCACACAACTCCTAAACAAGGACAGGTTACAGATCACAAGAGGGATAATAAAAACAAACAATGCATGCCACTGTGATGCACTCAGTTTACCATGACTTGGCTTGCCAAGATTCAGTGTTAAATGTGGAACACCAGGGGGCAGCACTATGTGCTTCATACCAGCACAAAATCTTTCAATGTCATCTTCTGTAAAAAAAACTCCTGTCATATCCACCAGCAAGTAGGATGTCTTTTTTGTTGTCAGATTGATAAGAAATCTTATCATTTTCAAGATCCATTGCTATATCAATTGAATTAATAATTGGTCAAGAGCACTTATTGGGGCCACTTGTTGATCTTGAACTATTCTGTCATTTTTTCTTTGCCTGGCCGGGTGGGACCCATCCAAACTTCCATCAATAGGAAAAGTGACCTTGAAATACACCTTCAAGCCAGTTATGCATAAATCCAAGCACAAAATGTTGGCTGGGATCCCAATAGTGCAGCCAATTCATTTATGACCATCAGACTCCAGTTGTCTTCAAAATTGTATCTTCTTTACTAATTGACTTGGAATTTTTTGAGTTGCAAGCAGCAGAAATTATTTCTTCTTTTTCACGTCTTCTTGCAAGTTGTAATAAAGGTGTCAGCTATGTGTATGAAGCGCTGGCTTAATGTCTATAAACAGCCAGGTACTATCACTGTGCTGAAAGTTTATTTGAATAATGATTACTATTATTCTCTCTATAGTGTCCAAACTATGCACAGAGGATAACCTAAACTCCTTTTTAATTGCTTATTTGGTATAGAAATTAGTCAATCAGGAGAAGACTAACAGCTAACCTTATAGGTTTGGCTATCTTTTCTGTCTTTTTGAGAGATCAGTAACAATAAAAAATTGTTACAAGCAGCTGGCAAGCACTTGAGCTGATTGGCAACTGTCAGAGGTGGTAGTCTTGCAGAAACTGCTTTATAAGGAGTAGTTCAAGGTCTAAGATGGGGAGGTTCTAAGGTTACTTGATAACTAGTCCAGTAAACAATGTGGGTTGGATAATAAGGGGATAACACTACTCTAAAAGTAGGAGGAGAATATTCAGTGTACTTACTAATGTGGTACTGGGGGAATATGCTGAGGATCCAATCCTAGGCCAGGAAATGGCCTCCTTTTATATTCTAGAGGTCTTCAGGGGAAGGTTCTAGAATGTTGTTGTATATTCTGCTCTAATTTATTACAATTAAAATGCACTATGATGCAATGGGAATTGTATTGATTTGAGCACAGTATTTTCTATGTCCCCATGACCTCATGACATGTATGTATAACCAATCACATCATGGGCCAATTCATTGAATAGAACAATACTGGGAAAATACCATGCACTTAGGTAATTTCTTTCTTATTAGCATAATTTTATTATTCTTATATTTATGCAAATAATCTTATTGTCTCTCAGCTTTTATGACAATACTTCATAATCCATAATTTATACTTTTTATTCCCTTTTTCTTAAAATATCTTTATTATATGATAAAGTACTAGAAGGAGTAGGAATTTAGTGGTGGTTTGAGTGAGCTACCCCACTTGATTTTACATTCTGAGTTGATTGATATAATAATATTTCATGATATGATAGTATTTACAGTAGTAATACATTATTTTTTTTGTATTTTATAGTTTAGTCAGTTCTTAGGATAATCTGGAGTATCTCTAGGGCTGACAAAAGGGATCCAAGATTGTTCAACATGGCAGAATGAGCAAAAATATTTTTCCAAATGAGAAGGGTAACCAACAACTTTCTTAGTTGCAAGCACATCACCGTAGACACACAATAGCTTGACTTGCACTAAGCAACCAGCTGGAAATTGATAATTTGGTATCATGATACCATTGCCAAGGGTGATAAGATCATCCACAAGTGGACCTAGAAGATGGTTGAACATCTGGGGATCAGGGGTATAGGGCCCTGGGGTGATTCAGGCAAGCCACATATGAGACAATGTTGTCTGGATGGTTGGTGGAACATTGGTGTTAATAAACGCATCCCAACCCAAAATGGTGTGTTTTGCCCGCACACCATTTTGGGTTGGTGTGTTTGGCAGGCACACCAAGGTTTGGCCAATCCTTTGTGTGCCGGCCAAACACACCAATTATGTTGGCATGTTTGGCAAACATACCAACAGTGCGGCACACCCACCCCCATGGGAGTGGGCCTTGTTGGCTGTCAGAGATGTCCAAGTTGGAAATCTCTGAAATAATCCATTGGTGTGCCTGCCAGCATGCCAATGGATACACATAGATACAGTATGTGTATCCATTGGCGTGCCCGCCAGCAGTCCAACGGATATCCCATAGGCTATGGGTATAGCCTATGGGAGACTATAGGTAGGCTATACCCATAGCCTATGGGATATGCGGTACCACCTGCATACATATTGTTGTGCGGATGGGCCGCCATTGAGCACGCCAAACAGGATTGGCATGTTTCAAAGGCACACCAAGGCTGTTGGCGTGCCTTGAAACACACCAACGCCAAATGGTGTGCCCACCAAACCCACCAAAAAAGGCTGGTGGGGGCGTAAAAACAGGCCTTTTGGTGTTGGCGTTCCCCTGGTGTGGGCGTGTGTTTATCAGGGCCCGTGGAAGATTGAGACAGGAAATTGCAAGAGCGCCAGTTGATTAAGACATTCCACTGAGCTTGTTTCTGCAAGGATTAAACCGATTGACAAACAAAGAAACACCTATTGTAAGTATGTTGGATGCTTGGTTCCAGTTGGTGTTCTTAAAGTTGTCACCATGTTGGATATTGGAAAATTAGCCTCAATCTTTCAGGTCTTGATTACTTTGAGTCCAGTCATCCATTTCTTTCTCAGTATCTGGCTGTTCCAGAAGCCAGGTCAGCCATTTTAATATTGATTGAGATAGAAAAACACATTGAGGTATGCCAACCACACTGGCAGGGAGATTGGGTTGCTTGAAATGATGCACAGGATTGACAATGTCTTTATGTCCTTGATAAACCTTCTTTTTTAAAAACAGTTGTTCATTGCAGGGATCTGACTTTCTGAATTGCTTTTAATTGCAATGCCACTGAGATGTTGGATCAATTTCATACAGATGAAAGCAGACTCAACAGCATATTTTGGTAGTAAGTTCAACATCAAGCTGGGCTTGGCAAATTATGGTTTTTGTGGTATTTCTCTGATTTCTTGAATTAGATTTGGGTGCTTGAGGGCTACGTTGAGAATGTTGATAATCATTTGGATTGCAGTCTTGCAGTTTTCTCGGATTAAGTTACAGAAGAGATGGAGCCATTATACAAAAAAGGATGATGAAGACTGGAGTGAAAAGAAGGAGCAGACTAGTGAGTTAAGCCACCAAGAGGTGAGAAAAAAAGAGCTTGCAGGAGAAGTATTACATTTTTCCAACATTATGGAGGAAAATTCACTCTCTGGTTCCAAGAGGGATGAGCTTTGTTGAAATATCCCTTACATAATCCGCCTAATGCGCTTAAGCCTCAAATAAGAACACAGACTTGAATGAAATCATCCTTGAAAAGACCATCAAGGTTGATTAAACCTTTTTCTTCTTGTTAACCTTCTCCTTAAATACTAAACAACATTCCCTATCTCATCTATCCTCATCCTCTCAAATCCATCCTCATCCTCTGATCCTAACCCTATTATCTATCCACTCTCCTGAATCTTCCTTAAGATTGTCTTTACATCTTTGACTACATCTTTGACTTTGTCTCTTTACATCTTCAACTCAACAAATCATTATCCTTCTTTTCTCTTCTCCTCTCACTCTTATACTACTCGCTCTGAGCTCTTAACTCTTTCAACATTCATCCACATTACCTCCTCTATCCTTCTTTGACTTTGCACATTCCATTACAACTAAAATATTGTCCAAGTTGGTTCTTATTTCTCTTTCTCTTCTATCTCTTTATCTTCTTGCTTGTTGCCTCAGACTGAACTTACATCTTATTTTCCTCTAGTTCCATTATACTATCTAAAAATACTCTTCCTTAAAAAACTACTTCATAACTCATTTATTAATTATTCATTGTTCAAGTGGTATGACTTATTCCTTCTCTATTTCTTTGTTTCTCTCATTCTAATCTTGTTTCTTTTTCAGTCTGGTTTTGGTTCTTAGAAATCTATCAAAGTTAATTTTAATACAATTAACAGTCAAAATGTGCTATGCCCATACTTTGCATTTACATATGGGATTATACATTATGCACTTATGCAATATGCAATTATGGACTTTGTTTACAAATGCACTGCAATTTATTATGGACTTTGTTTCCAACTTTGGAATATGCGAAATGCTATTATGCAATATGCAATATCTACTTATTATGCAATATGTATAATCTCAATGTATAGACTAGCTTGAAATTGGTTGAATTTAGGGTCTCTTGTTCTCATACTGTGGGTCAGGGGGTGTGTTGAATATTGCGATCAACAGTGTTCCAAATATCAGCACATTGGATAATGACTTGGTAGCCTAGTTGGTAAAGGCATCACTTCTAGTATAGTGTCTTAGCTTCAAGCTGAGGTTGCTGGTTCAAATCCTTCCCACGTCAATCATTTTCTGCTACATGTCTGAAAAATGCTTTGTTAATTCTAACAAGCTTGATGCAATGGATTACTCTTCCTGTGATAAGATAGTAGGCATCAGATTTTGTCAATGTTATCCAGATTTTCATTGCCCATTTTTTGTTGATGAATTGAAAGACAATGAAGGACAAGCATTCACAGAGATCTATGAAGAAGATTCAAAACTCAAGTTGAGGAATGTGGGTGGCTTTGTTCCAGTCGGTGTTAGCGGTGGTGGTTGATTAAGGTCATGGTGGTTGGGTATAGGCTAGCTGGTTGATTTCAAACGGGTTGACAGGAGCTTGACAATCATCTTTTGCTACAAGTGGGCTGGTAATTCTGCAAGGAGGTTGAAGACATCACATATTCAACCTTTGGTCATGCAACATCTAAAATTCATGTGAAACATCAGGTGATGCTGCAGACCACATTGTCTGCTAAATGTCTGTAGTGCTAGTTGAGAAAAATGCAGCACTTCTAGTATAGTGTCTTAGCTTCAGGATAATATCACTGGTTCATATCTTGCCCAGGTCAATCATTTTCTGCTAAATGTCTGAATATGCGTTGTTAATTCTAACAGTTATTGAAACCATGTAATTATTCATGATGCAATTCCAAAATCCATTTCCTGTTTTATTTGTCCCAATAGTTGGATACTGCATTATCTCAAGCCAAGAAGTACAAAGATGGAGGTCTTATTCTTCACTATAGTTTTGCTGTTGGAGTGGTTTGGGCTTGGAATTATTCTTGTTTTTGGGTTCTGTTTGATCTCTTATGACAAGGAGAATGGAAGAAGAACTAAACATTAACTTACATTCAGGAAAAATGGGAAACACAAAATGCAAAATTTACCTTCATTTTCATTATTGGACTGTCTATCTTCAAGGACAGGATCAATGGCTGGTGATGACACTGCCAGCATAATTGCCTAGGTTGAGTTCATCCCAGTTAAACTAGGATGCAGAAAAAACCAATTTAAAGTAGGTTGACCTCAACCAATGAAATATAAAACCAAGGGGGGTCCCTTGGATTTATATTTCATCAGTTGATTTCAACCAAGTTTAAATTGGTTTAGTGCATCCCAGTTTAACTGGGATGACTTCATCCTAGGCAATTATGCTGGCAGTGTGAGGTGTTTGGCAGAAGTTTTTGGGTGTAGTGTGGAGGGTGTTGGGGGGTGGAATGAAAACTATTCTGGATGTTCACCAACAGGTCACACAAGTGTCATGGGCAACAGAGATTTCCCTGGGAGGGATAGGGTTGCCACATCTGGCAACCCTCTAGGAGCATAGCAGCTTTGATGGCACCTCCATTGGCTCACAAATTTGGAGTTTGGGTTTCTAAATGTGGGATAGCACCCCCATTTAGCTCCTGCATTGGAGCTGCTCTAAGGAGCATCTGTCTACATACTTGGGTTGGTAAGAAACCAAACCACACAATGCCATAGACTATACATATGAATGTGTGGGAAATATGTAGATAAAAAATTGACATGGGACACTGTCATAAAAAAAAGGAGTATGGGAGCCACGGCAGGCTTAGTATTATGTTATCTAGGGCTTAGTTCATTACTCTATTACTAGTTGTGTCAGCTTGCTACTATTTCAGAGACAACCTGACTGGCACTATTAATATAGGGCATTAATAAAAAAACCCAGTTTTTCCGCGTTTACACCCGGCTTTACGCAGTGGCAACATCAAATTTGCTGCGCAGCACACCCGGTTTTCCGCTTTTACATCCAGTTTTTTTAATTATTTTTTTGCGGGCAGATTTTAATTTTTTTTCAACATTTTAAAATTGTTGAATATACTTCCAAGGGTGTAGAAATTTATGGTATATTTCATTTTCCAAAAAAACAACGGCTTCTATTTCTTTTTGCTGATACACCCGGGTTGTTCAAAAGAAATCCCCAAGGCTCAATTTTCAGGATTTCTCCCAATTTTAAATCTTTTTAAAACACTTTAAGGGGTGTATAATTTAATGTGATAAACGGTTTATTTTTAAAATCACTGGTTGTTGTTTTATGATTTTTGGACAGAATTTATTTCTAAACACCTTCACGCCTTTCTTTCAAGATATTTGGGGAGTTGTTAAATGGATTCATACACTTTAGAGGGTGAATACTTCATTGGAAACAAATACTGATTATAAAATTAACTCGTTATCAGATTTCATGACAAAGAAATGGAAATATAATGATACACAGAGGTATGGTACATTGTATGATGCTTTGGAGGGTTACATGTAAGATAATTATTACACATTACAGATGGGTTCAGGAATGTAATTCGGGCATTGATAAATGCACGCCCCCCCAGGCACGCCCACGCCCAACGCACGCCGATAAAAAAAAAGGCGTGCTGCCCGCACGCCTTGTTTTTATCGGCGTGCAACACTTCAGGCGTGCAGAACAGGGAATGCAGTTCACACGCCCCGTTCAGAACAGGGCGTGCGGTTTGCACGCCCTTCCTATGTATATAGGCAGGGGCGTGCCCCTGCCTATATACATAGAATCGGCGTGCGGCTTGCACACCAATTCCATGTATATAGGTAGGGGCACGCCCCTGCCTATATACATGCTGATGTCATGCGTACACATGAATGTACGCATGACATCAGCTCCGGTCAGGGAATACAGCCTCCTCGACCGGGAGGCAATCCCTCCCGGTCGAGGAGGTTGTACAGCCTCCTCGACCCGAGGGATTCCCTCCAGTCAAGGAGGTTGTACAACCTCCTCGACCGGGGGGGATCCCTCCGGCCGAGGAGGTTGTACAACCTCCTCAACTGGAGGGAATCCCTCCGGTCAAGGAGGTTGTACAACCTCCTCGGCCGGAGGGATTCCCTCCAGTTGAGGAGGTTGTACAACCTCCTCGGCCGGAGGGATCCCCCCCGGTCAAGGAGGTTGTACAACCTCCTTGGCCGGAGGGATCCCCCCCGGTCAAGGAGGTTGTACAACCTCCTCGACCGGGAGGGAATCCCTCCCGGTCAAGGAGGGTGTACAACCTCCTCGACCTGTTCAGAAAAGGTCGTGCGAACAGCACACCCTTTCTATGTGTATAGGCAGGGGCGTGCCCCTGCCTATATACATAGAATCGGCGTGCGGCTTGCACACCGATTCCATGTATATAGGGAGGGGCACTCTCCTGCCTATATACATGCTGATGTCATGCGTACACATGAATGTACGCATGACATCAGCTCCGGTCAAGGAATACAGCCTCCTCGACCGGGAGGCAATCACTCCCGGTCGAGGATGTCAGCCACCAAGATATTACATACATTATGTAACACTTGAAACTGCAAGCTGAATAATTAATAATATTTAATTATATTATTATTTATTTTATTTTATTTTTCTACTTCATTTATTTTACTAGATTTTCTGGTTATCACAGAAATTATACTCAACTGTTTCAACAATTGGTATATAGTGTAACAGTTAAGAACAAGCCTAGAAATATCTGGTTAATACATAAGGCTCTGTGTTCAAGCCACACTTATGACCACACGTAAAGCATAATAATCAATTTGTTTAAAATTATATCTATTTTTTCAAAAATCCAAGGAAATTTAATTAAGGAAAATCCTTGGCAAATCAATTTGCAAACACGCAATAAATGGATAAAGAACCATTTATTGGTATAGTTTTTTCCTTGAAAATCCTGGAAAATCCCAGCATAACCCATAGTAATATATACTATAAGATTATATATGTATTTAATTATATAACTTATGTAGTATGTATTAAATACATAAGTACATGTGATTTTACATCACAGATCACCCAGGGCAAGCGCTTTCCCAAGCCTTAGTCTCCAGAAAATTTATTCACAAGCACATCTTAGTGAAATAATTATTTAATGTTGAAATAATTATTTCCCACTAAGCCATTCATTGTGAAATAATTATGGGGTCATTCCACATAGGAATGACACCATATTTCACATCAGATCACGAACAGGGTGCTCAGTTCCCCCTGGTGATCTTGCCCTGATCACTGCTTCAGAAAGAAGCTTGTGAAATAATATTTATTTTATTATTTAAGAAGGAGTTCTCTTCACTAAAATGAAGATTACTCCCCATCAATTTTAAACTACATAGATAACTTATTATAAGCTACAAAGGCGCTCACCTTCTCCTGTAAGTAAGGAGGACTGGCCTTTATTATATACTATCTTATATTTAAAATTCCTCAACCAAATCCCCCCCCCCCCAATCAATTAAATACCTTTAATCTGATTGGAAGAACCGTGTATAAAGTCTGGTTGGCCCTTCTGAGTTAATACTCATCTACAGAAGTTTTGGCAGCAGGGTAATAACCTGTTATATTGCTGTACTTAGTGTTTTTATAACACTTGAGTATTATTTTTATTGTTATTTGTTATTTTACACTATTAAAGTGTAAGTTATTTCTTTAGTCCTTACTGTACACGCCACAATAAGTGGATTAGAGTACAGAAAGCTGACAGAGGAGGTTGTACAGCCTCCTCAACCCGAGGGATTCCCTCCAGTCGAGGAGGTTGTACAACCTCCTTGGCCGGAGGGATCCCACCCGGTCAAGGAGGTTGTACAACCTCCTTGGCCGGAGGGATCCCCCCCGGTCAAAGAGGTTGTACAACCTCCTCGACCGGGAGGGAATCCCTCCCGGTCAAGGAGGGTGTACAACCTCCTCGACCGGGGGGGATCCCTCCCGGTCGAGGGGTTTGTAGTCCTCCAGGTGTGCGGCTGCACGCCCATCCTTGGGGGTGTCACACGCCTGTAGATGGGCGTGCGAGCTGCACGCCCATCTACAGGCGTGCCCACGCCCAAGGATGGGCGTGCAGCCCGCACGCCAATAAAAAAAAGGGCCTGCGGGCTGCACGCCTTTTTTTTAAGGGCGTGCATGGGTGTGGGTGTGCCCGGGGGGGCGTGCAGTTATCAATGCCCATGTAATTCAGGCATAGATTCACCATTTTTAAGCATTTTCTAGTTGTTATCAGTAGTGTTTATAACAATTTCTCTTTCTTATACTTATTATTTGTGTGCGCATTCTTAGTCTGTACTAATGTCTCTTTGTTGTTTGTTACATTTATTAATTATTAATAAAATATGAACTTGCAATTATGTCTCTTGCTTTTTATTTCATTTATCTATTTTCTTCATTTCATTTCATTTATTCTATTTATTTTAGGGCATTAATAAAAAAAACCCGGTTTTTCCGCGTTTACACGCGGTTTTACGCAGCGGCGACGTCCAAATTGCTGCGCAGTACACCCGGTTTTCCGCATTTACACCCGGTTTTTTTATTTAATTTTTTGCGGGCGGATTTTCATTATTTTTAAAGATTATAAATTCATTTATTATACTTACAGGGGTGTAGAATTTTATGGTAATTTTTATTTTGCAAAAAAAGTATGTCTTCTATTTTTTTTGGCCAATCCACCCGGTTTTTTTATTATTTAATTTTTTGCGGGAAGATTTTCATTATGTTTTCAAAATTACAAAGTTACTTATTATACTTACACGGGTGTAGAGCTTTACGGTAATTTTTATTTTGCAAAACAATTATGCGTTCTATTTTTTTTGGCCAATCCACCCGGTTTTTTTTTTATTATTTTTTTGCGGGCGGATTTTAATTGTTTTTTTCAACATTTTGAAATTGTTTAATATACTTCCAGGGGTGTAGAAGTTGATGATATTTTTTATTTTCCAAAAAAACAATGGCTTCTTTTTTTTTGCCCATACACCCGGTTTTTTCAAACAAAATCCCCACAGCTCAATTTTCAGGATTTCTCAAAATTTTAAATCTTTTTAAAACACTTTAAGGGGTTTAGAATTTAATGTGACAGACAGTTCATTTTTAGAATCACTGGTTGTTTTTTTATGATTTTTGGACAGAATTGATTTCTAAACACCTTCACGCCTGTCTTTCAAGATATTTGGGGAGTTTTTGAATGGATTCATACACTTTATAGGGTGAATAATTTATTGGATTACATATGGGTTCAGGAATGTAATTCAGGCGTAGATTCACCATTTTTAAGCATTTTCTAGTTGTTATCAGTAGTGTTTATAACAATTTCTCTTTCTTATACTTATTATTTGTGTGCGCATTCTTAGTTTGTACTGATGTCTCTTTGTTGTTAATTACATTTATTATTTATTAATAAATTATTACCTTGCAATTATGTCTCTTCCTTTTTGTTTTATTTATATATTTTATCCATTTCATTTATTCTATTTATTTTATTTTGTTGATTTTACTTGTTTTACTTATTTATTTTATTTGTTTTAAATAAGATTTTGAATGAGGATGATTGGGGAGGTTGCGTTATTCATAAATGATTAACTTGCAATCATGTCTCTTGCTTTTAATTAATTAATTAATTTTATTCATTTCATTCATTCTTATTTATTTAATTTTATATTATTTAATTTTGTTTATTTTACTTGTTTTACTTATTTAAAATGCCGCCCTCCATAATTTTATTTTGTTTTGTTTTGTTTATCTTCCCTGGTTTCCTTGTTTACTTTATTTGTTTTAAATAAAATATTGAATGAGGATGATTGGGGAGTTCACACGCATCAAATGCCGCGCTCCACATGCTATTTGCTTAAAAATTAAAAAAAAAAAAAAAAACCGGGTGTAAATGCGGACAACCGTGTGCACTGCGCAGAAAACCGGGTGTAAACGCGGAAAAACCGGGTTTTTTTCTTAATGCCCTTATTTTATTTTGTTTTGTTTATTTTACTTGTTTTAGTTATTTACTTTATTACTTTATTTGTTTTAAATAAAATTTTGAATGAGGATTATTATTGGGGAGGTTGCGTCAACGGTGGGCCGCTACGCTATTTGACCGCTACGTTTTAGCGTAGCGGGTTTTTTTTTTCCCAGAAAATTTGTAGCGTTAGCTGAAATTTCACTCCGCTACACTAACAGTTAGCGTAGCAACAAATTTTTCAAGCCATTTTTTTGTAGCGTTAGCGGGGAAAATTCACCGCTACGCTAACAAGTAGCGTAATGTTTCTGGCGCTAACAGATTTTGAAGTTCTCAGTAGCGTAGCGGCATCATTGCTACGCTACGCTAAATGTTAGCTGTTAGCTGATATTTTTTCCGCTACATAGCTTTTTGGATTACACGCTAACACTGATTTTTGACAGCTAACAAGACAACTGTTAGCTGTGTAATTCAAATTATATCTCTTGTGAGAATTGATCCCGTGCTCAAAAGGAAGAGGGAGGTTAGCCACGGCGTAGTGGTCAATCTTGACCACTACACCACGGCTACCCTGAGAGTTGGAGGGATTGGTGGGAGTACATCCCATCCATGCAGCTCAGGTTCCATTTTTTTTTTTTTTTCAAATCCTGGTTGATTTCTTATTTTATTATCAATTCCAGTCTCCTTCAAAAATTTGTCACCTGATTTTTTTTTTTTCAATTTTTTTTGTTGGTGATAGCTTCCTCAATTCTCAATATTTATTTATTTTTTGAGATTTTTTTGAGATTTTTTTTTTTTTGAGATAAGTTCTTGATTCTCAACCGGCACTCTCACTCAGCTCCTCCAATAGCTTCAACCTCCCAAATCCCTCCCACCAGGCTCAACCTAGCTCTCAGGATCCCTTCCCTCTTGGTAAGTCCCCTCCCCTTCTCCTCCACCCACCATTACTTACCACCTTGATACCCTACCCTGCCACTATCTGCCCAGCTACCCACTAACTGCTACCCTGGGGCCACCTGCCTTGTAAGTCCCTCCCCCCCACCCTGTTTCCCTGGCTAACTCATCCCTGCTATCTCCCAGCAGATACCAGCCACCACCCACGCTACCCTACCGCTTTTGCTACCCTGGGGCACTCACCTGGTAAGTCCCTTCTTTCTCTACCCTCATGTTGATTGTTCAACGTTTGAACGATCAAACAATTGATCAAACGTTACTGTCAGCCTCCCTGATGCCAAGGACAAGTCCTTCTAGCCACAGGTGGTGCAAGGATAGATGGAAAGAGTTATATAAACTCTGGGTAAGGTAAAAAGTTACAATTCCCAAAAGGTATGGGGGAATTGTGACGTAAAAAATTGAGAGAAAATAGGTTAATAATTATATTAAATAAATTTAATATAATTAAAAACCAGAGGGGCCTGATAAATCAGGGGTGGTTTAGATCCCTCTAAGGTATCTTACAAATAAATGCAGAGGATTTAGGTACCTGGAACACTGGGGCCTATTGGAACAGGGGTGGTTTAATCCCAGGAATGGAAATGGGGGAATATCTTCAAGAAAAAAGGGTTATTACTTACTAGTAATAAACCTTGAGGGATCTTGGGGATATTCTGGGTGGAACTGGACAGTTTGAAGCGCTTGGATGGATGGATGGTAGAGCTGGATGGGCACTGTGAAGTTGTTGGGGAAGACAGGGCTAAAGAATAACTACTAAGAAGCTTACCAGACTGTGTTATAAAGATGTATGTATCTAATAAGAAGTGGGTAAGGTTGTTAGTGGGTATTGGGAAGCATGAGGAGCCTTCTTTGGGCGGTTGAAGAGCTCCTTAAATAGTCTAGAGTTCCCCCTGGGGACCCTGTAGGTATTATTGGCCAACTTGTGGGATCTTTGGACCACATTTTGGCCATTTTTGCTTTCTTGGTGACGCTTCAGCAGCCCCTGCTTTGAATACACGTCACCAATTGATTTTATTAATGTATTTTTATATTTATATTGTCTTACAGTCTGTAGTACATCAGTACTGGTTGTTATAGATTTAATACTAGTGGCTTATTTGTATTTTATATAATAAGCCACAGTATTGTTTGTACTGTTTGTTCAGTCAGTATATTTTAATTATATGTATAAATAATAATACAATCTAGTATAATTAATTATTTAATCCCCAGTAACCTTTATTACATATGTAACATATGTAATGAGGTCACTGGGGCGTGTTTTTACTGATTTGGGTGTACCTGAGTGACTGTGGATTCCGCGTGCCAAGCTGAGAGTCTGTAAGGGGCTTAATTCTTGCGCGGGGGCTTGTATCCTAACTTTGGCGCGGGCTTTCAGACACGCGGGTTGAACTTCAAGTTCTGCGGACTGCGGTACGCGGGGTTTGAGTAAAAC
Source organism: Puccinia hordei (assembly GCA_007896445.1). Taxonomy (NCBI): domain Eukaryota; kingdom Fungi; phylum Basidiomycota; class Pucciniomycetes; order Pucciniales; family Pucciniaceae; genus Puccinia; species Puccinia hordei. The sequence continues at coordinate 64,485 of RDRW01000034.1, forward strand.
ACGGTGTATTTACACTATCTCTCCTAATTTACACAACACCTCATTTCTGTGACTGGAAATGGGGTGTAAGCATATGTATATATATATATAAGCATTTAATTACGGCAAGTACTTTTTATTTAAAAGGTACTTGCTAATTCTTCTTTGCTAATTTACATAGTGAAGGAGTGGGAATTAGGGGTACCTGTGAGTGAGGTACCCTAGGTTAAATTTAGTGTAGATTCAGAATATCAAATAATATTCTAAATATTATTTGATATTCTATATTTTTTTATAATAATTTTGTGGGGAACTTGTGACAGGTTGCTCTGTCATAGTAGCAAGCTGACAGTTACACTGACCTCTTGCTACCTGCCCAGCCTGCCCAGCCTACCCTAGCCTACCCTACCCTAGCCTACCCTACCCTGCCCTGCCCAGCCTACCCAGCCTACCCTAGCCTACCCTGCCCTGCCCAGCCTACCCTGCCCTGCTCAGCCTACCCTAGCCTACCCTGCCCTGCCCAGCCTACCCTACCCTACCCTGCCCTGCCCAGCCCAGCCTACCCTGCCCAGCCCAGCCTACCCTGCCCAGCCCAGCCTACCCTGCCCTGCCCAGCCTACCCTGCCCAGCCCAGCCTACCCTGCCTTGCCCTGCTACCCTTCTCAAGCCTCTGTAAGTCCCCTAACCCCCCCAGTTACTATCCCTGGCCAATTGATCAGCTTGCTCTGATCAATTGGCCTTTTTTTTTGGAACCCCCACCTCAGAATCATCAGCTGACCTTATTTTCAACTCCTGCAGGCCTACCACGTCTCATATCTGCCATGGGGAAAAGAGCAGTGTATGTATTTCATTATATTTACTATAATATCAATACTAATTATTGTTTTCTTTTCCTTTTGTCATTTCTTATTGTTTTGATCCTTGAATGCCTTGATTACTTTTGTTGGATTGGTTTTAATGTTGTTCTGGAATCCTGATTGAATCATCAAAGCCATAACGATAAAAGTGTTAAGGCAACCAAGCATCAAAACAAGATGAAGCGTCAAAGGGAAAAGTGTTTGTTATGTAGAGAGGATTTAGGAATCAAGGATGCATCCATATCATGGCACACCATCAAATATACTCCTCACAATCTCTATCCAACCATTCCTATGAAGAATAACAAACCAACTCGCCACCCAACTCCATCAGAAATCAGCTTAGCATACGATGAAATCACCACCTATCACTTTATGAAGTCTGGGCTTAATATTATCATTGATCCTCTTGACAAGACTGAGGTGATTGCTATTGTAGAATTCACTCCTTACAAAGACCTCACCCCTTCTCAATTGGACAATCTCAACTATATTTCCACTTTCCTCCACCAGTCTAAACGTTTCCTGAACTCTGTCTCATCCTGTGCTCAAATTTGGAGTGGGCTCATGTGGGCCATTGGTTGGAGAAAGTCTTATGATGAGCATCAAATAGTTGGCCGGTATATCAAGGCATTTGATGAAACTGAGATGAAAGCATACGATGATCACTAATATATTAAATCTTCTCGAGTTGGAAATATTATTGGTAATCTCTTCAAAGGTCTTGCTCATACTCCCTTTCAACAGAATCAAGATCTTATGAAGAAATATAATATCCCTTCCTTTCCCAATCTTTCTTATGGTGAACTTCCTGAAGACAGCACCTGCACTCCTCACATTAATTTTACTACAAATGGTTTCTTCAATCCCCCACACACCGATACTGAAGATATATCCCAATTTGCCTTTGTTTTATTTCTTCCCACTCGCACTTCTGATTATACCCTGGTAGACTCTTCTAACTATGATATCACATCTGGTCCATTTATTTTTCCTGATCACCGTATTGGTATTGATTTTGATCATCAGCATGGTATTGTTAAAATGATTTGGCAAGCTAATAAGTATACTCATTGTACTATGCCTCATTACACAAGCCCTTCTTTCACTCGTCTTGGTTTATCTATTCAAATCAATTTTAGTCTTGCTAATACTTGTAGTAAATATTTGAAGGGTTTTTATCAAGATTCTGCTCATTACTTTGCTGATCATTTTTATTATATGTTTCGTAGTATGGCTAGAAGCACATTAACAGCTAGTTCACTTACAATCTTGTTTTTATTTACTATTTTTTCCTCTTTTTGTTTCTGACTTCTAAACTCTTAATTTCCAAGGCTTTTGCCATTAAATATTGAATGTGTTATTTTGTGGTTTATTCTTTTATATCTAACCAGTTAATCATAATAAAAATCAATTCCAGAAGGGAAACAGAGCCATGTTATTAGTAATAGTAAGCTTGGGAATTGATTTTAAGAATTAAAGCAGGTAATAAAAAATTACCAAATGGAATGTGCCTCGAATAAATATTCAAGCAGGGAAAAAGAGTCCTGGAATTAATAAGCTTGGGAATTGATTTTAAGAATTAAAACCGGTAACCAACAATTACCAAATGTAATGGGCCTTGAATAAATAATTGCAGTGTGTAGATTAGTTTTCTGTCAACAGGGGGAATTGAAGATGATACACTGTTCCTATTTTCAATAAACATCTGACGTGGAGCTCAACTTCAACAGGAGACTTTTTTCAAATCCGAACTTCAGAGTCAACTCTCCAATTAATTTCTTGTTGTTAAAACAAACGTATCTCAATCTAGTCAACCAGCACCAATGCCCAATCAAGATGGAAATATGTCTGATTCATCAGGTGGCCATACCCGCAGATCTTCACGAGTCACCACACCAATAAGGCAATCCGGAATGATTCATCCCTCGCCAGATTCACGCCGGTCAATTGTGCCACCATTTTTATCACAAAGAAGTCACATTTCATCAGCTTCATTGATATCAAATTCCCAATCAAACAAACAACAAGGCCCTGCATCAGAATCTGTATTAAATTCCCAATCAAACAAACAAAAAGGCCCTACATCAGAATCTTCAATTGAAAAACAAAGCCCTCCACTCCCTGGAACGAAACAGAACAACAATAATCTGAGTCAGCCCTTATCAACCTCCGAAGTTCCAAGCTCACAGGTGATTGATCTTGCTCAAGACTCCGATGACGAAAACACAAAGGCAAAACCCAAACGTAGAAAGAAAAACCCTGAATTCGATGATCCAAAGGATTTTTTTTCCAAACCAACTCGACGTCCAGGTGATGTGTGTAATTCTTGATAGCTAAGTTTTTGAAATGAATGTATACTAATATAACTGTTTAAAAAAGCCTTTAAGTAAAGTGCCATCAACCTATGCCTGCTTGTGGTGCAAGAAGGATGTCAGGGTGTCTTTAAGCAGCTTTTCAAATCTTCGAACTCATTGTGATGGTTCCTGTCAAAAAGGAAGGATTTCTGATGGATGCCCCAATTGTCATCAAGCAATCTCTTCTGGCGCCAAGCTTCCACCAACAGCACTTGAAGAGGAAAGAATCAAACAGACTACGCAATCTGGATCGCTCACCAAACATTTTGCCCCTGTTGAAAATTTTGACAATCAGGTTCTCAATTAAATAATAACTCTATGGCTGTTACGGCAATCATTACCTTGGAACCGTGTTGAAGACCCCTATCTCCGAGCTGCCTTCTCCTATTGTCAAGCAGGAGCAAATTTGTTTAAACAAAAGTGGGCTGCAACTTCTGGACAAGTGGTATACTTGGATTTACAAGAGGCTATGATATGCCGGTTGAAGGTGAGTGATACCATTGCGTTCAATTACATGTAAAAAAATATACTTATTTCCCTTTAAACAACATTTCAACAGGATTCTGAGAGCAAGTTTAACTTGATACACGATGTTTGGACAACAAAAGGAAATCGCTTTGGATTTATTGGAGCTTCTGTCTCTTTTATTGATAAGGATTGGAACTATCTAGTGCTGCATCTGACTCTCAAGCTAGTTGCCTGGCACCATAAGGGAAGCATGCTGGCTGAACCTGTTGTGAACGTATTGAAGAAACATGATTTACATAATAAGATAAGCACCCTTTGATTCATCACTGGTAATCTGCCAAAAACTTATTCATTTTTTGTCCTATAAACACATGCTTTGCCAGACAACTGATTTGGGATCAAATAACAACACAATGGCCGAAACAATGCACTCCAAACTCATTGCCCTTCCCCAAACCACGGATTTGGATTGGAACTACAAGACAATGCATATTGTCAGCCTTAGAATCATCACAACTGACCTAAAGCTTGCCTTATTTCCTTTTTCTCCCAAATAAATAAAGAACAATAGCCTCATATCTTTTTATTCCCAATCTTAATCACCATTTAGACTGCAAATTCTGTTTCCTCATTAAATTTTGACCATAGTGCTCACTGAACACTTTGTAATTGCTCAACTCCTTCATAGAGTAATTAAATAATCTATTCTACGCCACAACTAGTTGAGCAAGTAAACCAAGGCCAGCCAACCACATCTACATGTGAGATTACATAAGCAAACCTTGAAAATTTTCGAAGTTGGTGTATCCTCCATTGCAGGGAGGATACACAACCTCAAGACACCCAGAACCACCAACTCAGATCACCAAGGATTCACCAAGTTACAGCTCACCACTCTAACCAACCAAAGGCCTCTTTCACCCAGTACCTCAACAGTATTGTCAGTCAGTCCCCTTTTTGAACCTTGCTCTTCTGACAGAAGTCCTTCTCTGTCTCACCTTCTTTCTTTCCCCTTTCCTGTCCTCATCCCTCATCAAATCAGATCAATCCAAGCACCAATCATCAGATCAGATCAGCTTCAATCATCCTCAGAGATCAATCAGCTTTGCTTCAATCTTTTTCTGTGGTTTTTCCTTGAAACAAACCACATAGGTTTCCCTCTGAAGAACCTTGACTATCCAGCTTGACATAGTCTAAAAAACTGGGCTGATTAGACTTGTCTTCTCAGATACCTTCCACATTTCCATTGTGTGAAGAGACTGTTGCTTCTCAAAGACTCTGGCACAGTTCATCCAACTTTTCAAGTTGTTGATTATCATCATTAAAGAGCACTCAGATTATTAGAAACACAGATCAATCAATAATCTTATCCCTTTTCCCTTCTTCTTCTCTAACAGTTTTATTCTTTATCCCTTGAAATACAACTGTTGCCCCCCATTTCTTGTGTCCTGTTGTCACTTTAGAGACCCAGGCTCACACATATCAAGTGCTTTTGTCATAAAATGGCGCTTGTTGTCAATGCTGGATTGAAAGAATTGGGCCTTGAAGCTCCTCCTCCACCAAAGCTCAAAAAGTCATTCCTTGGAATTTTCCCTTTTTCCAACACAATGGACCCAATAATTGAAGAGGACGAAGAAGAGCAATACATAGAATTATCGGTTGAAGACAGGGTGGAAGATGAGGCAGATGTTGATGAGGATGAGCCAGATCTTGAAACTGACAATGACAACAGTGATGAGGGGACTGAATCTGGATACTTAGACTATGATCAAATCACCTCAAAGAATAAAAATAATCAGAAATCATCTGCAAATAGAAATGATTCTAATGATTTGAATGAGTTAACCAAAGCGGTCAGTTGGATATTTTATATTTTTTTTATTTTACTAGAAATCAATTACTGAATCTTTCCTTCTTATTTTTTTGATATATAGCTGGACTTTGTAGTACGAAAGATTACCTCATCAAGTGCATGGAGAGCTGAATTTGACCGCTGTGCAGAGGATTACCAGAAGCAAAAAGGGGGAACAAAAGTGAATGGTCTGATTGCTGGTTATGGAATCCGCTGGAACATCAAATATCAAAGCCGAGAGCGGGCCTACAGGGCAAGAGAGGTATTTCATTAAGCTTCAGCTCCAAATAATGTTATGGTACTGATATTCATATTGTTAAACTCAGGTTATTGATGCAATGCTCCGTGATGAGTATAGTAAATTCCAAGATCAAATTGTTTGGTCCAGCCGCAAAGAAAATTGCAAGAAGTTTGGCTACTTCAAAGAAATCCAGTTTACCAGCAAGGAATGGATAATGATCAATGAATTGAATCAGGAGTTAGAAGTAAGATATATTCATTCCACAGATCCACTTATATATTTCATACATAATGCTCATTTTTTTTGATAGCCGTTTAACTGTTTGACCAAGGAGATGGAGGGAAATGGTCCTACAGGTGCTTTTGTATTGCCAAACTACTATCAAACCATCTCTGATTTAAAGAAGAAAGAGGCAGGATGCAATCGAGGGCATCCATTACATCCAATGTATGTGAAAATGATACAAAAGCTTGAGGTCTACCAAGAAGAGGCGCTTGAATGTGAAACACTCGTAATGGCCACCGTTCTTCACCCAACGTTTCGCATCAAAATCTTCTCTCATTGCTGGCCTGAAAAAGCAGAGGAATCCGAAGCAACTTTGGACCGCCTTTTTGCTAAAGGAAGGGATTTGTTGAACAAGAAGAAAAAATCAAACATTAACATCTTGGACAAGAATACTTCAAATGTTGAAAAGGATAATATATTTGATTTGTTCAACACTCCTGAAACATCGGATGAAAGCAAAGAGCTAGAAGTATATGTCAAGAACATGGATTGCTTAACTGGTCCAGATGGAAAGGATCCCAATAGTATTTTGAGGTGGTGGAAGGTATAGCTTCTACTTGTTCTCAGCTTTGTCCACTTGTGTTTGTTAGCTCATATTGATTTTAACAATGCGACTTCAAATTTTCAGGTTCATTCATCAACATATCCAGTTCTTTCATCATTAGCCAGGGACTACTTGGCCAGCTCAGCATCATCTTGTGCTGCAGAGCGTACATTTTCTTCTGCTGCCGATGTTTGCTCAAGTGGCCGAGGAAGCTTGAACCCACGGACAATTGAGAGGTGTGTTAGTAGTCACATGTGGTTGAAAGACGGTATACAGGTGGCTGGAAAGTTTGCACAAGCTCAAGGCATTGTTAACAACTATACAAATTTTTCCCAAAAAAATAATGAAAATAAATAAATGAACAAAATTCTTATTGCTTGTGTTCATTGGTCTCAATATTTCTTCCTTGTTTCATGGATTAAAGAAAAAAAAAAATGTATATACAAATAGTTTGCACAATAATTGCTATCTGACCGCCTTTATATTATCATTATCCTTATTCCCTAGTTTTTTTTTTTTTTTTTTTTTTTTCTTTACTCCTTAATATTGATTTATGAGAGCCTCTTCTGGTTCACTATGGGTGAGTGGTATAGCTGAGCAGGGTGCTACGCTAACATGTAGCTTAGCTGAAAAGAGCGCTACGCTAACAGTTAGCGTAGCTGACAAGAGCGCTACGCTAACAGTTAGCGTAGCTGACAAGAGCGCTACGCTAACAGTTAGCGTAGCGTTTGTTCCAGCTAACACCGCTACAAGTCAGCTAACAGGTAATTCCTGTAGCGTTAACTTTTTTTTTTTGAAGTCGCTAACGCTACGCTACAGCTATTTTTTTTTTTGACAAACTTTTTGTAGCGTTAGCTGAAAAAAAAAACCGCTAACAGTAACTTTGTGTTAGCGTAGCGACAAAAGCTAACATTACGCTAAGCTACAGCTATTGTTAGCGTAGCGGGCCCACTGTTGGTTGCGTGCATAAAATGCCACCCTCCATAATTTTATTTTATTTTGTTTTGTTTATTTTACTTGTTTCACTTATTTGTTTTATTTGTTTTAAATAAAATATTGAATGAGGATGATTGGGGAGGTCACGCGCATCAAATGCCGCCCTCCATATGCTATTTGCATTAAAATTAAAAATTAAAAAAAACCGGGTGCCTGTACGGAAAACCGGGTGCACCGCGCAGCCGCAGCTGCGCAGAAAACCAGGTGTAAACGCGGAAAAACCAGGTTTTTTTATTAATGCCCTTAATATAACAGATAGTAAACATTGTTACATGTAGAGATGCAGTATTACATGGATACTCTGGAAGCAATAAAAAAAATTAAATAAAATGTAGACATTATTAAAAAATGTACTTATGAAAGAGACATTATTACTTTTTCACACTACAAAGCAATGAAGAATGAACAAAACATGAAAACATATGTAAAATAAAAATAAAAACAGAATATTATTCAATATTCTGATTGTAATTATAAATTAACCTAGGGTACCACAGCCAAGGTACCAAGTAACTTTACGCTGTGGGAGAACTTATATACCAGAGGTGCAGCACTGAAGCTGAGCCCGCAGCCGCGGGCTCAGCGGCAGGCTGAGGCTGAGGTAAGGGGGTACTTTCCAAATGTAATTGGACATTCCGCGGGGAAAAGCACAGGGCGCAGCATGTGACATTCTATAGTTGGCACGGACGATTGGTCGAGCAGACAAAGGCCGCTTCAGTATGCGCGACGTAGGGGACCAGGCGGAACCACGGGGTTTGGGGCGCCAGGCCCGCAAGCAGAGCGGGGGCAGAAAGAGCGGAGTTGTGCGCAGGGGAGCGACAGACGGCTGCGGGGGTCAACGGGGTATAGCAGTTGGGGACAGGCTGCGGTGCAATGTGGGATTGAGGAGACAGGCAAGTAGGGCTCCAGGGACAGTACCGGGGATTGCGGGACATGATCGGGGGACTGTTGTATAAATAGAGTGTTGTACCAGGGTTGCGGGATCTTATCTTATCTTATCATTGAAGTAGATAGCTATCAACTACAGCGCATATAAGAAATCTCTTTGTTTTAGAACTCTCTCAGCGACTTTCAGCCTGTGCGGACAAGCGGAACTGTGAAGGGCAACATCAGGAAGACAAACGCAAGAGGAACAGTCCCCTTGCTAAGTATAAGGTGTTGCAGGGAATCCAGTTGATTATCCGCTAACAGTTGTTCATCCCGCAGAGGAAATCAAAGAACCACCGGAACCAACCAGGAAGCAGGGAAACCTACCATTTCTGTCACCGAGGTTGCCATTATTTCCACAACACCCTCTTAAAGTAAATCTACTTACCAAAAAGAAACACTACTGTAGTTACAAAATTACATGTGCAAGAGAAAATGCATAAAATTTATGACAAACAGAATAAAATCATAAATAGGTACTATTATATAAAAACTCAAAAAGATTATATGGAAAACATCTTTAAGACATGTTTGACATTTGTGGCCCAATTGGGAAGACAAATTGCCACAGACGATCATGAAATGTGGTGTACATGGTTACAGCTTCAGTTGGAAACTTTAGAGCGCACATTTCAACCTCATTAAATGACAGTAACAGTTGTAATACTCACATGCAAACTATTGAAATGATTCCCAATTGGTCATGGCTCATCTTTAGTAGTTACTACTAAGAATCATGACAAGAAATAACCTTTCCTGGCTCTTCTGATTCGCCACAAAGGCTCCAGAGAGGATATTTAAGAGGCTATTATTTACCCTTGTAATATTCCTCATCATAATTTATATATACACATACATACATATCATTCCACCAGTCATAGTAACCAGAGTCCTGCCCTGTAAGTTAGGCTTTATGGACCTGATCATCCTGACCTCTTTTTCAAAAAATTCCCATATATAAGAAAATCAACCCAACCACTTCAAACTGTACATTTTGTCTTTAGAAGTTCACCTTCCTTCAAGAAAAGAACAATGAGTAAGTCCATTTATTTCAGGATTTGTGTCCCTTCTAGCCATCTATACTGGGATCAAAACAGCCTTAGGTTTAGACAGTTCATCAATTTACTTTTCTTTTTAACAAAATCCTGTGGAGGGAACTAAACCACCCCTGCTTGCAGGCCCCTCCTTAAAAGATATATTATTGTAATATTTATAGCTAAAAAACCAAACTATTAAACCCCTCTTTTTTATCTTGCACCCTGTGCAGCTAGAAGGATCTTAGTACTTGGTATCACAGATAATGAAAAGTTGTATTTCCTGCTCCTCTACCATTTTCTTCTTTCTTTTCCTCATCACTTCTGTTTCTTCCTCTCATCCACAGGTCTGCTGTCTCTCCTCCCCCACTTATCACAGGGAACTGAAAGCTAGCCATACTATGCCAAAGTGTCCCTTTTTTTCTTACCTTTCACATAAACCACTCACTAGTACCTTCAAAACCTACTCTGTCCATATGTAAATCCACACTAAAGGATACCATCCATGAGAAACCGGACTTGCAAAAAAGTGCACTGCTCCAGTCCTGAAACATTATGCAATGTTTCATAATCAGGAATTATGATTTCATTTATCAAATTCATATATGTACACAACATTGGTAATTAATACAGAACTTTGATCAACATATAGGATCTAATGAAGGCTATTTGTAAAATTATGTTTCAATTTATTCTATTCAGAGATCATTTGATTTAATAAATTTCAAAAAGCTATTATCAAACTTCTATAAAAATTCTCATTTTTTCCTCAGGAATTCCTTGGATTACTTGCATAATGGGTCCTTAAAGGCTACCCATTCAGCTTCTTTCATTCAGGTACCCTGGAAACTGATTCATGTATTCAGTTATTATTTTTATATTCCTGTGAATAAATGTACTTGTAATGTCTTTCAATTAAGCAGGTATGCCTCCACCTTTTGGGGGTATTCACAGTAATCAGGGGGTATCAGATATAATCAAATCCACAATTAAAACCAGTGAATTAGGCTTTTCAACAAAATTTCACTATTGAGATTTCCAAACCATTTTGTATTGATATCCATGGTTTTTGAAAATGGTGGGTTTTCAAAACCAGTTGATTAGATAATGGTGGTTTTGGTCATATTTGATACCCCCTATTATCACCTTCCTTATTTTTGTGTCTTTGATTTTTTTTTGAATATTCATTAGTTATGAATGTATTTGTCTTAATTCATAATACCAAAACTTCTTGACACAGCAGAATGTTTTATTTCACTTGTTCTTAATATATTATTTATGTATTTACAAGAAAATCACAAATTTTGAATAATTGATTATACCTTAATTGACGGATTTCTATTACCATGGTACTAGATGACCCGTTTATTCCAACAGACAGATATTTTTGACTGTATCAGTTTGCTAAGAAACACCATCCTGGAAAAATGGTTGAACAGTAGCCAAAATCCAGCTTACCAAGCCTCCTAGTGAGCCATTGGTTTGTGGAGTTCTGATAGATCACATTCCAAGTTTCCATGTTTTTGCGGGGTAAATGACATATTCCATGGTGATCCTTCATCAAGAGGTCAACATTGCTGTTTTTGAAGGTTTCTGTTTTTCAGTGTTTGAATTTCAAGAGATCATTTTTTGTCAGCGGAATTGACCTAAGCTGATTAAAAAGTGAATCCATTTTTGATTGGGCTGTTTGAAACTGCCACTCAAGTGCTTCCCCAAAAATTTTTGTTGACAATCTAACAGCTGCAGTTTTGAAGGTCATTGTAACAAAATAAAACTGGTATGAATTGATGTATGAGCGTTCGGTGAATGCGAGCTTTAAACAATCTCAGTCAGGCTTTTGATGAATTGTGGTTCATCTTAAAGTTTGATGTTGTTTCATATCCCAAATCATCATAAGACACCCAATAAAAAATTACTACAAATTTGAACCACAATAAACCCAACGAAAACCCGATTATAAACAGCAATTGATCTGAATAGAGACTTGTGCCGTGAAGCAGAGATAGGGCGGAGCGCACAAGGTTTCTTTGTGAACTTTAGAGCCCAAGGAGTTGCTGTTTGATTCAGCCTGGTTGTTCTGGTCGCAGTGGCCTGAAGAGATCAAGAAAAGGGGGGAAAGCCGGTCAGGGTTGGACAACAGACTGGATTCTGAATGAGTTATAATCATCTACGTACTGACTGATACGTCCAAGGTTATCTAGATGACAACACCAACACCTAACCCAAGGCCGACCTGAGATGGCAAAAGTCAATCAGCACACATCAGCTGAAACAGGTATCTTAAAAAACGTACCCCTAAACCTACTCCACCGTACCCTCCATAACCTCCACCGTACCATCCATAGCCTCCACCATAGCCTCCATAGCCTGTACCGTAACCTCCATAACCGACCCCGTACCCTCCTCCGTATCCACCATAGCCTCCACCGTATCCACCATAGCCTCCATATCTGCCAAAGGGCTGTTCAAAACAGATATCCAGGTATTAGCTTTGCATGAAGAAATTGCAGCGGAAAGTTCGCCGGGGGATTTATTACAACTTACGTGTCGATGTCCAAGGCCAAAGGTTGGGACGGCTGTAACTGCTGGAGTGCTGAGGATAGTTGCCAAAACTGAAACTAATCCAAAAGTGAATTTCATCGTTGAAATATTGGATGAGATGATGAAAATACGCGGGTGATTTTCAGAAGGCTGGTATGTGATTGTTGATTCCGGAAATGAAGGTGATTTGGAAGCTTGATCGGTTGGGGCGTAGGGGATATTATAGGGTTCAGCGGATCTGATGGAATTGGATTGAATGAGGCAAGCAAGTGAGGAAGTAATGAAAGGATGGGAGATGTAAGAATTGTTGATTGAAGGCGTGTGTTTTATAGTGTGTACCCGGATGTGATGAAGTCAACGAGGTCAGTTGCTCAACAACCAACCAGGACTTGGACTAACTTGATAGCAGCGCTCCGGACTCGAGCAACTTGTAGCCTGACAGATATCATTTCTGCCCGACGCATAATGAATCCGGTTTTCTGGGACAAGACAGCTGGTCAGATACCATAGACTGCTCCAGTCTGACCCAAATTAAATGCCCAACCCGACTCAAGCTGGATATTGTAAAGTACTTTGCCCGGTTATGGTCAGTCGCCAACCAGTGAACCAAATCCGATGCATGGGTCTCTGATGGTCTCTGTGATCAGCTCTTCAGGTAGGGCGGTGCACATTCAGTCATGATTAGCAGCAGAAGCAGTCCTAAATTTGGTTCGATTAGTTCATGGCAGGATTACTTTGATTCAAAGACAGCACTTTATAACTGAGGACGCTTGTGAATTGAACCAAACAGGGCCTAAGATGGCACTGATTTGGCCCGGAAACCAGAATCGCTATCAGATGCCTACTTGTGGAGAGATCGGATAAGTTGGCGCGTGTTTTTCCGAGCTCCGATTTTTACCACGAATTGAGGGTGGCTTATCGGCAAAGACTGATTGGACCCCACGGTCATGTCATGATTGCCTTGTAGGTTTTACCAGTTGATGTTGCCACTGGGTGCCTACAGCATTGTCTTGGGTTGTAAATTGGTAGATATGGGCAAAAGTCTCAGGGAACTCACTGATAATATTGAACCATAAGTCAGAGGGTGGGATGGTGGGTGTTGGAAAGATACCGAGTTTCAGATAAAGGGGTTAAAGGCAGGGATGGTGGAGATCAGATTGAGGCCTCTAACTCAATTGACAAATTGGTTCTGGTCTTGATTTTGTCCACCCCCTTTTCTAATACAACAACAGACCTTTTTTCGTCTTATAGCCTCGCCGTCAACCTTACTGAAAAATCATTCAAAAAACTGGTGTATCTTACATAAAACACTCTAGAAATTTCTAGAACATACCATACCTCTGTGTATCATTATACATGAAAAAGAATAAATAAGCATCCCACTGTGTAGTCTCTTTGACCAAAGGGCATCCTCTGGTTAAAGGGAGAGAACACCAAATTTAAAAAAGAAAAGTATTGGTATGGGGTAACACATAAGGAAGGGCATGCGGGTTGAAAACCCTTTTTATGTATATACAAAAAGGGCATGCAGGCTACACACCCTTTCTATGTGTATATGTATTGGTATTCTCATAAATATGCACATGAGAAGGGTGTGTGTTTATCACTGCCCAAATCATGCAGTCATCATGGGAAATGATAAATGTGCTCCTTTATTATTATTTGTTTTCCCATGAGTAATGTACTTGTCATTTCTTCTTCAATTTAGCAGGTAAGCCTCCGCTGCATGGGATCTTCAAGGTTGTGTCCTTGCTGCTCTTTGTGTTTTTATTTGTTTTGAATAGTTTTTAATTGACACGGTGTGTAACAATTTATCAGAAATATATTATTTATTGTTTATAGAATGATTGCATGGTCTCAAAGTATGATTATCCTGTGGTTTATGAAGTTCTACATCTACTATAGAGCTAAAAATATAGGCTCCTGGAGCAAAACATATCCTGTACCAAGTGTACAGGATGTATTGATGCAACCTAACGGGTTGGTGTCGACCCATTAGGTTGCATGACATATCAATACATGCAACCTAACGGGTTGATGTCAATCCGTGTCACCTGCCCTCCTTGCTGGGAACAGCCATTGACAATGGCTGCTCCCAGCAAAGAGGACTCATCGGCTTTGATTGTCACCTTCCCTCTTCGCTGAGAACAGCCATTGACAATGGCTGCTCCCAGCAAAGAGGTGTCATTGACATCCATTGCAGTGAAGAGGTGTTATCATGCTATCAACACCCATTGCAGCGAAGTGGTGTAATCAACATCCATTGTCACCTCCCCTCCTTGCTGAGAACACATTGTCTGCTCCCAGCAAAGAGGACTGATTGGTTAAATATATCACTACAAGATCAAAGCCCCCAAATTTATTCCCCCTCCAAAAAAAATAACACACAATTTTTTTTTTTCAACAAATCAGTTTTTTTTTTTTTCCTTTTTTTTGCCACACCCAAAAGCTTCCCCCTCCAAAAACATTATCAAACACAATGTTATTTTTTTTCAACAAATCATTTTTTTTCTTCCTTTTTTTTGCCACACCCAAAAGCTTCATTATCCATTCCAAAATTTCAATTAGAAATATTACAATATTCAAAAAACAACATCAAAAAAAAATTATACTAAATCTTGGTCATTTTCTTTACACACAAAATCACAAATAAAATACTTGATAAATTCTCAATCAATTTACTTGGCTTTCTAATTTGTCTTTTCCACATTATAAAACTTATATTTCTTTAAGAATGAGCTTCAATTTTGATTACTGGGGAAGAGCTTATGAAACTGAAAGACAAGAACAGGGAAGAGCTGCTAACCGACAACAAAAATCAAGATGGTATCATACCCAGAGACTTACTGCTGATGGAAATGTGAATCACTCCAACAACTTATATAATCAACACCTTCCTCCAACCATAATTCACAACAACTATTTCTCACCCACCTTTTGGAATGAATCAACAATACACAACCTTGATATTTCCAACTCTCAAACATTTAGGGACTCTTATTACAGCCTTAACCACTCAAAATTATTTGGAATCCTTTTAGCAGCATGTCAACCCTCAGACCCCCTGAGGTTGTGGAATTTTTCTTTCAATTGGATGACTGAAGACTGGGTTCATCAAGGCTATTGGGATGATTCATGGATGACAAATAAAATCATTGAAGCAATCAATCCAATTCTCCTGCAGAATGGTCTCCTTTGTGTGGACCTGTTGTTTCCTGATCTTCCAAGGTATAATCCCTCAGTTGGCAAAAATAACCTCAATCAAAATTGGATTTTGCATGAAGAGGAATCAAGCTTTGATGTATCTCAGCATGAACTCAGCAATTCAGATCTTCTCAACTCCCAGAAAAACTAGCTTTTGAGAGAATCCTTCTTGCATGTCATTCTGAAATTCCAGCTTGCTTCTTCATTGATGGGCCTGGTGGCTCTGTGAAAAAATTTCTACACAACTGTCTCCTTGCAAATGTGAGATCAACAAGAAGAATAGCAGTTGCATGTGCTGGAAGTGGTATGCTTGCCTTTTACACTCTTCCTTCCATATTTTCCTGACATTATATTTATTGTTAATTTTAGGTATAGCAGCAATGAACATGCCCCATGGTAGGACTGCTCATCTCACTTTTGGGATTCCTCCTAAACTGTCACAAAATTCAGTTTCATCAATTGCCAAAAATTCCCACAAAGCTGATTTCCTCAAGAAAGCAAAATTAATCATATGGGATGAAGCCCCCATGACTCATAGGCATGCAATTGAATTGGTGGATAGGTTGCTTCAAGACCTTATGGATTCAAACCTTCCCTTTTGTGGCAAGGTCATGGTACTGGGAGGGGACTTCTGTAAGGTTTTACCTGTTGTGAAGAAAGGGTCACACCCTCAGATAGTCAACGCAAGCATTGTAAACTCTCACTGCTGGATTAACTTTTGACACACCAAATTTGCCTCTCAGTCAACATGCGTGCTGCTGGTGATCCTCAGTTTCAGAATTTTCTCTTATCCATTGTAAATGGTCAGGGGCTCACTCACAATTCAAACAGAATCAATTTACCTCACTCAATGGTGGTCCTTGGTGGTTCAGATGACCAAAATCTTGATTTGCTGATAGAGAAAATCTTTCCAAATATCAGCACTTCATTCTCCCATCCCAATTATTTTACAGACCGGGCAATCCTGTGCTGCAAGAACAAATCTGTCAATCAACTCAATTCAAAGGTCTTGAGTTACATCCCATCTGAACTTATTTCTTACACCAGTCATGATTCAGTAGAGGACAATACTCAAGGTCTTTACTTGCCTGAGTATATTAATAGCATAAACCTATCTGGATTTCCCCCTCACCTCCTTCAAATAAAGCAGGGTGTGCCAATTATCATGCTAAGGAACCTGGATTGAACAATTGGTCTTTGCAATGGAACCAGATTGATTGTTGAAAACTTCAGTCCTTCAGTAATTTTTGCAAAAGTGGCTTCAGGAAACAGAATTGATGAATTGGTTGCCATACCTTGCATCCCATTTATATATGACCCTGAAGAGACTGGACTCCCCTTGAAGCTAATACACACCCAGTTTCCTGTTAATCTTGCTTTTTGCCTCACAATCAACAAGTCTCAGGGTCAGACCATTGGAAATTTTGGTATTGTTCTTCTTGAACCTGTTTTTAGTCATGGGCAACTGTATGTTGCACTTTCTCAAAGTAAGTCCAGTCACACAACAAAGGTTGTAATCCCTCAGCCAGAATCTGGCCCTCCTTCTTACCAAACTTCAAAAAAAAATTACAAAGAGGTTCTCTCACGTGTTCAATCACAGTGATATATTTTTGTTTGTTGCTATTTGGCCTTTTTTTGTTTCTTCTTTTTGTTTCTTTTTCTTTTTCTTTTTCTTTTTCTTTTTCTTTTTCTTTTTCTTTTTCTTTTTCTTTTCTTTTCTTTTTCTTTTTCTTTTTCTTTTTCTTTTTCTTTTTCTTTTTCTTTTTCTTTTTCTTTTTCTTTTTCTTTTTCTTTTTCTTTTTCTTTTTCTTTTTCTTTTTCTTTTTCTTTTTCTTTTTCTTTTTCTTTTTCTTTTTCTTTTTCTTTTTCTTTTTCTTTTTCTTTTTCTTTTTCTTTTCTTTTCCTTTTTCTTTTTCTTTTTCTTTTTCTTTTTCTTTTTCTTTTATCATTTGAAATTTAAATTTTACACCATAATTCTTTTTGGTAATTTTCCCCCTCCCAAAAAAATTCACCCACTCTAAATAAAATTCACCTCAAGTCCCCAAATTTGGGGGCTTTGCCCTTGTACTATTATAACTAAATACATACTAATTATTTTTATATCTGGTTAGTAGATTTAGTGCTTAGTAGGATAATTCTTCATGTTGATTTTTATTAAGAGAAGGAATAATTTGTATAGGGTGCTTTGGCTGAGGTAAGCTAGGTTATTTTAAATGCTCTTTCAGAATATGTAGCAATGATTCTATTATGTAATCACATGGTAATGTTGAGAAATTGTTCATTGAAATTGACACATAGAGAAGTTGAGAAAAATTAAACAACTCAGCTAAGGAGAAAGAAAGTTTTTTTACTGAATCCAAAACAGAAATCGGCCCTGGAAGATTTGATGATTACTAATTTTCCCAGAAGAATTGTAGCCGCTAGGACATAGTTTAAAACTGTTGGAAATTACTTGGAGATTCTAAATGGTAGCCGAATTGTGGAAGGGGTGCCTGGAACATGAGCATCTTCAGAGATGTCTGGGTTTCCTGATAATGATATTGCACTGGCTGAGAAAATATTTGCAGTGACACTGCTTTCAGAGCCACTGTTAGTTGCTTGTGCGTCAATTGATGGAAGACTGTTCTCTAGTGATTTATCTGATAAGGAACTCTGTGTGGGGCTCTTGGGGCTCTTTGTCTGGGCGGATGGAAGAAGTGAGCCTGACTCGTTGTCTCTTATGGTCTCCGTCGAGTTGAAGATGTCAATGTGTCGAGTGTAGGTGCCGCCTTTGCTATCCTTGTAACTGAAAGACTGTATGGTCCTTCCAAGACCACTTTGCGATCGTCCGTGCTGGTTGATGAGTAGCTCACCTTCCGCATCTTGCGTAGTCTCGATACTAATTTTTCCCAAAGGTGACGAAAGCGGAAAGAATTGAGAACGACTATATTTATGATTGAGGTGTCCAACGACTTTGGTCGAGCCACTCGGGACAGGTGAAGCGGAGATGGTCAGATTGAAGGGATAACGGAATTCGTCGATTTTTTCTGATTTATCGCCATGGGTCGAAATGCTGCTACCTCGGCTTGTCATCACAACCGACTACCCAAATGTGCAGCAGATCGGCATGAACAAACTCTGACTGTTACCAAACGTATTTTTCCGCGTTTAAGCATTTGAGGGGATGATCATCACTTACTTGGTAAGCAGTACCATC
Organism: Puccinia hordei; assembly: GCA_007896445.1. Classification (NCBI taxonomy): domain Eukaryota; kingdom Fungi; phylum Basidiomycota; class Pucciniomycetes; order Pucciniales; family Pucciniaceae; genus Puccinia; species Puccinia hordei. Next base: position 82,966 of record RDRW01000034.1, read on the forward strand.
ACCCCAGGTCTGTTCGTTAATGAAAGTGTTATCTTGCTCGACTTTCACAAGTTTTTTCCCGCCGGTGCCAGTGACTACACTACTAGATATTGAGAGCTTTCGGTAGCTGTGGGTAGCAAAGCTAACCAGGGTCTTGGGATCAACGCTGGCTGGAATCCGCACCTTTTTGGGTACGTCGACAGTTGTCTTGGAATCGGCAGTGTGGGTAAGGATACTTCCAGTTGTACGGGAGCCACTGGGATCCAAGCCGACAAAAACGGAGGCACTGAAGAGCCAATCCTCATTTATCGATCCCTCTTCACCTTGCCCTTCAACACGTAGGGTAAAATTATGTAGCTTTGAGTCCGCAAGGAGGGGAGCAAAAGGGGAAATGTCGAGGACGTAGGAGGGCGCGTCAAAAGCACCAATGGCAGCCATCGGTCTGGGCGCGTGGTTAGGACCCGTTCAGTGCACACAGATAGACTCAGATATGACCAAATGTATACAATATTCTGCGGAACCCTTACCTCCACCATGTTGATATGATCCCACCCGTGTATATCACAGGGAATGGATAGGCAACCCCGGCAAGAAGGCCATCTGAAGTCCAAACGGATAAGGTGTCAGCGGAACGCTGTTTAGAAATCTTGATTTGAAAACGATAACTTACCAATCCAAATTTGTACTTCCCTGAAGGAACCTTTGCCAATAACGGCGCCGGCATTCGTCGGATCAAGTTTGGATTGGTACTCATCGGGTACATTTGAGTACTGAAGATCTCAAAATTAGAATATTGAGTTTGAGTTTTGCCGATTCGCAATAGGGATGCTCACCCAAAACTTCAAATTGAATTATTCATAAATCGTTGAGCAATGAGCAAAACTTTTCGTGGATCACTACAGAATTTCAAAACAGTGATTCAAATAAGCTCACCTCTTCTTTGCCTGATCCACTAGCAAACAGTTCCAAGTATGCCGTCGCGATATTCTGGTTTAAGGGATGGACAAAACCAGTTTCCTGAGTCTAGGCTGGTCAGTGCGCCTGTGACTCAAAGGCGAGGGAGCTCACCTGAGGAAAACGCCTGAAACTAGTCATGTTGTTACCGGAGCCGTGTCCTAGATTGATTATTCCGTCGGCTTGCGTTGTTGCCGGGAACTCCGCAGTGGGTGCATAAAATTTGGCAGACAGTGTGACTTCAAAATTGCCATTCAAGCCGAGGGCCTGATCAACGATGTTCCCCATATCCAAGGAGAATGAACCAGGACGAGATAAAAGTGGTATATATTTCGTCATATCCCGCTTTCTACAAAGAAACTATCGTGAGCCCTTTGATCCAGTGACTCAGGACCGAGCAACTTAAAGCTCACACTGTCCAAATGATCCCGTCCGTTGTGGGCTCGGCTGTATGTATGACGTTGGGTATAAGCGCCAAAGAGCTTGTGGTCAAACAATCGAAAAGCGGTAAATTCACCTGTTGATGTCCTCCAAACTAAGGCAGTCAATTTCTTGAAGTTAGTTAGTTTCCTGAGAGGAGATCAGAGACCGGATAACACATACTCTCTATTCCATTCAGATAGAGCGTCTAAATAATATAGGTTATTCTCAAAGGTTATCAGGACCCAAACAAACAATGGCCAGAGTTCAAATAGGCGCGATTGAATCTTACCCCCAACCTGTCGTACTGTGTGCCCACTGAGGCTGATGACGCAAAATGAAATGAATTTTATTTACGCGTCGAAAATTTCAATCAGGAATACCTTCCCCGGGTTAGTGCTTCAACCTTTTTTTTGATCACCGCGAAATTTACTTAACTAGCTGTCAGAGTGAAAATTACAGATGCCCAGCTACCAGCGGCTCCACACTTGTTGGGTGGTACATAATTTGCGTTTCCAGGCTTTCCCCACGAATTTATAAAAGTCTGCAGATACCAGATGGTCAGTCCTGACCTTCAAGTCTACTACGAAATTCAATGACAAAGCGTAGAGGGAAAAAGGGGCGCAGGAAGTAGCTAGTGAAGAGTCTCACATGTTCGATGATGCCCACTTCGCAAGGTTGGCTTTTGGGGACTGACGGGGGCTAGGGAGGACCAACCAATAGATCGGAGACGAATTCCATCGAATCACAGTTAATTTTACAGCGTGGTGAGGGTAGGACTCAATGCAAGTTTCTAAAGTTGCTCACTTCTCGGACTTCAAAGTTACGTAGGGCGTTTGGCCTATAAACCGCTTGACGAGCGTATAGTTGTTTAGAGAATGTATGGTTAGTGATGCTATAGACAAGGGCCAAAGGATTTAGCGAGACCCATAGGACAATGTAGGAAAGTGAAATTGAGATCATGTGGAACTGAGCTAGAAATGTTTTGAAGGAATGGAGCGGTGGGTTGCTATGTTTTTAGGCGCTTTATGAAAGAGATGCGACAAGGAAAATGGCACGATGGCCCATATTGGGCTTGTCTCCTCCTCTTCTTGCATATTACTTCATACAAATCGACTAAGTCAAGGGAATCAAGAACAATCAGGAAGAAAGCATGCAAAGTAAAAAAACCTAAGAGCCCATACAGTCACGTGTTAGCGATGTAGTAGGATGTAGTGTGATGTATTCCGTCAATTCATGCCGGCATACAGAAAGACGAAGCCCTGGATAGACCGGATGGTTGTTTAACCGTTGCATAGCTTGTCCGCCTCTTATTGTACATGCTACTGCGTAGCTTACGATGCGGATGGGTGCCGAACGAAATGGCTTGTCAAAGCTTTAGGGATGACTAAATTGGTTGTGACCTTGGAAGAAAACAGATTCTAGAACCGGCTATCAGTGAGGACCAAGGTGTTGACAAGGAAATTTCTGGTCCTGGGGTTGAAGTTGTGCTCACTTCTCATCACACGGCTTATTTCTGCTGAATTTGTTATATCATCTCGTTCTATCAGGGAGGATTGAGAAGATCATTTGGGTCACGTGCTGATAACTAATCTGCAAGCAAGGAACCGCTATTTGTTGAATCTTGCGGTGCGTGTTGTGTTTTTTCGCACCCGGACGCGATATTACATATTTATGCTTATGTCGATATGTATATGCTCCTAGCGCGTGTCAGCATGTATTTTTTACTCGAGCCGTAGGGTGACCCCGGCTCGAATGCAAGATACTTATGTAAATAGATGTATGTCTGATTGGTGATGCCCCATAACCCTTCAAGCCGACCAGCATAATGAACGTCATCCATCGCCAGCACCTTCCTCCATCTGGAGCTGAATTTGCTTGCCAAGCTTCTCTGACGCCATCCACCTTATCGCGCTATTCGGACGTCATTTTATCATCTAAGACCCGACCAAAGCCAATAACCAATTTGATCATTGCCCGATCGACTCTCCTCCAGCTCTATGAGCTTTGCCTAACAGACGATGATGAGTCTGGAAAAAACCATCTGAGAAACCATGTGGACAAAAACAAGAAGAAGTATAAACTATTCCATGTGTGCGAACACAGGCTGCATGGCAGAGTGACCGGCGTGCAACGGCTCACCACACTCGACACGCAGGAGGATGGCTTGGATCGACTGCTAGTAAGCTTCCAAGATGCCAAGGTGAGTGGTTCAAGGGTTTCTCATCGTCAAGTTGTGTACGTTTAGGTAGTTCTCGAGCGACCGTGCAGGCTCATCACCGTCTTTCGGTATCTTTGTAGATGACATTACTAGAGTGGTCCAACTCAGCCGCGGATTTGGTACCCATCTCACTGCATACGTTCGAAAAGCTTCCACAGATCACTCAAGGGAACCTACCCAGGGAATTTCAAGCCCAACTTGAAGTAGACCCACTCTCGAGATGTGCCGTGCTCCTCCTGCCTCAAGCCACCCTGGCCGTCTTGCCGTTCTTTCAGGATCAACTCGACCTCGATGGCCTTGGTCTCAGTGGTGGTCTTAATAGTGCCCTAGGGTCCGAACAACAGCGGTTTCAGACATTCCCTTATGCCAGCTCATTCATACTCGACTTGAACCAACAAATCCTTAACCATCTTCCGTCTACCATCGACAATCAACACCGGCCAATCAAATCAGTAATTGCATTGAAATTTCTTCCTGGATTCAGTGAACCAACCTTGGCTGTCTTGTATCAAACCCAGCACACCTGGTCCGCCAGACTTGAAAATGATACGAACACGGCAGCGCTCATCGTCCTCACCCTTGATTTGGGCTCGAACCATTTTCCAATTATCTCTCATACCAAACACCTGCCATACGATGCACACGGTTTAGTCGCATGTCCCAAGGAGCTCGCAGGAGTACTGGTGCTTTGTGCTGACATGTTATTGCACGTCGATCAAAGTAGCAAGATCATCGGTGTTGCCACGAATGGCTGGGTTAAACACACCTCTGAGCTTCAGATTCCGCGCCAAGAGACTGTCCACATCATTAGCCCAGTCATCAACATGACTGATCTCCTGGCAAATAACTCTGAACGTCCGGAAGACCTTGAAGATGGAGAAGAACAAGACGATGCCACCTTACCGGAGGGGCACGAAAAACTCTTGATTCGACTCGAAAATTCCAAGATTGTATTCAGCAAGCCCGATCTAGCATTCGTGTTCTTGAGGAACGGTCAAGTGTTTAGCCTCCAGTTTCAGAGGGATGGTCGAACTCTGACAAAGCTGTTTTTTGAAAAATTTGATGTTCAATCAATCGTCCCATCAACCGTGTCCAAAATGACTGACGACTGCCTATTTGTCGGGTCCATGTCCGGAGATTCTGTGCTTTATGCCATAGATGAGTTTCACACGCAAGCTTCGACCGATCGCCCCACAAACGCGCAAATTCAGTCTTCCACAATACTAAAGGCCCAAACGAACCTTGACATAGACGAGGGTAGGAACTCCATCATCAGCTAATCAGACTTTAATAAACAGACGCTGTGATGCCTCAAGTTCCTAAAGGGCCCTCTAAATTTATGCAGAAATCTCGTTTTTGGCGGAGACTCACCATTCTGATTCAGTGATGTTTTGATTCCGGTGCCGATTAGATATTTACGGCGAACGTATCGAGTCAAACCATCTCCACTTGAACGAAAATTTCCAACTTTATGATCCGCACTCGCCCAACCGTGTCGAGGACCGAAGGACCGGAGGGCTTCAATCCTCAAAACCTTTCCTCCGACTTTGTGACGCCATCCAGGCCCATGGTCCGATTCGAGATTTCACAATGGCTGCAACCGGCGTTGAAAACGTGGGTGACGCGACTTACATGCTATGATACTGTGGCCAACTAGTACATAACATTCAACCAGATCTTGTTTGTTACGAAAAACGCCACATCCGTAGATGCCCCTCGAGCTTCTCGCATGCACAGGTACCGGCGATTTGGGAGGACTGACTGTCTTTCATGTAAGTGTTCCTATGCCAAAGTGGATGCCTTTTTTCCCTGATGATGTTCATTTTGTCCCGCTCTCAGAGAGAAATACCACTACGAAAGAGGCGTAAATTGAGCTTCGACCGGCCAACTTTCAAAATTAGCGCACTCTTCTTCACGTCACTTCCAATCGCCAACAGTGCTATTTCGGAAGAAAGGAAACTGATTTGGATTGCGCGTTCAGGTCCCCGGACTGAGGTGCGTCTACACATTCTTATTTTGGGCATTTCACTAACAGAAGAAAAACGGAGGACGAGTAAAAATCAAACATTAACCACTTCACATCCATCTTTGGGCTTTGATACAGATATTAACATATGAAAAATCAGACAAGCTTTCTCTTATCATGACGTTCCCTGAAAAAACACTGGCCGTCTCGGAATTCTTTGGGAAACAATTTGTTGTTCAAGTTACAAATACTCACATTAAGCTCTTTACAAACAGTGAGACCTGCCTTGATCCGTTGAGAAAATCCAAAAGGAGGCAACTAATAGCTCACCGAAAATTCTAGGTCTGGAGGAAGTACAAGTGATCCAACCCGAACCTGCAGTCGACATAGCACGTGCCACCATTATGGAAGACTACGTGATGCTAGAAACCCAATGTGGCCTGAAGCTGATTTATCAAGGGAATCATGAATCCAAAACTCTAAGCAAGCTGCCTTTTCCACCAGATGTGAGTCAATCACAGTCCCTGGTCGGCTCCACTGCATATCTGTATGATCAGATCATCACATCTTTATTCACTTTGAATTTTTTTCGTCATCTTTGCCATAGAGTCTTGATGTCCACACTGCAAGTCTTTTGAAAGCTGCCCTACCCATCTACAGTCTCAAACATGCAACCAATAATCAATCTTTCTCGAAGAGCAAGACTGTGAATAAAGAGCACGATCTGTATAGTAACCCCCCGCAAGACTCCAGCGGTGACGTGGAGATGCAGGACAAAGGCTCATCCATAGAGCTCAACTCACAGACCCTCGAGGATCCCTCTGAGAGATGTTGGCTGCTCACGACGGCAAAAAACGGAACCTTCCATGTGCGAAAACCCTTTTGTTTTGTACGGGTCTTGTTGAACTTGGATGACTTATCTCTGATATCTCTTCGAACGATACATAAAAAAGATTCGACATTTGCCAACTCTTGCGATTGTATTTACAGCACCTAGACTTGATACCCTGCCTGAAACAATAGCTGACGAGGATAAGCTCGAGGAAGACACTCAGCCTGTTGAACTTTTCGGCTCAGTTGACGAGGCTGTTCCAGTAGAGCCCATTGCTCGCATCTTTGGCTTCCTTACCGGTGCGGCCGCTTCCCGCCCCCATCTTGCAGTAAGAATTGGGCACAAATGTCGAGCTGAGCTCTGCCTTGGTACTAACTGACATTTTTTTGGCGTGGTTTACTCCGATTCACGCTGTCCAGGTGATGCTAAGGAACGGTGCAATTGCGGTTTATGAAATTCTCAGCTCGTTTGCGATTCCCATGCGACTATCTGAAAAGGAAGGCCACCCTGCAGTCTTGCTGAAGAAAGTGATAGCTCGTCAATTTGAAGCTTTGGGACACTTGGACGAACTGCCATATCAATCCGAAGATCACGGAAAGAAACAACCCGACAATATCGAAGAACAAACAAGTACATCTTTGCGGAGCTTCACATCACTGAAACTTGATGGAAAATTCCAGGGGGTTTATTTGGCAGGTCAACCGCCGATATGGTTGTTGTCGACGGATCATGGACCTTGTAGAATCTATGATTCTCCGGATGACAAGACCATTCACGCCGTTGCACAGCTCCCTGATGGCTTTCTGATGTCTCTTAGCGAGTCATCATCCGAGGACCAGACTCAGGACTGTGAGCCGTCACTTTGGGAAACATTCATATCTGAATATGTCTGTTTTGACCGAGAAATACCATCGACACTCGTCAAGACCGGTCGACCGTTCAACAAAGTATTTTACGATTTATCCTCAGAAACGGTCGTTGGTGCCTCATATCTAGAGACTGCTTTCGCCAATTTCGACGAAGAGGGGAATCTAATGTGGCAGCCCGATGGTATGTAGCCGCCTATCGCGCGATCATTTCCTCAAATAACAACATTCAAACTAAGGAATTCCTCATCTCCCTTTCAGACGACTCCTTGATTCGTGCCACCACTTTCAGGAGTTCTTTGGAGTTGATACTTCCTGGGAAATGGGTTACCATTGATGGGTTCGCTCTTGGTTGCAGCTGTTATCATTTAATGGACTTTGATTGTCTGAAGTGATCTAACTTTCTCATCGCCTTGTCCGAAATAGATATGAATTTCAGCAGAACGAATGGGTGACGTCGATGGCCAATGTTGAGTTGGACACTCGGAGTACGATTTCTGGGAGGCGACAGTTTGTTGGAGTTGGAACTACTTGCAACCGAGCCGAAGACCTTGCCGCCCGTGGGGGAGTGAGTGCCATATCCTTCGTATGCCATGCAGTATCGTCCCCTGATGAATCTATATGGATCGAGATGCCAGATTTACGTGTTTGAAATCATCCAAGTCAATCCAAGTGAGAGGCATCGCAAATACAACAGGTCTTTAAGATTGCGATACTACGAGGAGACCAAAGCCTGCGTGACTAGCGTAGATGCAATCAATGGATATTTTCTCCACACCATGGGTCAAAAAGTGATTGTTTTTTCCCCTTTGGTACCTCATTGTGTTTAGGGATTTATATGCTGAATATTGAACACGGTTTTTTGTTTCGATTAGCTCTATGCCAAATGCTTCGAGCAGGATGAAAGACTTTTGGCTGTGGGTTTTATGGACATCAAGCCCTATGCAACGTGTCTGAGGATCTTCAAGAATTTCATACTGTTGGGAGATGCAGTAAAAGGAATAACGTTGGTTGCTTTCCAGGTGAGTCCAAAGTGCTCAATTCATTCCTATCCTTGAATCCTCTCGTTCTCTAATCTGTGATACCAACATACTACATAACGATAAATTTGATTAATAGGAAGAGCCATACAAACTAATTGAATTGGGACACACCTACGTGGATCTCAAATGTTCAACCGTTGATTTTTTGGTGATTGATGCCAAATTAGCGATTGTTGCCACTGATCTCAACGGTGTCATTCGCATTTTTGAATACAACCCAACAAGTATGTAGACTCTTTTTTATCGTTGGCTCATTTCAACAATTGAACAATCCCCCGCTTTTATTTTTATTTTTCAGATATCGAATCTCAAGCGGGACAAAAGTTACTCTGTCGGACTGAGTTTAATACTTCTAGCGAGATGTCTTGTTCTTTGCAATTCGGCAAAAGACTTTCACCAAAAGATGAAGCAAAAGTCATGGGCACATTTTTTGGTAGGTTCCTTTCCTGACCCCCGATTTGTCTTCCTTTCTTTGTTCTCAGAGTTCTTTTAAGGACGCGGGCTGATTTCGCCCATGGTTCTATTCTTCTATCTCCTTTATTACTTTTGCGCCGCATTGTCAGCGAGTTTGGACGGGTCAATCAGCTCTCTGGTGCCAGCCAAAGACGCTGTGTATAAGCGTCTCCAACTAGTTCAAACTCGCCTTACAAGGCACGTCCAACATTTCGCGGGGTTGAACCCTAAGGGACACAGGTGTGCTAGCGTATCTCTTCTCTCTCTTTACGCCCGCTGTCTTTTTGCTCACGTCCAGGTGTGATGACTAATCATTTATCACTCATACTCTACGATCTTTTAGAACTGTGAGAAATGACATGGTTTCGAGGGCAATCAACAGAGGAATCTTGGATGGCGAACTTCTAATGAAATTCGAATTATTATCTATCAGTCAACAGAAGGAAATTGCTAGTCTTGCAGGCTCTGATCGAGAAACAGTTTTGGTAAATCTTCTCAATTTACGAGGTTTATGGTAACTTCTGTACTCTGGTACTGCTTTTGGTTTTTGGTGTTATTGGAATGGCAGTGACCTAGAAAATCCCAGTCGCCCTCCCTTCACTCTCTTATTGTATGTCGGAAACGATTTCGTTTTTGCTTCTATTCGAAATCAATGTCTGCTTCGTACTTTGCTTCTTGTAATGATGATGTAGCTTCTGGTGAATCTACCCGGTCGGGTCGCCTCATCTGCACCAACATTAAGATTAGCTGCTGTTGATAGACGAGGCTCATATGGGTGGGTGCTTGTCCTTACCTTGGATGCACAACATATGGACCCATGGCAGATTGAGATGGCCGGATGCCCACGTTGGGGAACACGGTCTCTGGGTGATGGATAATCGGACCCCGGCGAGCGACGGGGATCTCCTGGTTTCGGGTATGCACTTCTCTTTGGAGAAAAGTTTACACTGTGGTTGTCGGGATGACCTCACAACTCCTGCACCAACAAGAACAAAAGCTTTGAACCTTGAGGTGGACAACTTTTACAATGGAAGGAAACCCGTACTTGAATCCAATCGGTCATCAATCAGATCAATCTAACCAAAGCCATCAGCCACCATCCTCTCGCCCAAGGGCTTGGAACAACAATCAGCGACAGCACAATCTGCAGTATCGCTCCCAAAAGGTCTGTTCCATTGGACCGACATCTATGCAAGCTATAAACCTATGAATGTAACTGACGGATATCATCCTCACTGATCAGAAGCCTCGGGTACATACCACGTTTAACACACACTCGCCAGGCCAAAATTCTCACCAACATCAACAACAGAACAGATCAAATGAAACTTGGTTCAAAAATTCAATGCTCCAAGATCCTTGGCTGCCACTCTACGATAAATAGATATCTTACTGCCTGAATCGTACCGCGTCAACAATTATGGCTTCCCCGTAATGCATGGGACTTATGTTTCGCGTAACGAGTCTGGTACATTGGAAATTATGTAACAACAAAGAAAAAAGAAAAAAAAAAAAAAACAGGACGTGTTCGAGCTCTCTCAAGACACATGATGTATTTCAAGTCACCCAACCCTGTTTCTGCGTAGATCATGTCTAAGAGTCTTGAAATCATACTCTTGTTGTCTCCTTTATGAACGCTATTTGGCACGCGCGCGGAATATGGTATGCAGCTAGGACAGCAAAGCTTGCCGGTTCAGCAGACTGAAAACCCAAAAATCCAAATTTGGATTTTTTGTCTCAGCCATGCAGCCTCCTGTAGATTTGATCGTTGCTTCTGAAGTTTATTAAAACCACATGATCACTAGATGACATGTATCAAAATCAGTGCTCCTGAAGAGCCTCCAGATGATTTTAATCAGATAAACAGGCGGTAGCATTTATTTCCAGCCTGTACATGCAGATATTTTAAATGTCATCTTATTTCTACTAACCTTAACTCCTTCCTTCTGGCATTCCCATAGCCAAAATCTCAGCTCTTGTTTCACAAATAGGGCTCCATAAGGGCATTTAAGAGGCCCTTACTTCCACCTTTATTGTGACTCCCCAGATGTATCCTATTTACAACTGGAATCCTACCAGTTACACCTACTAATCCTGCTTGAGTAAATCAGTCTTCAAGGCCAAAGCCTCCCTTCTCATAAATAAAACTCTTTAAAGTCTTTAAGCTCACCTGTGAATGCACTTCAATATTCCCAGTCTATAAGCCTACAGTAAGTCTTATTTCATCCAGGAGTTGTGGCCCTTTTTAGCCACTAAACCACCCCTGCTTGAAGGCCCCATTTATTCAAGATCTTAACCTTTCTCTGGTTTTTTTCATTAATCCCTTGAGGGAACTGAACAAATTACAATTAAATTTCTGAGAAAATAAAACCAGACTAACAAATAAGAATGAGTATAAGAGAGAATTTAGAGAATACCACTAATATAGATGGGAAGTTTTTTTCAGGGTGAGGACTTAGAGGGTTGTGAGGATAGGGCCAAGCAGAAGATCTAATATGAAAAACAAGACAATCAAGAAGGGAATAAAAATTTAGCTTTAGTTATTTGTTCATCAAACAAGAGAAAGAAAAGGAGGTGAAACAATCAGAAAGAGAAAGGGTGAACAAACAGAATAAGAGCAATTGTGATGGTTGATTAGAGAGTGGTGCAGTTGAGAAGAACTTTACACTGGATCTTGGCCAGTATTGGCATTGTAAGGTGTTGAGAAGATTTGGTTGTGTTGAATAGAGTCTTGACAAGTCTTGACAAGATTGAGGAAGGGGAGGTTGCCATCTGTGTCTCAGTTATTATAAATCCATCAATCTGGACCCTGACCATTTGAGTGATTTGTTTTCCCTGGACATCTTCAGGTTTCACCAAAATTTTAACAGCCCAACATGCCTGATGAAAAAAGAACAGAGAAGCACTTTTCTTGCAGTCTCTTGATTGAAGAATATGGAGATGCTTTGGTGAGGGCATTGGCTGTCATATCAGCGGTGGGAACAAGTTCTACATCAATCTCTTTCTTATTGAACTTATCCTGCAATGTTTTTATCTTGACATCCAGGTGTTTAGTTTCAGAGTTGGAGCATAAGTGCTTTGGCTTCTGAAGTAGTCCCTTGTTATAAATATGGAACGGTTTTGGAGCAAGCTTCTTTGCCCAAATCTCTTTGACAAGAAAAGTAAACCATTGACTATACTTCTCTCCATCCAATAGGGAATTTATCTCAGACTTGGTCAAAGAGAGATTGATATTCCTTTGCTTTTTGCTGTTCCAAAAGATTTGACAGTCTGTCCAGAAAGCTAGGGATCCACTCTATGACACGTGGGTTTCTTGATCTTCAGCCCATGCAGCACCTGTGAAGAAGTTCAACTGTTTGATCAGTGCATGTGGTTCTGGTTGTAACAGGAGTCCCAGCTCTTGGGTCCCCGTAAGGTACTTCCAACAGTTTTGTACCTCACACAAATGACTGGGTCCCGGTTGTTGATTGAATTAAAAAAAAAATTAAACTGCGGCAGCCAGATCTGGACAACTTCTGCACAAAAAATAGATCAGCAGTCCTGTGAATTACTGTTATTTTATCTTTAGCTTCATGAAATCATTGTGATCTTGCTGCAGACTTCAATTGTACAGCAGAAGTTAAAGGAGTTTTCACAGGTTGGAAATCTGTCAATTAAATTATTTCAAGTCCCTTCTTAATTAACACAGGTTGAGAGAGCTTGATGGAAGATTCAGATATTCTAAGTTTCATTCCCAGTAGGGTATCAGGATCATAGGACAAAGATTTGGGAAACAACTTTAAGAATAATTCCTCAAATTAATCTGTCCTTCCATAGCCTGGGTGTGGACTAATGGTTATGGGTTGTAACTAGGTAGGTGTGATTTAAAGTGGTTTGGGTAATGGTTTAAGTCCACTTCCTCATGAAGTCTTGTCTGAGAATTGCTCTAACATCCAAAGAGTATTAATAGGCATCAAGGAGGTACTCCTTGGGTTCGTGGTTTCTACCTTATTGAAGAGGTTGTGGCCAATTCTTGAGGTAATAACAATTAAACTATAGATTATCAGAATTGGGGGATTGTTGGAGAATGGGGAACTAGATACCAAGGGTACTGTGCTGGTGTGTTCTAAGGGGGATAAACTGTTATCTCTTCAAACCGCTTCCATTGGGAGGTACTTGGAACTGAGTCCTTTTGTGTTAATGTTTATGATGTGATTTCACTACTGTGTTATGGGACACATCTTTGTCAGTAGTCCTTAGTGGGAGGATCACATCATGACATTTGTATTAATTGATCTGTTATTAATATTAGTAAAGTTATTAACTTAAATGGCATTTATTATTGGTACATATAAGTATTAATTATTATAATATTAATAAGTTCTTTTATTAATAAGATATTTTACTATCTTATGCGTGAAATATTCCAAGTTAAGGAATGTGGGCGTAGAGGGGAAAGAGTGTATCTGTTACTCTGGATATTTCACGTGACAGGGGGCAAAGGCCTACAAGTTATGTATCTTGTATAACAGGAGTACATATCTTAACCAGAATTATTCATGAGTTTATTAATGAATCTTTAATAATATTAATATTAAAGTGCTAGAGTCTGGAGTTATTTAGAATAAATAATGATACTGATGGTACATGTCAGGTACTGTGATATGTACTCAGTGGCTGACATTCTCAGGTTGTCCACATGAAAGAAAACAAAAGAATTCCATTCCTCATGCCAAGAGGCAAGCATCAGATACCAAGGGCGAGTACTTTAAAACCATCTGCATTTTGTACCTGCTTAAGGCCATAGTGGTCTAGCTTCAAGTAAGGAGTAGTGTGTTTTGATCCCTCCAGAGTCTTGATAAATGTCTCTTCCTCAAGCAGAGAAAATAAAAAATCGCTTTTTACTGTTAATTGTCTTATAGGCAGTTTCAGGTCAATAGCTGAAATTAGTAGGGCTAGGATTGAGGGAAACTTTCCCATTGGGAAGAACATTTCAAAGAAATATTCCCCATGAGTTTGAAGGAAACCCTTTATACACAGTCAAGCCTTCTGTTTTTCAGGAGATGAGTTGGTTTTTCACGCTCTGTGATGCCAAGGACTGTTATCCTTCTAGCTACACAAGGTGCAAGGCAAAAATATAGAGTAAAATGTGTATTTTTGGGGTTTTTAATCTTTTATATTAATATTAAAAGATATTTATTTTATGGAGGGACCAGCAAGCTGGGGTGTTTAGTTCCCTCCAAAGGTGTTCGTGCTAAAAGCAGGGGAACTTAAACTTTAAAACTGGGGCCTGCAAGAAGGGGTGTTTAGTCCCAGTGGATATAGTGGCTAAGAAAGGGCCACAACTCCTAATAGAAAAAGACTTACTGTAGTATGCTTTGAGGGAAGGAGGTGGGGGAGCTTTTTTATGGTAAACTGAGAAGCTGGAAGCGGTTGGAAAGGTGGGCTGGAAGGCTGGACAGAGTTGGGTTTGAGGAAAAGAGGCTTTGAAGTCTTGAAGACTGATTTACTGGGCAGGACACTAGTATGCTGGACTGGTGGAATGCAGGTTGTAAATATGATAAAGCTGGGGAATCCAAATACAGGGGGAGGAAAGAGCCTCTTAAAAACCTTTCTGGAGCCCTGATGGCAAAACATCAAGTGTTCTTTTGGCTATGGGAATACTACAAGGAAGGAGTTATCCTTAGTAGAAATAAATGATGTAATTTATCAAATTATTATATGCACAGGCTGTAAATGATCAATACAGCCTGTCAATAATCTAATGAGATCATCTGAGGGCGCTTCAAGAGCTATTATTTTGATTTACAACATGTATTTATCATTTGATCAACAAATATTTAAAACAAATAATCAAATTATAGTACAAAAGCTTATTTGTGTTTAATTTGGTTATTTCATATATAAAATTCTGTACCATGAGAGTGCTTGTCATACTTGCATGATGGGCGCTTTCACAGCTCTCCATTCAATTATTTGACAAGCAAACATCCTGGGAAAAGTGTCAGCATTTGTTCTTTTCCCATGATTGAAGGAGCTTGTCATTTATTTTCATTGTACAAGTTCCTTTAGGATTGTTAAAAGTATTCTAATGTTTTCCTGCTCCCCTGTTTCGTGTCTTTTATGGATTATGACATTATTCAACTGATACAGTATGTATTTGTATAAGTTAATAATATTACAAAGACTATAAAACAGTGTGGTGTTTATGTCACATGTTATTTAATATTTTATTTATATGTTTAAGGGATAATTAATTTATTATCCCGTATTTTAAGGACTTCTACTCACTAGAATACTCTCATATTACATATTTTTATACCTAGTAAGTATTTTTAGCGCTTAGTAGGAGTATTCCTTAAGTTAATTTTATTATTAGAAGGAGTAAGTTTTCTAGGATACTTTGCCTGAGGTACCCTAGGTTATTTTACTTGATCTTTCAGAATATGAAATAATATCTTCACTTATCTCATAGGTTAATGATTTATTACTTATTTTATTATTAATTAATTAATTATATTTGTTTATTATATTATTACTATGTAATAATGTTTATATTCTGAAATGTTATCTTTTTCTTATGTTTATTATAATTTATGGTACATTATTACCTGTGTAATACTGTCTCTTTCATATGTATTTTTATTAATTAATTATTACTATTATTGTTCTAGTCAGATTGTCTCTGAACTAGTAGCAAGCTGACATGGTTGCCAGTTTAGTTTTGAAAACCCAGGTGTTTTGGAGTGCGTTAGACAGGATTTCAGGACAGTCACACCACACATTGTGTTGTTTGATGTTTTCTATTTCTTAGTAAATGGCACACTTCCATCCATCCAAATTTGGTCCCCCAATGGCACTTTTGAACATCTTCTGATCTTCCATGGTGAAGTGAGTGTATCTGATAGTTTTTACTTGTATTGATCTGTCTCTGAGAACAAAATCAACCTCTTGGGGAAAAATGAGACGCTTGGCCACATTTTGAGCTTCTTCTAAATCATTGGAATCTTCATCTTGGTTTTTGTGAGAATTCTCATAGTTTAAAGATGGATTTTTGTCCTCTTCTTCTTTTATATTTGCTCCAATCACAGCTTTCTCTACCTCCTTGTAAAAACTTTCTTTAGGAGTCTCAAGAAGAAGTTCATCATCACCAAGGCTGGTAGAAAAGATTGAAGACCTTTTGAATTCAAGGAATTCAACATGCTTTGAGTCAATGATAGGATCATTTTCACAGAGGATGCAGTAGGATTTTGTTTCAGATTTGAAACCTATTAGTCCACTGAGTTTGAATCTTGGATCTAATTTTGATGGCTTTGGGCTAGAGGAAATGACAACTACTGGATTTCCAATTGGATGGAAGTAGGTGAGTGGAATAAATTGCTTTTTGAATAGCTCAACTGGTGACTTCTTGATCTTGTGAGCAGGTATTTGATTTAGGGTCAGTACACAGGCACTAAGGAACTTGTTCCGGAGATTAATTTGGAGACCAGAATCCAGGATGATGGTTTTTAGATATTCAAGGATGGTCTGATTGAATCACTCTACCAGACTATTTTTTTTGTGGTGTGTAATAATCAGAGAACCTCTGTCTTATGAAATACTCTTTGCAGTATCTTGCTAGCTCAGAGTTTGTGAATTCTGTGCCTCTGTCAGAGTGAAGACCAGAAGGATGATAAACTAGTCATTTTGCCTTGACATTGATTCCTCAAGTAAGACGTGACAGAGTTTCAGACTTGGTGGAGAGAGGTATAGCAGCACAGAATCTGGTATTGGAGTCAACAATGGTGAGAATGTAGCAATGTTTGTTTTGTGAAATTGGATCAATCAGTTCCACATGCAGCTCCTTGAAAGACCTGGATTCCGTGGATTTTCTGTGATTGAAGGATGCCTTTGTGATTTTGACAGCAGCACAAGCCTTGCATATCTCAGGAGCTTTGATGAGGATCCCCAGGTTTTTAAAAATCTTTCCATAACTTACATGTCCCAGGGACTTGTGAACCAGCTCAGCAGAGCTCATGTGAAAGTTTTGCTTGATGGGTTCTAGTTTTAGAACGGGTAAATTATTATGATAATGAACTTGAAGATATGGTTGCTCATGTATGGAGATTTAAAATAGTTTCACAGTGAATTTTATTGAATAATTAATCCTGATCTGCTGCTTAAAGTCAAGACTTTAGCACCCACTTGCATTGTTGTATTCAATTACAACCTCATTATTAATCTCAAGACTTCCACCCCTATGTGGTAATCCTCAGAATTGAGAAGAACCAACAATCTCCAACAAAACCAACCAGAAAACCCTTACTTCACTTTTGATTTCAGATGCTCTGATACTATCTAGCTCCAAAACTCATACTCAAAGAAGATACAAGAAATTTTGGAGGAGCTGAGATTTAAATCAAGTGGAGGTAGATAGTTATTGACTGGCTTTTTTTTCTTCTCATTAGGCTTGCTGTTATTTCTTTATCTCCAATACAATTTCTTTTCATCTCTTTGATTTATCACTAAGACTAGTATAACTTAAGGCAAATAATTATTTCACTCTTTATCATAATTATTTTTATTACTCACTATTTTTCTATTAGTATTATTGTTAGTTTTAGTTCATTAATATTATTAGAATTTGGTGTTAGCTGCAATAACATATTGACCTCAAATTCTCACATGGTAGCAAGAGTAAATATTTGGCAACATCCTATATAAGACTAAAATCAGATTAACTAACAGAAAAGGTATATAAACAGCATGGGGAATTCATCCAATAGTTTGAGAAATGGTTGTAAGTCTTTTCCTTCATTCAAAAAACTCAATTGGTCCGGGAAAAAATGGTTTCAGAATTTCATCATTGCCAAGGGTCACACAAAGATTATGAAAAGAAAATGGGTGAAGGAGAGCAAAAAAACCAAGGATTTCAACAATTTTTGGAATGGTGCATTAATAAGCTGTGGTCTGCCCTCAAGGAGGAATTACATCCAGTTATTTAATCTAACAATGGCAATATCTATGGCACTATGGAAGCTCTGGAAAATGCATGCCACAAAAAATCAGTGATCACCCTCTGCAACAAACTGTTTGCAATGATTCATTGCTCCCTTGTACCCAGATCATTGTTATTGGATCACCTCATCAAGTGCAGAAAATTACACAACTTTTTACTTATGACCAATCAGTCTCAACAAGATTCCATGACAATTTCCACCAGTGTTGCAGCAGCACTACTTCTCCAGAGTCTCAACCAGGAACTAAGCCTCTCTGCATTAGTCCAAAGTCTATATGGATTAAAACCTTCCACATTTGAAAAAATCTATGATTGTCTCCTCACTGAAGACACTAGAAAATCAATTGCATCAAGTGAACCTGCCTATGTTTCCAATCAACCTTGGTGTCTTGGGAAATCACCAGCCAGTCAAAGCCTAAACTTTTCCTCTACAAACTCGTGAATCATCTGGTTCAATCCATGGTGGCCATTGGGGAAGTTATTCCAACAGAGGTGGATTTTGTGTTGTAACTCCACCCCAGCCAGCTCCAAAGGAATTTGATAACATTTCTGATAAATTTGCAAAACATTTCAACCCGCAAATGAAATTATTTATGTTGGATCATTAAAGCTGGTTGAAGACAGGGATTAAATTGACAATGTAATTGAAGATGAAGAGAACCATCATGATGATGACCCAAATGACACTGGTTTTATTATCATGGACAAAGTCAATGCAAATGGTATCTCACTCACAGAGCATTGGAACAATTTGATACTCAATTCCGGGGCATCAAAAACTACTCTATGCAGCTTCAAACTACTTGTGGATCTGAAGCTGGTACAAAAGCTGATAAAAACTCAATAAGGCTCAATTAACATCACTCATGTTGGAAAATTCAACATAGGTGTGACACTGATTTACCCAGCAATTTATGCACCCAATGGTCCCTGAAACTTAGTCTCAGTTTCTCATCTAGAGGATCACAGTCTGAGACTTGTGTTAAAGAATCAACTAATGTAATTACGGCTTGGGCAGAAGATGATCTACTGGTTTCCAAGGGGTAGGTAATCTTTATCATCTCCTATGGCACTAGTTCAATCTTCTAAAAATTGTGGAGTACACAAAAGATGCAAAAGTAAAAGGTCTCCACATTTGAATCTATTACCAAGTGCTGACCAACTGTTCAAGACACTCCATCTGAGCCTGGGTCTCTTTAGTGAAAACAGGAAACAAGGCAATTGGCTATGTAGAAGCCAAGATAAATGAGTATTATGCAACTCAAGGCTCAAATTTATGATAAAAGGAGCTAGTTGTCTAAAGAAAACCTCCAACCTAAAAACAGGTCTGCTTCAAAAGCAATTTAAGGGTGAATGGATTCTTTTCAACCAATAAAGGAGGACAGATACTCTTCCGTTGTTCAAGGGAATTGGTTGATGAAATTGTAAGGGATTAAATGGTTCTGGATAAACAAGATACTGGCAAGAATGTTACTTCAAAAATTTATTAAGGCAATACCAAGAATTTAATGCTGGTGGTGACTTAGAAATCTGGATGAAAAACCAAAAAGTCAGTAAAGGGTATGTTTATATATGTTTTCTTTCTTTCAGCTTAGAGTACTTCTTTAAATATTGATTGGCTGGGTTCTTTTAGTGCCTGTATAAGTACATGTGTAATTCTCAACCTACTTGTTGAATTACCATGTGGGATTTAGCTGTATGTAGACCACATTTTCTGTAATTCATCTGGCACATGGTGTTTGGGGCTAAGTATTGAAACAAGTGGCTTGGTATTCTCAATC
This sequence comes from Puccinia hordei, assembly GCA_007896445.1. Taxonomy (NCBI): domain Eukaryota; kingdom Fungi; phylum Basidiomycota; class Pucciniomycetes; order Pucciniales; family Pucciniaceae; genus Puccinia; species Puccinia hordei. The sequence goes on from RDRW01000034.1 coordinate 102,458, forward strand.
TGAAATAGCCACTAGTCTCAAAGCAGAAATCATTCATTTGTACTGTTATCATATGTATTACAGTATCTTATATGGTTTATGTCTTCCCTTTAGACAATAATCCTTATCTTTCCATGGATAAGGTCATTATCCAATAAGTTTCACATATTATAAAATATGTGTCTTGTTTCTTATTGTCAGCCTCCCTGATGCCAAGGACAAGTCCTTCTAGCTACAGGTGGTGCAAGGATAGATGGTAAGAGTTATATAAACTCTGGGTAAGGTACAAGTTACAATTCCCAAAAGATATGGGGGAATTGTGACGAAAAAATTGAGAGAAAAATAGATTAATAATTATATTAAATAAATTTAATATAATTAAAAACCAGAGGGGCCTGATAAATCAGGGGTGGTTTAGATCCCTCTAAGGTATCTTACAAATAAATGCAGAGGATTTAGGTACCTGGAACACTGGGGCCTGTTGGAACAGGGGTGGTTTAATCCCAGGAATGGAAATGGGGGAATATCTTCAAGAAAAGGGTTATTACTTACTAGTAATAAACCTTGAGGGATCTTGGGGATATTCTGGGTGAAACTGGACAGTTTGAAGCGCTTAGATGGATGGTTGGTGGAGCTTGATGGGCACTGTGAAGTTGTTGGGGAAGACAGGGCTAAAGAATAACTACTAAGAAGCTTACCAGACTGTGTTATAAAGATGTATATATCTAATAAAAAGTGGGTAAGGTTGTTAGTGGGTATTGGGAAGCATGAGGAGCCTTCTTTGGGCGGTTGAAGAGCTCCTTAAATAGTCTTGAGTTCCCCCTGGGGACCCTGTAGTTATTATTGGCCAACTTGTGGGATCTTAGGACCACATTTTGGCCATTTTTGCTTTCTTGGTGACGCTTCAGCAGCCCCTGCTTTGAATACACGTCACCAATTGATTTCATTAATGTATTTTATTATTATTTACATATTTATATTGTCTTACAGTCTGTAGTACATCAGTACTGGTTGTTATAGATTTAATACTAGTGGCTTATTTGTATTTTATAATAAGCCACAGTATTGTTTGTACTGTTTGTTCAGTCAGTATATTTTAATTATATGTATAAATAATAATACAATTTAGTATATTTAATTATTTAATCCCTAGTAACCTTTATTACATATATAACATATGTAATGAGGTCACTGGGGCGTGTTTTTACTGTTTTGGGTGTACCTGAGTGACTGTGGAGTCCGCGTGCCAAGCTGAGAGTCTGTAAGGGGCTTAATGCTTGCGCGGGGGCTTGTATCCCAACTTTGGCGCGGGCTTTCAGACACGCGGGTTGAACTTCAAGTTCTGCGGACTGCGGTACGCGGGGTTTGAGTAAAACACGGTGTATTTACACTATCTCTCCTAATTTACACAACACCTCATTTCCGTGACTGGAAATGGGGTTTAAGCATATGTATATATATATATAAGCATTTAATTACGGCAAGTACTTTTTATTCAAAAGGTACTTGCTAATTCTTCTTTGCTAATTTACATAGTGAAGGAGTGGGAATTAGGGGTACCTGTGAGTGAGGTACCCTAGGTTAAATTTAGTGTAGATTCAGAATATCAAATAATATTCTGAATATTATTTGATATTCTATATTTTTTATAATGATTTTGTGGTAAACTTGTGACAGGTTGCTCTGTCATAGTAGCAAGCTGACACTTATGGTGTATCCATTATTATACAAGCTACAAGGCTCTATTTCCCTTTTTCTAAGGGACTTTAGTTTATTTGAAGTCTATAGGGCAATAATTATTGGCCTAACTTTAGGTTTAGGACATCTTTATTGTCTCTAAGGCTGACACTCCACATGGATGTACTACAGATTTTGCCCCTAGAAAGTCCTCCATGAAATAAATATTGGTGATAAGCAACAAGTATTCCCAATTTAATTGAATTTATCTTATGCAGAAAAAATTGGATTCTGAACAAAAGATTCTGGAATTTATTAATGAAATACTTAATAAGACAGGCAAGTGTCCTGCAATTATCCATACAAATCAAGGTGGGGAGTTCAACTCAACTATGTTTCCCTCAAAAATTGAAACACTAGGAATACAAGATTAATCTGGTTCCTCCAATAGCCCTCAGAAAAATGGATTGGTGGAATGATTCAATCAACCGCTGTTGGTGAAAATCCAATGTCTATTGGCTCCATCATCAGTAGTGATATATGTTTGGGACAAAGCAGCTTGCTACGCCTTGACCCTCATCAGTATTCTTCCATCCAAGGCTATAAACTGGTTGTCCCCAGTTAGTGTTCTTTTGGAACTCAGGATGTGTATTGAGCCCCCTCATGACATACCCAAGCTCTTCCCATTTGGATTGAAGTTTTACATCTTTCATTGACCCCAATCAAAATTCTTGGCACCATCACAACCCCCAATTTTTTCTAGGCTTTGAAGACCACTAAGATTCTCTTTGTTTCCTCAATTCAACTCAAAAACATGTTGTAATCAGCCGGGATTAATCTCCTACTGAGCTATCTTTTTCCTACAACTCCACAAGTGCACTCTGACTGCTTCAAAATTACAATGAAGAAGGCAAGGCATCTGCTGGTCAACCAAAAAACAGCCAGTTGTTGCCCAATTGAGTACAGAAGCTGAATTTGTGACAATAAGCAGATGTGACAAACAACTCATGTGTCTTGCCAACTTAGTTCTCAATCTTCAAATCAAAATCCAAGCCCATATTATGAAGAACAAAAATTCTGGAGCTGTTATCATAAGTAGAGAATCTCAATTAAATGAAAATACAAAACATATTGAAGTAAACTTTCAATATGTCTTGCAACTTGTCTCAAAGAAACAACTATCCATTCAACAAGTCTCAACTCATGAAATGATTGCAAAAGTTCTAAAAAACCCCTTAGGATTCATCAAGTTAGAAATCTCATGGTCTCACCTGAACCTTACAGATTCAGAATCAAGGAGGAGTGTTGAATAATTAATCCTGATCTGCTGCGTACAGTCAAGACTTTAGCACCTGCATGCATTTTTTTATTCAATTACAACCTCATGATTGATCTCAATTTATGCACCCCGACATGGTCATCCTCACACTTGAGAAGAACCAATAATCTACAACAAAATCAACCAGAAAACCGTTAATTCACTTTTGATTTCAGCTGTTCTCTAGAGTGGTGAACAAGTGCTTGTCAGAGACCATATGAGAGGAGGAACCAGAGTACAGGACAAAGGATTCTGGATGACTGAAGGAAGGATGAAAAACTCCTGAAATGGTTTTTCTTGTTCCTCTTCTCAATGTGTGTGGTTAGTTTTTTGGGCGTTGATAAACGCACGCCCACGCCCATCGCACACCAATAAAAAAAAAGGTGTGTTGCCCGCACACCTTTTTTTTATTGGCGTGCGGGCTGCACGCTGTGGAAATAAAGGCGACCTCGGTGACAGAAATGGTAGGTCGCCCTTCTTCCTGGTTGGTTCCGGTGATTCTTTGATTTCCTCTGCGGGATAAACACTGTCAGCGGATAGTCAACTGGTTTCCCTGCAACACCTTATACTCAGCAAGGGGACCGTTCCTCTTGCGTTCGTCGTCCTGATGTTTCCCTAAACAGTTACGCTTGTCCGCACACGCTGAATAATCGCCGAGAGAGCTCTAAACAATGAGATTTTCTTATATGCGCTGTAGTTGATAGTTATCTACTTCAATGATAAGATAAGATAAAACCCGCAGCCCTGGTACAACCCCCTATTTATACAACAGTCCCCCCCGATCATGTCCCGCATTCCCCGGTACTGTCCCTGGAGCCCTACTTGCCTGTCTCCTCAATCCCGCATCACACCGCAGCCTGTCCCCGACTACTATACCCCGTTGACCCCCGCAGCAGTCTGTCGCTCCCCTGCGCACGACTCCGCTTCTTCTGCCCCTGCTCCGCTTGCGGCCTGGCGCCCCGAACCCCGTGGTTCCGCCCGGTCCATTACGTCGCGCATACTGAAGCGGCCTTCGTCCGCTTGATCGATCGCCCGCGCCAACTATAGAATGTCACATGCTGCGCCCCGTGCGTTTCCCCGGGGAATGTCTGATGACATAATCATCATTTGGTAAGTACCCCCTTACCTCAGCCTCAGCCTGCCGCTGAGCCTGCGGCTGCGGGCTCAGCTTCAGTGCTGCACCCCTGGTATATAAGTTCTCCCACAACGCCCATTGGCCTGCAACACTTCAGGCGTGCGGTCGCACTCCCTGCCCGTTCAGAAAAGGGCGTGCAAACCGCACACCCTTTCTATGTGTATAGGCAGGGGCGTGCCCCTACCTATATACATAGAATCGGCGTGCGGGCTTGCACACCGATTCTATGTATATAGGTAGGGGCACGCCCCTGCCTATATACATGCTGATGTCATGCGTACACAAGAATGTACGCATGACATCAGCTCCGGTCAAGGAATACAGCCTCCTCGACCGGGAGGGATCCCTCCCGGTCGAGGAGGTTGTACAACCTCCTCGACCGGGGGGGATCCCTCCGGCCGAGGAGGGTGTAAAACCTCCTCAGCCGGAGGGAGTCAACCTCCTTGACTGGAGAGATTACCCTCCCGGTCAAGGAGGTTGTACAACCTCCTCGACCGGAGGGATTCCCTCCAGTCAAGGAGGTTGTACAGCCTCCTCGACCGGGAAGGATCCCTCCGGCCGAGGAGGTTGTACAACCTCCTCAACTGGAGGGACTCCCTCCGGTCGAGGAGGTTATACAGCCTCCTCGACCGGGAGGGATCCCTCCGGCCGAGGAGGGTGTACAACCTCCTCGGCCAGAGGGAATCCCTCCAGTCGAGGAGGTTGTACAACCTCCTCGGCCGGAGGGATTCCCTCCAGTCGAGGAGGTTGCACAACCTCCTCGGCCGGAGGGATTCCCTCCAGTCGAGGAGGTTGTACAACCTCCTCAGGCCGGAGGGATCCCCCCCAGTCGAGGAGGTTGTACAACCTCCTCAACTGGAGGGAATCCCTCCGGTCAAGGAGGGTATACAGCCTCCTTGACCGGGAGGGATCCCTCCGGTCGAGGAGGCTGTATACCCTCCTCGACCGGGAGGGATCTCTCCCGGTCGAGGGGCTTGCAGTCCACCCCGGCAGGCGTGCGGGCTGCACGCCCATCCTTGGGTGTGGGCACTCCTGTAGATGGGCGTGCGAACTGCACGCCCATCTACAGGCGTGCCCACGCCCAAGGATGGGCGTGCAGCCCGCACGCCAATAAAAAAAAGGCGTGCGGGTTGCACATCCTTTTTTTTTAAGGGCATGCGTGGGCGGCGTGCGCCGAATGGGCGTGCATTTATCAATGCCCAAGTTTTTTGTGATAAATCATCCAGCAATTTTCTTTGGAGTGAGTAAAAGCGTAGGGTTTATGAGCTCCAGGTTTGCATCAAGGGTCTTCCTTGGTGAAAATGGTGGTAACAATAGATTCACTTGTAACAGCTGAGGTGTCATGCTTTGAAATCTTGAACCACCAAAGCTGGGCTTGAACCTGACAAGGCTAGAACAACAGATTGAATGGTCTGTTATCTTTGAGATTATCTAAATTTCATACCCATCATATAAAAGTACCCCCCAGGTAAGAGGTGCTACTTCCTGAAGCAAACATAGACTGATGGGGGAAGAAAGCCCTGCTCCTCAACAGGAAGAAGCGTCTTTGCTTTGAACTTTGTAGTTTGAGGCTCAAAGTTTGAAAAAGATGAACCTTGATATTTGATCTTTGAAGCTCTAGCTTTGAGAATCTTGAGATGGAAGCTCAAAGGGTTACAGGTTCCTTCAATTCCTGATTCCCTTTCCACCACTAGGTTATGGAAACCCGTGATTCACTGGATTCAGTGGTCCAGGAATCAAAACCAGGGTGGCTGAATATGTTGTCTTTTCATGCTTCAAAATCTCAAACCACCAACTCTGAGTTTGAACCTGAAAAGGCTATGTCAACAGATTGAATGGTCTGTTATCTTTTAAATTATCTGCATGTCATACCCATTATATGACATGAGGTCACCTTTTTCTCATTAAGGTGAATCTCTAGGTGGTCAATAAGACATTTGGGATTGAGCTCTTTTCAATTCCTAGAGTGGGTGATGTTCTGCTTTATGGTGTCTAGGCTGCTTGTTAATCAACAGAGTATTTTTGCGATTAAGATGTCTTCAGGAAGGATAATACCAACATCTTCCATTTTCTTGAAGGTGGATCTGAATTTGGTAATAAATTTGTCAATGTCTTTTCTCATTAGAAGTTGTGGCCCTTTCTTAGCCACTAATTTTACTGGGCACTTAGAAAAACCTGCTTGCATGCCCCAGTGTAAAAGGTTGAAAAATTTCCCTGCTTGTGCCCAAACAGCCTTGGAGGGACTGCTTGTAGGCCCCTTCCAATTCAATATATAATCTTTTAATATTAATAAAACAATTTTTATCTTAAAATGTGCTTGGATGCAAAAAACTGAATTCCTAAAAATTCTTCAACCCTGGCAGGAAGGGTTGATTTTTTGGTGGAATTTTCTGCAGTGATGCTTACAACAAATTTTGAAAGATTTCATTTGTCAAAAACCTCAAGAATTTGATTTGGAAAATTTAATGCCAGTATGAGCTTCTAAAGTTTCAAAGAAATCACAATGAATTAGTGGATCAGCTATAAATTCATCTTAGATACATTTCAACTGACCATGAACCTGTAGCATAGCCACAATGTTCACTTATTAAGTCCCACTTCTCAGTGATTGCATGAGCAGTTATTCCTATAAAAACTAGAGTTTTTGGTGAATGTCATGCGACCAACCCAACCTACTAAGGGGATCTAGCTGGTCAAAGCGCAAAGGAGAAATGAGGCTAGGATTTTCAAAGATAAGTTCGAAGAAGGTTTGAAGATAAATTCAAAGATAAGATGCTCAAGGAAGTCTATGAGCACAACTCAAGGTAATGGGTCAAGTTGGACTCAAAGGATTTTAAGCGTAAAGAACTTTTATTATAATTAACTGAGGAAAGAGAGTGAAGAGAAAGAGTACAACAGTATTTATATTAAAAAGAACTACTGTTGAATCTGAGTGATGAATGAGTGTTGAGGCAAGATACGAGTATGAAGTAAATACACGGATATAAAAAAGATGTACCAACAAGTATGAAGTAAATACACGGATATAAAAAAGATATACCAATGAGGTTTAAAAACAATGCTATGACGGTAACTATGATTGATTCGAACATGTGATAAAGAGGAAATTCAAACAGATGAGTGGTGAGTAAATCCTAGGTGATAAGATAAGGTTAAGTGCAAGGCTTGATGAAAGAGGGTAAGTGCCAGGCTGAGGGTTCAGATCTTGAGTGCTAATCGAAGAAGGGTTATTGATTAGTTCGAAGATACTGAGGATCACTGGATTAAGCAATTCCTAGTTTTTTAGAAATGCTAGTTCAAAGGAGGTCAACTAAATGTCGAAGATGTTTGTTGAGTTAAGTGTCACGCAATTGCATTTGAAGTAAGATGAATGTTGAAGATGCATTTTCCAAAACATCTCGAAGCTGAGTATGCATTCAAGGCTGAGGATGCATTTCAAAGTTCAATGAGTAGTCGAAGCTGAGCCCATTGGTTGTAGCGTGACAGATGCCCGGGTATAAAGACTGCCAAGCTCCTGCAAGGGTCAAGAATATAATTCCCACATTCCTACTTCCCACACTACCACTAATTATTCCCACCATACAACTACCACTATCAAAGAAGAAAGAAAGAAATCAAAAAAGAAAAAAGAGAAACAGAGAAAAAAAATGGAAGGTCTTGAAGTGTTAGATCAAAGATGTCAAAGATGTATCCGACACAACCTGGAGTGCAAGCCAAGCACTGCGACTCGAGGTGATTGATCCAAATGTGAATGCTGTCGAATAACTAGGGTTCCTTGTATTTTCCCACATGGCTTTCCCTTTGAATCACCAACTGCTCCATCCATCCTATATGTACCAGTTGCCCTCCTGCTTCCCCTCACCTCCCAGCCCCAGAACAATCTTGCCCACCACCTTCGCCATTGCCATCCATTATTCACGTTTGACGCCGTCCTAGAAGGACCGCTTGACCCGTCAATTATTGGTTTCTGAGTTTGTTGGATACACCAGATCCCGAGGATACGCCAGATTTGGGTGAGTTCGAAGAAGGATTATTTTTAAGGAATTTTTTTTTTTGACTAATACATATATATATTTTTTTTAGCAATAATAGATCCATATCGAAAGATATACGACCATGAATCCACCACCACCACCACCATACAATGAGCCCAATCCAATTGTCTTGAAGATAATCCGGAGTTGTTGAGGGTTGAGGAAGGTGTCGAGGATGTGATAGGAGTCAAAGAAGAGAGAAGGGATGTCAAAGAGGAGAGAAGAGGAGGAATAAGAGAAGAAGAAAGGGTCGAAGAAAGAGTTCCAAATCAAGTACCACCTGCTACCACCAATGCTCGAAGATTGACTGAAAATTTCGAAGAAGGGGGTTTGAGGAAGAGGCGATACAAGGATGAATTGGAGAAAGAAGAAGGATGGGGAAAGAAGAATTCAAAGAAAGATTGTTCGAAGAATGTTGATTCGATCTTCGAAGAACATCAACTGAATCAGGTTTGAATTGCGAAGAGGATGTCAAACTTGGTCGAGGAGGAGGATATGGAAGATTTTAAAGAGTTGATAAGAGAGTTAACAGAGACTTGGGAAGAAGCGGAGAAAAATATAAAAGATGAGTAGTTTTATTTTGTTACTAGATACAATTTTATCATTATTATTTATTTATATTTTTTTAATTTATTAGATACAAAAGAAAAAAAAGAAATAGAAAAATAAGTTTTGGATTAATTAAGTGTTTTATTTGAGAGAGTGTTTTGAATGAAAAAGAGAAAAAGAAAGAGAAAAAAGATTTGAGTTTTGAAGGGTTAAGTTTTTAGAGTTTTCAAAGTTTTTTAAGGTTTATGATTTTAAGAGTGTTTGAAGTAAAGAGGTTTTAATGAGAGAATAACAACAAGAAAAAGAGATAAGGGAAAAGAGGAAAAGAAAAGAGAAAAAGAAGGAAAGTGTTAAGAGGATTGACGAGGTTTTCGAGGATAAGTTGAATGAAAATCTCGAACCAAGTCGGGAGAGTTTCAAAGATGATGTGCTGGTTCCCAAGAGGTTCAATCTTCGTCAGACTGGTATCCAGTCCATCCGACAAGATATTGTAGTTGGCCTTTGCGTAGTCTTGAATCAAGAATACGGCTTACTTCCCACTCGAGGTGATCTTGAACATTGACAGGTTCAGGAGGGGGATGAGCCTTGCCCGGGAAAAGATCCTTAGCCGGCTTGAGGAGTGATACATGAAACACTGGGTGAATAGCTTTCCATTTCGAAGGAAGAGAGAGTTTGTAAGCATTCTGCGAAACGATTGATTCGACAGAGAAGGGACCAAAGTTTTCTTTCTGAAAGTTTCTTAGTGGGTCAAGTTGATCTAATGTTACAAGCGTCGAGCCAGACTTTGTCGCCAATGTTGTACTTTGGTGATTTTATTCGAAGTTTGTCGGCTTGAATTTTGTATCTTTGGCTGGCCGCTTCGAGGTTAGTTAGAAGGTGCTCTTGAAGAAGCTTGAGGTTGGAGAGGTAATCTGCGGCACTGCCAGCATAATTGCCTAGGATGAAGTCATCCCAGTTAAACTGGGATGCACTCAACCAATTTAAACTTGGTTGAAATCAACTGATGAAATATAAATCCAAGGGACCCACCTTGGTTTTACATTTCATTGGTTGAGGTCAACCTACTTTAAATTGGTTGTTTGCATCCTAGTTTAACCGGGATGAACTCAACCTAGGCAATTATGCTGGCAGTGCGGCAGGCGTGGATGGGGAAATGTGGATAGGATCAAAGATGGGATTTCTGCTGTAGATGGTTTGGAAAGGAGATTGTCGGGTTGAAGAATGAGTGGCGTTGTTGTAAGCAAATTTGGCTAATGAAAGCCATTGGCTCCAGTTTTCCTGTTGAGAGCTGACGAAACGTTCAAAGGTATTGTTCAAGGATCTGATTAACTCTTTCATTCTGACCATCCGATTCAGGGTGATAAGCTGTTGAGAGGTTTTGGGTTATCTTCAGTTGTTGACAGAGTGACGTCCAGAAACCGGAAACAAACAATGAGCCACAATTGCTGACTATGTTATCAGGAAGACCATGCTTCGAGAACACATGCTCGATAAAAAGGTTAGCAAGATCTTGTGAGTTACAAGTAGTCTTGCTTTGAAGAAATAATCACATCTTTGAGAAGAGATCTACTATCACGAGGATAGCATCATGACCATCTGACAATGGGAGTTGAGAAATGAAGTCCATAGAAAGTGAATGCCAAGGAAAAGGCGGAATCGGAAGTGGTTGAAGCAACCCATACTTCCTATGCTTCGAGGATTTGTTCCTATTGCAAGTATGACAACGGTTAACATAATCTTTTGCATCCTTGACCATACCAGGCCAATAGAAGTCTCGAGCTATTAATTGGTAAGTCTTGTCTTGACCAAAATGACCAGCTAATGTTGAATCATGTTGTGATTCGAAGATATCCAGTTTGATCTTAGGGTTGTCAGGTATAACCAGCCTGCCCTTATACAGAAGTGTATCACTATCTTCGATAGTGTAATCCTTTGGAGTATTCCTTCGAAGATCTTGACAAACAGGATCATCCTTTTGAGCTTTGACGATCTCGAGGAAGTTCTGTTGAAGCTGTTCAAAATGGATCGAATTAAGAGTTACTTGGGGATCAGAATGAAATAAGGTTTGAACATTGTCAGGGTTATTGTCAGCGAAGTCTTCGTCTTGACGTGAGAAAGCATCTGGGATCACTGCTAATTTGCCCGGTCGATAGGTGATGGTAAAATGAAATTCGGAAAGAAATTCAGACCATCAAATTTGCCTGCAAGTAAGAACCTTGGTGCTCGTGAAATATTTAAGAGTGTTATGATCAGTCAATATCTCAAATGGTTTGAGGAGACTGAGCAAGTAAGAGCGCCATTTCTTCAAGCAATGGACAATTGCGAGAATTTCCTTATCATGAATCTCATAATTGAGTTCAGCGGATTGTAGCTTCCTTGATTCAAAGGCTACAGGGTGAAAGTGCTTCGAAGAAGCCGAGAGTTGAGAAATAACACCTGCCACCGCGTAGTCACTAGCGTCTGTTTTGACGATAGTTTTACACCTCTCACTGAAGTGAGCCAGGATGGGTGCTGAAGTGAAAGCTTTCTTGAGAGTGTTAAACTCTCATTCTTCTTTGACTGTAAAAACAAAAGGAATGTCCTTTTGAAGAAGATTAGTAAGGTTCACAATAGTTTTGGAGTAATTTTTTATAAATTTGCGATAAAAATTAGCAAAACCAAGGAATCCTTGAAGTGTTTTAACACTGGAAGGTTTGGGCCAGTCTAAGACCCTTTGACATTTGTCAGGGTCCATAGCAATACCGTCTGTGGAAACAATAACCCCGAGGAAGTGAAGCAAAGAATTATGAAATTCACATTTTGATAATTTCGCAAACAATTTGTTAGCTCAAAGCCGTCAAAGCACTTCCTTAATATGGATAGTGTGATCTTCGAGGGTTTTAGAGTAAACGAGGATATCATCAAGGTATACTACTACATATACTTTGACGATGTCAGCAAAGATATCGTTGACAAAACTTTGAAAAGTAGAGGGAGCATTGCAAAGCCCAAACGGCATTACAGTATACTCAAAGCTACCAAAACGAGTTCTCATGGCAGTAAGCCATTCATGCCCTTTGGCAATCCGGATCAAATTGTACGCTCCTCAAAGATCAAACTTCAAGAAGTGAGTAGCTCCATAAAAGAGGGTCAAAAGATGGGCCATAGGAGGCACTGGGTAAGCATTCTTACGAGTGACATTATTCAGCTTTCTGTAATTGACACAAAGTCAAAGAGAACCATCTTTTTTAGGGACAAAGAGAACAGGCAAGCCTGTATTTGACTTGCTTGGTCAAAGGAAACCTTTTTCTACATTTTCCGCAATGTAGTTTTGAAGCTCGGAAGATTCCTGCTTTGAAAGAGAATAGACTGGGCCAGGCGGAGGTGCCGGACCTGTAAGTTTGATCTGATGATCATAAGGCCTATGAGGAGGAAGTTTATCCGCTCTGATAGGTGAAAAAACATCAGCAAATTCATGGTAGATGCTAGGAAGTGTCTTTTGAATGGTTTCGAGGTCTTCAAAATCATCATCATCTTTGATGCTTGGTATAGCCGTTGAAGGAGGATGAGACAGGATCAGGGAGTACAAAAAACCTTTTAATGAAGGTAAGTCCTTCTCTTCAAAGGAGGATGGAAGAGGTAAGTTAGAGCAATAAGCAATTACTCCCTGATCTTTTGAAGAAAGGGAAGAGGGAAATTCAGGATATTTGAAGTCCCCTGGCAGAAAAGTCTCATCTAACTCAATTAAACGGTCAGGTAAGCTGTTTAAGTCTTGTTTGACGGAAGAAGAGAGGTTAGTTGATTGGGGTGCTATGGTTCGAAGGTTAATTACTCCTTCTCTCCAGTTAACATCTGGATTCCAATGAACCAGAAAGTCATGGCCAAGTATGGTGTCATCCATCCCTTGGGCGTCCAGGAAATGAGATCCCATTTGAAGCTGGGAAAAGATTTGAATTGAAAAGTCCATCTTGCCTTCTTCGAGACCCAAAAGCTGGGGTCTTTTGAAGAACTTACCAAGAACACCGGAAACCTAGGTATCTCAGTGAGCTTCAGGGACTGTGATTTGACAAAAGAGGAACTAATGAAAGAAACAATTAGCTCCAGAATCCAGTAGGACTCTGTAAGGTTGATTCAAAGAATCAAAAAGGATAAACCTCGAACTTGGGACACTGTTAGTGGCCTCACAAGCTCAAAGATTGACTTGCGGGAAATGACAAAGTGAGTAGTTTTCTTTGCAAGTCTCAAGAGAACTACAATCTAATTTTTTGACAACTTTGCTGCTTCACGGGCAATTCTTTTAGAACAAGAATCCAAATGATGCTTTCCCCCACAATACATACATAACCCATCCTTCTCCCTCCTTGCCCGTTCCTCTGACTTGAGGTTACCCTCGGTGTTGAGGACCTTCGTGATCTCTTGAGGAATTTTGATTCGAGCTTGAGGTTGTGTTGAGGTTGAGGGTTTGGATTGTTGAGGTTTCTTCAAAGCTTGCTTGTTTGAAGATTGCTTCAAAGGTTCATCCAATTTCGAATGAGTTGCTTTGGTCTTCTTGGATTGAGATTTGTCGTGATAGCAGTTGTCCAACTCGATCGTTCGATCAATTAACTGTTGGAGTGTCGAAAGTTGATGACCACTGACAGCAAGCTGATCAGTTATTTGGGCCGGAAGTTCTTTTTGAAAATGAAATACCAGAGCCGCGTTGTTCCAGTCAATATGTGATTGGAGGACTTGGAACTGGGAGATGTAAGTCAAGGCCTTGCCGGTGTCCTTCATCAAAAGAGAGTTGAGTTCAAACTCCGCATTGCAAACTTCATTTGGGTCCCCAAACAGGGTGAACAACTGTTGTTTGAATCTGTCCCAGTTATTGAGGATACAGTCCGGCTTGTTGCTGCCAAGGAGTTTGAGGTAAGGTTCAAACCATTGAAAGGCTTGTCCTCCCAAGTAGGATGAAGCATACAACACCTTCTGTCGATCAAGGGAGAAGGTGGCGGGGTCGTTAGAGAAGAGGATTTTGCAAGAGTGTAAAAAGCCTCGCAATTTCAAAGAGTTTTTGCCGTCAAACTTGTCCGGGGCCTTCATTCCAGGGGTTCGGAACTTCGGCGCCCCACTACTTCCTTCGGTTTTCTTCAAGGCCTGGATGAGGTGGACTAATATTGTTGAAGGTGATTCATCGGAGGCCTGGTTGTGATCTTTGGAGTCCGAAGGAGGCGGTGGTCGGCGAGGGGATTCCTGTCTTCAAGGGCAACCTTGATTGGTGGAAACGCCATGGTGAGTTGAGGATCCATCCAAATCAGATAGGTTCGCCAATGGATCAATGGGAGCATTCCGATTGCGAGTGGATGGAGGAACTTGTCCGATCAAGGGTTGACTGTTGGTTGGAGTTCTTTGAGCTTGTCAACAATCAATGTCTTGGTTGATCTGATGTTCAGCGGGGCCAAGGGACCTAGTTCAAACAGGAGTATGTTGCATTACCGGAAGAAATTACAAAAGTGAAGCTGTTGTAGCAACAAGCACAGGTGGAAAATTCTGTAAGCTTGTTGGATTGAGTTAATTATAATACTGTCATGCAACCAACCCAACGTACTAAGGGGATTTAGCTGGTCAAAGCAGAAAGGAGAAATGAGGCTAGGATCATCGAATTTATCTTCAAACCTTCTTCAAACTTATCTTTGACAATCCTAGCCTCATTTCTCCTTTGCGCTTCGACCAGCTAAATCCCCTTAGTACGTTGGGTTGGTTGCATGACAGTGAAGTCCAAGCACCTGGTTTAAACACAATATGCTTGATGTGCTCAGAGAGTTCCTTGATGTGGTGGACTTGGGTAGGTAGTGGACTTCCATAGCAATAGGTTTGCTATGAGAACACCAAGTTTTGAGGTCAAACCAAAGGATTCAATAGTGGCATGAGGTCACAGAAAGACTGTCTTTCAAGAAATGAAAAATGCAGGACCGCATTGGAAATGAGATAATCAATTGCATTCTTGAGTGCATTTGAAGTGAGCTAGTTTTCAGTTTTCTGAGAAAAAAAAGGACATTTGTTGTGCATCCTGTATCTTTGAGTTTGGAATAATATGGAAAATCTTACCAAAATCATTTTTTGCTTGTTAATCAGGACTTATAGGTCTTATAGGCCACTTTAACCTTGGTAGGAACAAATAGGTGATGTTTACAAAAGAGATGTTCACTCATTGATTGCGTACTAGAACTTTGGTCCCTAGTTAGCATTGTATTGCACGGTTGACTTGTCTGTTCTGATATGACAGTGCATTGCACTTTGTCAACAAACTGGACTCTACTCCACTTATTGTGGCGTGTACAGTTAGGAGTTAAAAGGTCTTACACTTTAAAAAGTGTAATAAAAATATAACTATATCCAATATTACTTTGGTGTTTGTTTAGAACACTAAGTATAAAAATAAACAGGTTACTACCCTGCTGCCAGACTTCTGTTATGGGAGTTTACATCCTCAGAAGGGCTAACCATACTTTAACACGGTTCTTCCAATTAAATTAAGGGTTTTGATTTAATTGGGACATATTTGAGGAGTTTTAACTATTTAAGATAGTTATAAGTAAAATAAGGCTAATCCTCCAAGCTTATAGGAGAAGGTGAGCGCCTTTGAAGCTTATAATAATTTATCTAATGTATGGTTAAAACTGATGGGGGGAGGATCTCTTCAATTTGGTGAAGAAAACTCCTCCGTAAATAATAAATATGTTTGGATTAATCCCTCTGCAATTCATTTTACAGTGGGGATTGGGGTAATTTTGGCAGGTGAATCTGATCAGCCTGCTTGTGGTAAGAAGTGAAACATGGTGTCATTTTTACTTAAAATGATGCCATAGTTATTTCACATTAATTAAAATAGTTTAATGTTTATTTTACTTAATTAAACTAAATAATTATTAATTACATGTACTTATAAATTCCTTTGGGTTTAGTGCTTGAAAAAGCGCTAGCTCTGGAGAGCTAAACAGGTGGGAATTAATTTATAAGTTATTATTGCATATTTAATATATTTTACATAAAGATTTACCTTAATTTATGTGTAATTTTATACTATAAATTACTATGTGTTAATCTTGGATCTTCCAGGATTTTCAAGAAGAAAACTATGCCAATAAATGGTTCTTTATCCATTTATTGCATGTTTGAAAATTAATTTTCCAAAGATTTTCATTAATTAAATCATAACTTATTTTTGGTAAAAAAATAGATATAATTCAAATACCTGATTTTATCAAACACAGTCATGAGTGTGGCTTTAACTCAGGTACTTATGTTTATAACAGTTATTGCTAAGCTGGTCTTCAACTGCTAGACTATTATACAATTTGGTGAAATGTCATAGTCTAATTTCCCATTTGTTAAGAATGTCAATGTAAATAAAAGATAATAATAAAAATAAAGAATAATTATAATTATTCAAGCTTGCAGTTTCAAGTATTACATGTTACATACTACATGTAATATCTTGGTGGCTGACACACTTTATCTTCCTCTGGTCTGCCAACAAAACAAAATATTTCCAGACCCACGACTTCTGAATTGGTGTTCTTTCCGGATGTAAGTTGGTTGCTGGCGTCAGAATTGGCTGGGGATTAGACTGATGATTTTCAATATCGGCAGCAGGCCGTTTCTACATCTTTTAGCGGGTGAATCATCTAGTCATAGATGGTTTGACAGTCAACCTAGGTCCCTGACCTTGGCCCTCAAATCTTGATTCAAGCTAAATATTTATCAAGCAGCCGCTCCCCAACGGATACTTCCAATACCCGCCGGGTACTGGTCGGGAGGGCCATTCACAATACCCAAGCTTGGATATTGTATCAGGATGGCTCGTGGGCCCAATAATCAGCTGTCGGGTATCACCTGGGGCTCAGTCCTACCTATGAGATCCCTGGAACCCCTCCCGTAATTCTGGGCGGCTCCCGACGACCCCCCGGAGATCTGAGAAAAAAGACCTTGATCTGGATCTGGAGGGTTTCCAGATTGATGGGAAGACCTCGACTAATGTGACAGATCCATGCCTTTAGAGTTGCAAAGTAACAAGCAAGCTGCTTGGTAGGCCAAGAATGATTTTTTACTGATGTCATGCTCTCAATCTCAAAAGTCAATGGTTACTGAGTGACAGTCATCAATCACAGAACATTCACACTGACCTAGAGCGCTCGAGCTGGGTAAATTTTGCGGGCAGCTTTACCATAGAATGCCGCGCACAACTTTTCTGACCCAAGGGTGTGGTGTAATAAGATTTGTCTGTGTAATGAGATTTGTCTCTCCTGCATTCAAGGACGGCATCTTGCCGATCAAGATATACATAGGTTGCGCCATCAGAACGGGAATAAAATGCTAACTATTTGCACGCGTAAGTACAATTCAGTCAGAGGGAGATTTGGAGGCAGAAGTATAGCCATGTGTGGGTAGAAGTGTCCATCTCTTCATCCTTGCTTCTGCTCATGCGCTGCATATTCGAATCTTGAAGATCACAAGTAGCGAGTGGGTGCACAGTTTTGTTTAATCAAGTTGGTTTGAACTTTGCGACGCACAGGTCACTGGCTCACTGCCGCTTTCCGGAGGGAAACAGCATCAAAGTTGTAGCTCCAATCTGCTTTAACTGACTGCCTCAATCGTATCCGACTCCCGAAGTTCAGCCTGTCCATCTTGGGCCGACTTGCAGCTCGGCGGCGTAAGCATCACCGCTCCAGCTTATTCACCTCATCAGCTACAGCTATAGCCACGCTCTGGCCCTCTGACGCTCAAGAAGCTGGCGGACAGGCTTGAAGCACACTGGTTTTCCTAGTTCTCACCCACAAGGCACCTGTGGTTTTGAACTAGCGAGTCATATATTGCCAAGTGTATCACTAATTCAGTCCAAAGCAGTCCAAGTCCAACCATTGACCCTCCCTGGATTTACTCTCGATCTGGCCCATGCGTGATGTGATACATTTTTCATTCCGCTCTCATCTCAGTGTCTTATCTCCAGACGCATTTCTGACTGATAAATAAATTTCTCAAGCACCCCTTTCCCATTCTTCTATATCATTATACATTATACATTCTTAACACGGGACGCAGTGTTCCCCTCTCCTCATAGTGCGGCACCAAGTCTCTCCTTCCCCCTGCCTTTCCAGCCTTCTGCTGATTTGAGATTCTACGGAATCTTACAAAGTACACTTCCAACCTACATCCTTAAACCACGGTGCGTCCTAAAGTGACGCCTTGTTGAGATGAGGAGCTCTGCTAACTTTCTTCCAATCACCCCCTTCGGTCTGGAGGCTCGATTAGTTCATTCTTCGTTACCCCTTCACAACGCGCCCCGATGGCATCATCTGACTCCAGAGCTCCTGCCGTAGCTTTCAATCGCCGGACCACCTCGAAGTTAATTTTTGTAACTCTTTGCAGCTCACTTATCACCAACGCAGCAGCCCACGAACCTCATGAATTCTGGGGCCGACAAGTCTCTATTGCTTCTGTTGCACCTGCTCAGCCTACTGCATTGCCGGTGCCAACCACCGTCACTTCTGCAACGGGAGATCTTCAAACTTTAAACTATCCTCCAATCATGAAATCCATGGCCCCTTCAACTATGACTGCTCTTCCAGCTACATACACTGCTGGAACCGCTTCACCCATTCGTGGTGCTCCTTCGCTACCTTCGAGTATCTTGAACGTCGCGTTATATCCCGCCCTGGATCGTATTCCTCCGCTTGATTCCCCCTTGGTCAAAGAATGGATGGGCAAAATTGATTGGAGCAAAGCCCCAACTAACTCCCCTACCGGCTTAGGTGGATGTGCGAATGCCACAAACGCAGATGCCGTAGCCAAATCCGGAAACGACGAAAATTGCTGGTGGACTTGTGGGGGCTGCACAAGACCAACAGATGTCGTATCTTGTCCCGATAAGGCGACATGGGGTGCTAGTTTTGACGACGGGCCCTCCCCCGACACTCCCACTTTGCTGAACTACTTGGACCAACAAAAGTTGAAGACCACCTTCTTTGTTGTTGGGTCAAGAGTTTTGAGTCGACCCGCAATGTTGCAATACGAATATCAATCAGGACATCAGATATCGTGAGTCATTGCGATTGTTTGCCCCGTGCAATGTCTGATTATTCTGCTTTCTGTCAACCCAGTGTTCATACCTGGTCCCATCCCTACCTAACAACCCTCACCAATGCAGAAATTGTCGCAGAGCTTGGGTGGTCAAAGAAAGTGATCAAAGATGTTCTGGGCGTCACACCGAATACCATGCGTCCTCCCTACGGTGGTCAGTAGTTTATTTGAATCGGTTGACACTTGTACCCTTACTAACATAAACTTTGAACAGATATCGATGATCGCGTGCGCTTCATTGCTATGTCGATGGGATTAACCCCTATCATTTGGACAACTGCACCTTCTGGGCAAACCTTTGATACCCAGGGTAAGCTCTCTCAGAATCCGCGGCAATTCAAATCTACACTGACGGTCGGCTGAAATTGCTTTTATTCCCATTTCAGACTGGAAAATATCCACTGGAATCGTCACACCCGCCCAGGTCTTGAAAAATTTCCAAACTATCATCGCAGGGGCTCCTGACCTTCCACAAGGGTTCATTGGTGAGTTTGTCCTTGTTTCTTCACTGGAGATCCATCAGTGTTAAGTTATTGTTGTCCCCAGTATTGGCACACGATCTCTACCCTCAAAGTGTTGCGCTCGCCGTAGAATTCGTGTTACCAGCCGCAATCGCTGCTGGAAACTTGACTATACAACCGATTATCACATGTTTGGGGAAGTCCCTCTCTGAGGGTTATATCGAGACCGCCAACGGTGGCAACGCTTCAACTCCATCTACCAGACGCGAAATGTCTCAAACTTCTGTCAGTGCCGCCTCGAAAGCATCTCAGGGAGCCAAGACACCTTCGATTTCTATGAGCTCTCGTTCAACCACAGGCGATTTAGCTCTTATTCTTTCTGGATTGGGACTAGCTATACTCAGTGTATACTAAACTCAGCTACGAACGAGCTCAATTTTTTATATTTATCATTTATTTTCATTTCGCATCCGTCAAAGCCAGCTCACTCTTTTGGGCTCAACCGGGGCAAGAAAATGTTTCTTGTCGCTCATGAATTAAGAGGCTTCTTTAATCCAGCCTCAACATCAATTTTCCCACCGCGAAAAAAAAACTCGCGGTTCACTTTTCCCACTGTGCCGCCAAACAGGCCCCTTCTGGAGATCATGAGCAACACCTGTGAAAACTTTCATATCTTCATTCTTATGCAGATCCTTCTTATATTGGACCCTCCCATACCCTTCTCCCCCAGTAGAGGACTGCTGTGAAAAGTCACATTTTGTTTGCCAATGCATGTAACTGTACATTTGCTATCTCTTCGAACATTCTTCCCATGTTGTAGTAGTGGAGTACATTTTGAAACCCTTCTTATAGCGACCTCCGCCAGTTATTTATCTATTTATTGTCTTCAAATGAGCTGCTCCGATGTAGCAGCATGTTAATTATTTTTGTGTTTGGAGAGCATCCTGCTTTCTTTTATGATACTGCCATCTATTCAAGCTAAACAATGGAAATCTGCAAAGCTGGAAATCTGCACGCTCCAGCATCACACTTGAAATTTGTATATCACACGCCTCATTTGAAGGGCTGTTTTGCAGTGGTGTCATGAATGGACTAGTGGAGCTGCGTATTGGCCGGATTTTGTGTCACTGGTTTGAATGACTTGGACCCCAAATTTGCCTTTGATGGTTATTGATTGCTTGTCCACCAGGATCTTCCTTTGATCATTTTCAAGGTCTAAACAAGGGTGCCCAGCAGCTCAGTTTGTAATCAATCAGAACCCTGAGCAATTGAGTCTCCTCCCGGCTATATCATTGAATGGGCGTTTGGAAATCACAGCAACCAAGGAAACTGTTAGGGGTAATGCAATTACCCATCTGTTTTTTGCATATGCATAATAATGTGTAAACATGGAGGGTGAATCAAAAGATCTCCCAAGCTCAGAAAAGTCTTGGTGCAGCAGCTTTCCAATTACTTTGTTTGTGATCAAGTCGTCTCAGGTTAAAATGTTCAACTCAATCACTCAACAATCTAGAGAGCCTTCACTGCCAGCATATTTACCTAGGATGAAGTCATCCCAGTTAAACGGGGATGCACTCAACCAAATTAAAATTGGTTGATATCAACTGATTAAATATAGACCCAAGAGATCCCCCTTGATTTTATATTTCATTGGTTGAGGTCAACCTACTTTTAATTGGTTGGTTGCATCCTAGTTTAACTGGGATGAACTAAACCTAGGCAATTATGCTGGCAATACTTTGTGAAGAAAAAATAGCTGGTCAGGTAAAGGGTCAAATCTAACTCACAATTGACCTTGAACAATAACTCACAAGAATTTCTCATTAGATGAGTCGCTCAAGATATTGAAGAAGACAGTGGTTCAGGAGGAGTTTAATCAACATAATCAAACATGAGTTGTAGCATCTGTTATCACTTTATGTTATTTTTGTTATTTGATTAAATCACTAAATCAGCTTGTTTTTTATTTAGTACATGTGTATAGCCCCCAATTTTGGGGGAGGGACTTGTAGAAAGACACAGATTGATTCTGATCCATGATTGATGTCATGCAACCTAACGGGCTGACATCAACCCATTAGTTTGCATGTATTGATCCAGTACAAACCTTGCATGGTTTGTTTGACTCCAGGAGCCTATTTTTTTCTTAGTTTTATAGTAGATTTTTGTTCTTGCTTCACTTGTTAGAGTTTTCTTGAGGTTTTCATCAAAGCGTGTTCAGTTCATCAGTATAGATGTAATCTTTATCTCTGTTAATTTCTCTTTCAAATTTTTCTTGTGTTGTTTGTGGTTGGTTAAAATTATTGTTTTTCATTGTTTCTTAGTCTATCAACTACTAAAACTGGCTGAAAAAAAATAAGATTTACCACAAATATCTCTCAATAAATCATTACAGAAACATTCACTGGTTGCAAGTTTGGACATTTCCTTGATTTTGACTTGGTGAGTTGTCAAATTTGACTAATCCTCAAAGCTTCAGCTGATATCTGATCTTGTCATGCTCTGTGATGCCAAGGACTGATAAACTTCTAGCTACACAAGGTGCAAGACTCAAAATAATATGCAATAAATTATTTTAGAGGATTTTAATCTTTTTATTAATATTAAAAGATTATAAATTTAATTGGGAGGGGCCTGCAAGCAGGGGTGTTTTGGGTGCCCTCCAAAGGTGTTCATGATAATGCACAGAAACTTTGTAACCTTTTACACTGGGGCCTGCAAGCAGGGGTGTTTAAGTGCCCAGTAAAAATAGTGGCTAAGAAAGGGCCACAACTCCTAGTGAAACAAGACTTACTGTAGGCTTTAAGAGGAGGAGGGGAGGCTTTCTTAAGGTAAACTGGAAAGATGGAAGCAGTTTGAAAGGTGGGCTTGATGGCTGGACAGAGTTGGGTTTGAGGAAAAGAGGCTTTGAATTCTTGAAGACTGATTTACTGGGCAGGACACTAGTATGCTGGACTGGTGGAATGCAGGTTGTAAATATGATAAAGCTGGGGAATCCAAATACAGGGGGAGGAAAGAGCCTCTTAAAAACCTTTCTGGAGCCCTGATGGCGAAACACCAAGTGTTATTTTGGCTATGGGAACACTACAAGGAAGGAGTTATCCTTAGTAGAAATAAATGATGTAATTTATCAAATTGTTACATGTACAGGCTGTCACTAATTAATACAGTTTGTCAGTCATCTGTAGACATCATCTGAGGGCGCTTCCAGAGCTCTTAGTTTGATTTACAACATGTATTGATCACTTGATCAATAGAATAAAAAAGAAATAATCAAATTATAGTACAGAATCTTATTTCTGTTTAATTTGGTTATTTCATATGTAAAGTTCTGTACCAAGAGAGTTCTTGTCATACTTGCATGGAGGGCGCTTTTACAGCTCTCCATTCAATTAGTTGACATGCAAACCTCCTGGGAAAAGTGTCAACATTTATTATTTTACCGTGATTAAAGGAGCTTGTCATTTATTTTAATTGTACAAGTCCTTTTAGACTTGTTTGAAGTATTCTAATGTTTTCTTTATCCCCTTTTTCGTGTCTTCCATGTTTTATGATATTATTTAACTTATACTGTATGTATTTGTATAAGTTAATAATAATACAAAGACTATGAAACAATGTGATTTTTTATGTCAAATGTTATTTAATATTTTATTTATTTGTTTACAGGATAATTACATAGTTTATTTAAGTGTTTATCCCGTATTCTGAGGACTTTAATTATTAGAATACTCTCATATTACATATGTTTATACCTAGTAAGTATTTTAGCGCTTAGTAGGAGTATTCTTTAAGTTAATTTTATTATTAGAAGGAGTAAGTTTTCTAGGGTACTTTGGCTGAGGTGCCCTAGGTTATGTTACTTGCTCTTTCAGAATATGAAATAATATTCTCACTTATCTCAAAGGTTAATGAGTTATTATTCATTTTATTATTCATTTATTTATTATATTTGTTTATTGCATTATTACTACGTAAAATGTTTATATTTTAAAATGTTTATTTTTTCTTATGTTTATTATATTTTATGTTACATTATTACTTATGTAATAATTTCTCTTTCATATGTATTCTATTAATTACTTATTACTGTATTTATTGTTCTAGTCAGGTTGTCTCTGAACTAGTAGCAAGCTGACAGATCTGCTATAGCTTACTTGAATGGACCAATGCCCTGATGAGAACTCAGTACTTGTCTGCAACAATGCTGTAACAAATCGAGATGATTGGGTGCAGCATCTTTCCAATGAAGCTGGAGCTCAACTATTCTACCTCCCTCCATACTGTCTGGAGATCAACCCCAGTGAACTGGGGTTTACATCAATCAAACAGCATTTGAGGTCCTCTGAAGAACTCAATTTGGAAAGGGACCATTAATGGCCAATCCAGCATATTGCTTCTGATGTCATGAATTCAGAAATGTGCCACAATTCTTTTAATCATTGTGGCTCCTGTGTTCCATATGATTAGAGGTTCTTCCCCTGAAACATTTCTTTGCACTTTAACCATCCTATTATCCAAAAAAAGAAAATTTTCATGTCTTACCATTGAAATAGCTATCTTTAGTATAGTAGTTTAAAAATATTTGTTATTGGAGAAACTCAAAAGCCTGCCATAAAATTAAATCTATTCTGAAATTTAAGACCGCTGAACCAAAAATACAAAGCTCATTTCTAAATTTTTGAGTATCACTGAGTCATGTTGAGTATTACAAGCTCAAAAACCAAGCCATAAATCTCCCTTCAGTTTTCAAAATACATTCTGAACTTCCAGGTAATTAGTATTGATGACATATGAGTTTTGGAAGCTAGTTAACAAAAGAAAATCACAATTTTGAATAATAGCCCTGTCAATCCTTGAGGTAAAATTAATCACAGTAGTTGGGGTAATACAAACAGAAAATGGGTGAGATTTTGCTTAGAAGACTTGGGCAGATAAATACACAAAAAACAATATTGAGGTGCTTGGTGTTTTTCAAATTTTTGGTTGTCCCTAATTTGTTCAAAAGTGGTATGACAAAATTTCATTATCATCTTCTTTTTTCTGTTTGGTATTTTTTCTAATCTTGTTTTGTTTCAGTCTAGTTTTGGTTCTTAGTAATATCATGAGGGATTTCTAATATCTCCTCCTTGCTTGATGGCAAAAGACCTGAGAAACACTTGTGTTGAAGTTTTGAAAGAGATTGAAGAGGAGCTGCTTTTGTTAAGGCATCAGCTAACATGTATCCAGAAGAAACCAGCTTTATGTCAATCTCTTGATGTTTATATTTATTTCTTAAGTCTTTAATTTTTATATCCAAATGTTTGGTCTTAGAATTGGACCCAAATTTCTTCAATTTTTCCAGTAACCCCTTTTTGTAAATATGAAAGAGAGTCAGTTTCAATTGATTGTTACATAATTCTTCAACTAGAAATGTAATCCATTGGTTTTGTTGTTCTCCATCCAAAAGAGCGTTCATCTCAGCCTCTGTTGAAGAAATTGTAATATTGGTTTGTTTCTTACTATTCCATAAAATAAGACAACACTTCCAGAATGTGAGTACTCTGAGAGATTCTTGTTTCTTGATTGTTGTGGAGCTACTCAAGGGCAGAATAGAGCTTGGAAGGGAAATGGATGACTACACTAGTACTAATATAAGTTATACCAAGGGTGCTGACTTAAAGCTTCCTTCCTGATTAATTCAAAGGGGATGAGAGTAACACTAAGAATAACATAAAGGTGTGGCTAATTTCTATTTATTCTTAGAAGAATAGTACTGATGAAGTTGCTTACTACACACACCAGGTGAGAGTAATGGGTGAGGGAAGGTGATGTATAAAGGTGTATGTAATATTTTGTATATATATATTATGGTATGAGGAATGTTTTATAACTCTTGAGTCAAGGTGGACCAAACAAGAGAGGGGGATGATCTTATGATATGATATTTAGTTTTAGCTGAGTGAATGATCTGTACTGATTGATATTGATACTGATATGGAT
Source organism: Puccinia hordei (assembly GCA_007896445.1). NCBI lineage: Eukaryota > Fungi > Basidiomycota > Pucciniomycetes > Pucciniales > Pucciniaceae > Puccinia > Puccinia hordei. The sequence goes on from RDRW01000034.1 coordinate 127,688, forward strand.
ATGGATATGGATCTGGATATTTATATTCATAGGTGTGATGGTGACTCTAATAAATAGGTATACTAGTATATGGGGTCAAGAATTCTGGTATATGTAAGTGAGTAAGTCAAAGGGTTCATAAGGGAACAAGATATGATGTAAGATGTTACTGAATAAAGCCTAGTCATGTGAAGTGTATGTTATGTAGTATCTATATATTTATATAATATGTATTATGTATCTTGGCTGTGAGATGTATCTATTTACTTATAATATGTACTTATTATATTCTATACCTTGCTTTATAATAAAACTTTCTGGATTATTCTGAGTTTACCTGTAAATCTTGAACCATGAGGAATTTGAGGGTAGTTGTAGTGAGTGACTAGGGTTAAAATGGGGTGTAAAATTGGATTATGAAATAATAATAGTGAATATATGTAAGGATTGGGATTTATGAGTATATATTTGTAAGTATTTGAGTTTGTATAAGTGATAAATAATATTTACAAAAAATAGTAATGATGTGGAATGGATCACCACATTGTCAGCCCATGTGGCATCAGTGTAGTAGTTGAAAAAACCAGAGGAATCATTTGGTTTTGGTTTGAGTCTGAATTTGAAGTTCTTTGTTCCCAGGAAGTATTTCCAGCAATGAAAAACTTGAAGCCAATGAGTTAATCCAGGTCGTTGATTAAACCTTGAAAGGATAGACACCGCAGCAGCTAGATACAGATGGGGTCAATAATATAAGTAGTTAAGTATGCCCGTAAATGAGCAATAATTAATTCCTAACTTAAAAAACACCTTGTGATATTTTTCAGAGGCTGCATGCATCTGAAAAGCAGGATTAAGTGGTGTCTTTAATAGAGAGGAGTTTTCAAGAGTAAGGAGCTCAACTCCTTTTTTGATCAGATTCAGTTGAGAGAGTTCAATTTAATCCTCAGAGATGGTGAGGTCCATTCTGAGTAATTTATCAGGAGGATGTGCAGTCAAATTTGAAAACCTTTTCAGAGCCAGACCCTCGGATTTTTCTAACCTTCCAACAACTATCAAGTTGTCCACATGGAAGAAAATACAAGATTTCTTTTCCTTGTGAATAAACAAACAAGCGTCTGCTACCAATGGAAGATAGTTGATTTCTTCAAACCATGAGGTTAAATTATTATAACAGTTCATTGGCGACTGCTTGAGGCCACATAAATATTTTTGAAGCTTCAGAAGTGGTGCCTTTCTTTGATAACCTTCTGGATTCTTGATGTAAATTTCTTCTTCAAGAGGTGCAAAAAAAGCACTTTTAACGTTGGACTGCTTCACTTTCAAATTTAAATATATGGCCAGCAAAAGCAAGGTCAGAAGCAAAGTAAATTTTCCAGTAGGTGCAAACGTCTCAAAGAAATCTTCCCCTGGCATTTGCATAAACCCCTGGATACAAATCCTTGCCTTCTGTTTTTCAATGCTTGAAAGAGTGGCAGGTTTGGTTTTAAATCCCCATGTGTGTTGGAGAGCCTTGCTAGGGGTTTTCAAATGATTGATCCATACATTATTACCTTCAATATTATCCAACTCTTCATTGACCACCTTCCTCCATTTTCCCCCATTGGTGCCAGTCACAGCCTTAGAGAAACGTTTTGGGTCACCCACCAGATAAGAGTATTTTTGAGGCTTGACCAGACTGGTCCTCTCTTGCAGCACTCAAACAAATTATGCTAAAGGAGCTGGAACAAGTTTGGTGGCAAACTTCTCACCATCTTCAACAGATGACCCACCTTCAACCAACAACACTTCATCCTCCAAAAATGGCAAACCACTTTCAACAGCTTTGTCAGGTCCAGAAAGAGAGATGACTTCCCCATTTTAATTATTGCCCAAATCTTCCCAAAACACAGAATCAACAGTTGGATTTCTATCTTCCTCTACTAATATGTTTCCCCAATTGTTCTTGGATGTGACATAGCCAGGATAATTGAGGAAGGCAATATTCTTGGAAAAAACAATGGATCCATCCTCAGTAAGAGTGTGATATGATCTGAGTTCTGGGTTGTATCCAATAAGTCTCCCACAATCACCTCAAGGGTCCATCTTGTCCTTGCTCTTACGCAATTAGAAAACACCTGGATTACCTATGGGCCGGAAGAAACTGATAGGCAAAGACAGCAGTTTGAATTGCTCATATGGAGATTTACTGCTCTTATGGGAAGGAACTTGGTTTATAACCAGAGCACAAGCAATTACAACTTGCTCCATAGATGCTTTGGGAACCCTGAGTCAAGTAGATTCTTTATTGAAAACTTGTGAATGGTATGGTTTAATCTTTCAGCCATTCCATTTTGTTGAGGTGTATGAGGATTGGAAACCCACAGACGGATAACGCAATTGGGGCAATAGTTTTGAATTTCCTGATTGGTGAACTCAGTGCCCCAGTCTGAGTGAATAACGCTTGTATAATATCCAAGAAATGTATCCTCCATGTCTACAAGTTGCAACAGAGCCAAAAACACATCCAAATTAGCCAAAATAGGGACAGCAAAACAGTACCTTGTCACAGATTTGACAATGGTAAGAAGGTACTGATGTTTTTTGTATGACATTGGTTTAATCAGACCTATTAAGTCCAGATGAATCTCCTCAAGTGATTTGGAAGCGCAAGAAGACCTATGTTTATATGAAGCCTTATTGATCTTGGATGGTGTACATGATACACACTTATGATCTACTTTGACAGGAATGCCCAGCTTATGCCTGATTTGTCCGTAACTTGTATGCCCAAGAGGTTTGTGAAGAAGTTCAGACAATGAAAAGTGGGATTGTGATTGACATGGTAAGAACTCAAGCACAGGAAGTTTATTCTGATAACTTCCTTCCATTGGTCTCAGGTTGTTATTCAGTAAGGAAAATTTGTTAATTTCAAACTTAATTTCAAAATGCTGGAGTAGAAGAAGACAAAGAAATAACAAATTTGCATTGATTTTTGGAACTAATAGAAAATTATGAAACAGAATCTGATCTCCCTGGTATGATACGACAATTGTTCCTTTCCCTTCAATCTCCAAGGTTTTATCCCCACAACTAGTATTAATAATTCCTCCTTGTGGCTTTTCTAGAGCAATGAAGAGGTTCTCATCAGCAACCATATGGGATGAAGATCCCAGATACAAAACAAAGACCAAATAAATTTGTTTATGGAAGGTGGAGAGACTGCTAACAATTGATGCTTGAGACTTTTGTCCATAATTGTTCCTAGGAGAATGACAAAGTTTGGGGGTGTAGCATGTAACACCTGTCTTCTGGATGAGGTGTGCAAGGATTATGTTGGAGTTATTAAAAACTGTGCAACAGAAGATTTCTCAATTGAATCACAACCTGAGCGCAAGAGGAATAGAACCTAGGATCCAGAGTGTGAATACTTCAATTCTGAAGATTGACGTCTGAACTTGCCTTCTCATTGAGAACTGATCATGGAAAAGGAGAAAAGAAATCAAACTCATCATTTTCAGGAACTTCAAGAAACACCACACTACAACAACTCTCCTCCAATAAACCTCAAGTTCTTGTCAACATACTCAACTGATTACACCAAGATTCTCAGCAAGTGAAACTTCCAGAATACAATTACATTATTGAAGACAAACTGTAGTGTTATTATTAAGGTATTAATTCTACTTTTCTCAATAACTCTACTATGATCATTCAATTATTGACCTTGTTTATATTATTATTAAGTTGTCTATTTTATTATTAAGTTTGAAATTCAGCCTTTATCATTCTATCTAAATAAGAAGTTGTCAGCCTCTGTGATGCCAAGGAGTAATCCTTCTAGCTACACAAGGTGCAAAATAAAAGATAAAGAGCAATATAAAGCTCTGGGAGGATTTATAAAAGATAATACCAATAAGGATATGAGGTATGAGGGGTAAAAGATAATTAATTATATTAAATAAATTTAATATAATTAAAATTATGAGGGGCCTGATAAATCAGGGGTTGTTTAATCCCTCAAAGGTATCTTGCAAGCAGAGGATTTAGGTACCTGAACACACTGGGGCCTGTAAACAGGGTTGGTTTAAATCCCAGATAAAAGATGGGGGAGAATCTCAAGAGAAAGTTTTATCTACTTACTAGTAATAAATTACCTTTAACAGACTTGAGGTTCTTCCAGGGGGAAATTGGGCAGTTGGAAGCGCTTGGAAAGGGTGTTGGAAGAGCTGGGTGGACACTGGGCAATTTCAGGGGAGTAAGAAGGGGCTAAAAGACAGATACTAGGACCTTACCAGACAGAATAACAATTGTAAAGCTATGTAAGTGGGTAAAGGTGGTAGTATATATATTAAAGCATGATGAGGCAAAATACAGGGGGAACAAGGGCTCCTTAAATGCCTTTCTGGAGCCCTGATGGCGAAACACAGGATGTAGTTTTGGCTATGGGAACATTTAAAAGGAAGGGGTTAAGATTTAATACAAATGTATGTAGTTGTTTAATCAAATTTCCATATGTACAGGCTGTCTACTATGGGTACAGCCTGTCTAAGCTCTTTTGCTGGCATCTTGAGGCGCTTCTGAACCTCTGTGTCAGCCTGGGTGTGGAACTAACCGTGGTTATGGGTTGTAACTAAGGTAGGTTGATGATTTAAAGTGGTTTGGGTATGGTTTGAGTCCTGTAAAGGTACTTCCTCAATCAGTAAGTCTTGTCTGAGAGGCTTGCTCTAATTGCTCTAATTAGGCGCATCCAAATCAATACAAAGTATTAATAGGCATCCAAGGAGGTACTCACTTGGGTTCGTGGTTTCTACCTTATTGAAGGTACCAATTCTTGAGGTAATAACAGTATTAGACTATAGATTATCCAGAATTGGGGGATTGTTGGAGAATGGGGAACTAAGCAAGGTAAATAACTCTAAGGCATTACTGTGCTGGTGTGTAAATATTCTCTGAGGGATAAACAACTGTTTACAGGCTGTTTATGTAAGAGCTCCTCAATGTGAGCGCTTCTATGACCTGGGAGGTACTGTGGAACTTCATGGGCAAGACAGATCCTTTTGGGAGGATCTGTTAATGTTTATGATGTGATTTCTACTAAGGCTGTGTTATGGGACACATCTTTGATCAGTAGTCCTTAGTAGGATTGGATCACATCATGACATTTGTATTAATTGATCTGTTATTAATATTAATAAAGTTATTAACTTATAATGATGTCATTTATTATTGGTACATCTTATAAGTATTAATTATTATAATATTAATAAGTTCTTTTAGATATCAAAGTACATATCTTATACGTGAAAATATTCCAATGTTAAGGAATGTGGGCGTAATCAGAGGGGAAAGAGTGACATCTGTTACTCTGGATATTTCACGTGAAAGGAGGGTAAAGGGCCTACAAGTTATGTATCTTGTATAACAGGAGTACATAGCTTAACCAGAATTATTCATGAGTTATTAATGAATATATTATTAAAGTATTTATATTAATTATTGTAATTAATGTACTTTAATAATAATAATAGTAATGTACACGTACATGTCAGGTACTGTGATATGTACTCAGTGGCTGACACTCTGACAAGGTTTGTTAGATGTGTTGATCAAAGGTTTTAATTACATGTCAAAATGTATTGATTAAATATCACATGTACCTGTTGATCACATTTGTCAGAGTTTAATTGTTTTGTATTGTGTACAATGTGAAATACATGTATTTGTTTGTTCTGTGGGCGCTTCAAGAGCTTCTTGTTTGATCCCTGTCATGCAGGCTCTTTGGGAATGCATGACTGCAGAGATCTGTCAATCAATAATTTCCCACTAAGGATGTAGTACATTTATTTTGAACAGTTGTTCAATTGTTATTTTCAGAAGGTTCTCATGTTATTTCCTTCCTCTGGTTCGTGGTCTTTGTCCCTCTGAATCATCCTTAGTGTACTTAGTATTTAATTAAATAAAATAAATAAATAGATAGATAATATAGTATATTACTAGTATTATATACTTATATTATTAATGTCATATGTATTTATTTTATTATGTTCTTATTTAAATACATTGTTATTTCGTGGTTTTTTACATGTATTTATGGTTTTTATTCTGTATTTCTAATGTATAATAATTAATTCAGCGCTTTAGTGGTAATATTCTTTCAAGTTGTTTTACTACTAGAAGTTTTAAGTTATCTGGGGTACTTTGGCTGAAGTACCCTAGGTTATTCTACACGCTCTTTAAGATTCTGAAATAATATTTCACTTATGTTATTACTTATTAGCATATTCATTGTTTTATACTTAATATTGTATTTGTTTATTTATTATTACTTTACTATGTAATAATGTATTTATTATTTACATATTACTTTTTTATGTTGTTTTATCTTATTATTATTCATTTATTACTCTTTGTTAAATGATTAATACTATATTTTTTATTTTATGTTTATTTTGTTCTAGTCAGGTTGTCTCTGAACTAGTAGCAAGCTGACAGAAGTACTCAATGCCCAAACAAAACAACAGATTATTTTTTCCGGGTGAGCAAAAATTTACTTCTCTGGAGAACATGGAGATGGGGCCAGACTCTTGCTTTGAGTGATTTGCTAGCTTCAAATTGGTTTTGTGAATTTCAAGATGGTTGAGTAAAGATTCTGGAGTTATATCCCCCACGTCTTTTGAATGGGTAATGGCTTGCTTGATGTTATCTAGGCTGGCCGGCAATCTTCTCAACAGATTGTATGTGATAAGATCCAGAGGACACACAAAGACAACTTCTTCCATTTTATTAAGACAGCTTTGCACTTTGGTAATAAATTTATTGAATCAATTGATCTCATAAGTAATACTTAGGAATTGATTATATATTCTTGCACAATTGGAAGGTTCAGCAGATGAAAAGCATTTGATAATAGCTTTCCAGAGGAGCTGTGCGTCTTCAGATTTGACAGAATTAACAACATTAGTATGAGTGCTGGCAGAGATGTTTGACATAATAATTGCTCCTAGTAATGTGTTATCTTCTTTGTCCAGAGAGGGATTACCATCATAAATTTGATCCTTGATTTTCCCTAATTTGAAGAGGCTGGTGATTCGAATTTTCCAGCTAGAATAGTTCTCTTCAGTAAGAATCCGGATTGATTCTGTGGTGGCCTTCATAACAGTTGAGTTTATTGAGTTTATGTTGAGATAGAAGCGTCTTGTTTTTGGTTGGTAGCAAGATTCAACTGTTAATTGTATTAGAAATGATATTACTAAGAACCAAAACCAGACTGAAACATAACAAGATTAGAAAAAAGACTAACCAGAAAAAAGAAGATGATGATGAAAATTTGTTGTACCACTTTTGAACAATCAATGATTTTAAAGATAAGTCATGAAGAATTTAGCGACAAGGATTTTGTCAGCCTTAGAGTCATCAAAACTGACCTAAAGCTTGCCTTATTCCCTTTTTCTCCCAATAAATAATGAACAATAGCCTTGTATCTTTTTATCCTCAATCTTAATCACCATTTTGACTGCAAAATTCTGCTTCCTCAGTAAATTTTTACCAAAGTGCTCACTGAACACTTTGTAATTGCTCAACTCCTTCATAGAGTAATTAAATAAATAATTCTACGCCACAACTAGTTGAGCAAGTAAACCAAGGCCAGCCAACTACATCTACATGTGAGATTACATAAGCAAAACTTGAAAATTTTCAAAGTTGGTGTATCCTCCATTGCAGGGAGGATACACAACCTCCAGACACCCAGAACCACCAACTCAGATCACCAAGGATTCACCAAGTTACAGCTTACCACTCTAACCAACCAAAGGCCTCTTTCACCCAGTACCTCAACAGTATTGTCAGTCAGTCCCCTTTCTGAACCTTGCTCTTCTGACAGTAGTCCTTCTCTGTCTCCCTCCTTTCCCCATCCTTTTACTTTTCCTCATCCCTCATCAGATCAGATCAAATCAAGCTCAATCCATCACATCAGATCAGCTTCAATCATCTCAAGAGATCCATCAACTTAGCTTCTGTCTTTTTCTGTGGTTTTTCCTTGAAACAAACCACATAGGTTTCCCTCTAAATAACCTTGACTATCTTGCTTGACCATAGTCTAAAAAACTGGGCTGATTGAACTTGTCTTCTCAGATACCTTCCACGTTTCCATTGTGTGAAGCACTACCAGCATAATTGCCTAGGTCGAGTTCATCCCAGTTAAACTAGGATGAAAAAAACCAATTTGAAATAGGTTGACCTCAACCAATGAAATATAAAACCAAGGGGGGTCCCTTGGATTTATATTTCATCAGTTGATTTCAACCAAGTTTAAATTGGTTGAGTGCATCCCAGTTTAGCTAGGATGAATTCATCCTAGTCAATTATGCTGGCAGTGAAGAGGCTGTTGCATTTCTCAAAGTCTCTGGCACAGCTTTCCAACTTTTAAAGTTGTTGATTATCATTAATAAAGAGCACTCAGATCATTCAAATCATAAATCCATCTAAACTATTCCCTTCTTTCCTCCCTTTTTCCTCCTTAACAGTTGTTTTCCTTATTTCCTTGAAATACAACTGTTTCCCCCCATTCTTTGTGTCCTGTTGTCACTTTAGAGACCCAGGCTCACAGATTTTAAATAGGCAGTATGACAAAGAAGCTAAAACAAAAAGAAGTCAAATTCAGTCTGAGGCAACAAGCAACAAAAAAACAATCAAGGAAGAGATTAAGAATGAAAGAGTAAGCAACCAACATTGAAGAATTATGTGATTTGAGTTGATTGTGCGAGTAGGGTAGAAGTAGAGATTAAGTCAAGAGAATAGAAAAGTGGTTGTATAGAGTCAAATAAGGTGGTTGTATAGGAGCAAATAAGTGTATAAGAAAGAGTAGAGCTGTTTTGAAAGTAATAAGGAGTAGATGGATAAGAAGAGATTTCCAAGTAAGAGGGAGTTTAGATTAGAAAGATAGGAAGGATTTGTGTTGTGAGAGAATAGGAAGAGAGAAGGGATTTGTGAATGAGGATAGTGGATAAGGCAATGTAAGAAAGAGAAGTGGTTGATAATTATCAATGACGTAATTGAAGCTAAATCATCTTTTATTGGTGATTTTTATGAGGTGGTTTGATGACATCATTGAGGTGCTTAAGCGCAGGGGGTTATGGCTGGTTGCAGCTAGAGATACAATTATAATATTTCAACAGAAATAAATAACAACAAGCCTAAGAAGAAGAAACATGATCAACACAGGATAAACAAAGATGACTTGAAAGAATTCAAAGGATGGAGTTTGAGCATACCTTAACTTGAGTTCAGTCCAAGATCCTCCTCAATATTTTTGGTCTAATCAAGTGGTGAAGGGAAAAAATAGAATTGGCAGTTAGGATGATATCAACAGTGAATTAAGGGCTGGTGTTTGAAAGGGGATTTTTGTGGTTCTTCGCGAGTCTGGGGCTCACAGGCAAACTGAGCGGACGTGGAATTAAGGTTTGAGATTGATATTGCATAAGAAACAAGGCAGGACAGTCTTTGTGCATACAGCACACCGCTATAGATCAGAAGTACTCCTTTAACAACAGCATCTACTTCACTATTTAGCAGGCACCAAGCATAACAGGATTCTTCTGGAAGGCTCCGGGAATTTAAGCAATATCAAGATCTACATCAATGCGGACTTTGCTAACTTCACTGACAACTGTCAATATTAGTCAGGCTATGTCCCTCTTCTTAGGGGTAATTTACTCTCATGGTACTTGAAAAAACACCAAACTGTCTCGACCTCGACTACAGAAGCAGAATACAGGGCACTGTTTGAGGGAGTCCAGGAATCCGTCTAGCTGAAATATCTTTTCAGTAGTTCAGCAATTCCATTCAGTCGCAAGTTTGAAATTTTTGTCGACAACCGAATTGCTATTGCTCTTGCTACAAATCCAATCTTCTAGCAATCTCAAAGCAGATTGATATTACCTTTCACTGGCTATGCGAGATTCATCACACTGGCTTAATTCACATCAACTAAATATCAATGGGAAAGATGACAGAAGACATGTGCACCAACGCACTTGGAAGGCAGAAGCACCTTGAGATCATAATTACTGATCTGAAGATAACCCAGCAATGAGAGGGGGGGTCCATCTCTGTAAAGCTGGCTTACCAAGCCACTTTACAGAGACGACTGTGGATGCTCTTTGAATTATGTGGTCCCGCTGCCCGGTGGAGTATCCGACCGGAGTCGGATCGGTGAGTATCTGTGAAAGGTCCGACATACGCGATCGACAGGGCATCCCTTGGTAGACCTGACCCCTGTTCATTTTCTCCAGACTTACTCTTTCATTCTCTATTCCTTACCGTATCTTTCTCCTGCACCAGCCTTGGAGGATTAGCTCGTTCGGCATGGTTTCCCATCCTCCTCAACCAGGTCCATCCAACTCACGATCCTCTCAAGCACCCAACCAACGACTCTCAAGCGAACCTCCCCAAACACTCAAGCTTTTACTCATCGGCTCTTCATCAGTTCTGTCCACCTACTTCTTTTTCCTTTTTTTCCAAGTAAGAAGAGGAGGCAAATGAACTGAATTTTTGACTACATATTCCCAACTGCATAAACCGAAACATAGGTTGGGAAGTCTTCATTACTACTAAGGTTTACAGATCAAGTATTTTTATCCGCGGAAGAATCCTCAGCCACCATTGGAGTTGATTTCAAGTTCAAATTGATCGACCATAAGGGGAAAAGATACAAACTAAGCATCTGGGATACCGCTGGTCAGGTGAACAATAAACAATCGTTTGTTTGGGGTTGATGAGAGCTGTCGGACGAGCGATAACAGACCCCAAGTGCTGACTGGATTTCTGTGGCTTTCCTTTTTCTTCTTGATTGATGGTTGATCTCTTTAGGAACGGTTTAGGACTTTGACGAGTAGCTATTACCGTGGTGCTCAAGGGGTTTTACTAGGTTTGTGTGCTGTGCCCTACTTTCCAGTCACAGTCGTTAACCAGAAAACCTTGCAACCAACGATATGTAGTTTATGACGTCACGAATCGAGCATCTTTTGAATCTTTGCCTTCCTGGTTTAGTGAACTAGACACATTCGCCCATTCACCACAAGATGTGGTGCGGGTGATTGTTGGAAACAAAGTTGACAAGGTTTGCAAACCAAAAAGAAACAGAGAAAAGCGAATTCCTCTGTTGCAAATATCTCAGTTTCATCCGCTAAAACTTTCTGGTGGATCATTCTCGTTGCAGGATGAATCAAGGACGGTTTCGGTCGAGGAAGGGCGGGCATTTGCGAGCGATAACCATGCGATGTTTTTCGAAACGAGTGTAAAGACCAGGAAGGGTGTTGATGAAGTCTTCGAAGCAGTAGTTGACCAGGTACCATCCAACCCACCCTTTCATCTTTCCGCGCTCGCTTCCTTTTCTCCCATCTTCCTTGCTGTTCTGATCCGTTCAGCTAACGAGAACGATCCTGATTCAAAATTGCAAAAGATCGTCGATTCTATTTCTCTCCAACGAGCAAGACAAGGCTACCGTAACGACGGAAGAACCTTGCCCGGTAGTATCGACCTGGATGCGTACAGTGACGATGATCAGGCCGGAAGTTGGTGCAGCTGTTAAAGATGACACTGGCTAGACTTTTTGAAAGTTTGTCGAACCCTTCTCCCTAAAGAAGGAAACCCTCAAGTCTCATCGAAAAACCAGACCCTGAAAATTTCTTGTACTGCATTGTATTAGTGTATACTTGCCGGGCCATGGAGGGCCAGTCAAATCCAAGATAAGATTGCCTCACATCTATTTCTCATGTTTATCGCGCATGTCTTATTTCTCGCATGTACGTATGTAGGTAGTTAAACTGAAAAAAAATATTTTAATGCTTTGTGAGGCTTATTATCTCCACCGTGTACGATTGTATCTTCTTTCCACCAATAACTGCGACATCGAGATATTTCATTATCAGATTGACTTTGGAATGAAAAAAGTTTCTATTCAAATCGATCAAAATACGAAACCCAATGTTGAAGATTACACATGTATGGCGCTCATTTACGTTTTTGGAGGAAAAGTATGTGGAAAGGAACCGTCAAAAGGTTATATCTACATGTGAGTGGATTTAGAAACGGGTATTGGTCACAATGAAGACTGAAAAGTCGTGCTTGATTTTTAAAATTATTGCAGTTGAGTTGAGCTTCATTTCTTTGTCTTTGTGTATGCTTTAACATCCATTTAGTTTGTGGAATTCTTTAGCCTTTTATCAATTTAATCCATGCATGAACCTCCTTTTGAATAAACTTCTTCAGGGTTACAACACCTAGTATTCTTTCCAGAAGATCAGAATTCTGATGGAAAAGCTCTTCATATTTGGTGACAAAATCAAGATCATGGTAATAAACTCTTTGACAATATTCACGATGCATTGAATTGATACCAGATGGATCATAGATTTTCTTATGTTTTTTTGGCTAAGGCACGGAATTTATTTGCTACTGTCATTGCATGTTTAATTCTTGGAGGTAACAATATCATAAATCAGGAGATCCATAAGCTTCACTTCAAGTCTTTTTCTGTGGTTTGTCCTTGAAACAAACCACATAGGTTTCCCTCTAAAGAACCTTGACTATCCAGCGTGATCATAGTCTAAAAAACTGGGCTCATTAGACTTTGTCTTCTCAGATACCTTCCATGTTTCCATTGTGTGAAGAGGCTGTTTCATTTCTCAAAGACTCTGGCACAGCTTTCCAAACTTTCCAGGTTGTTGATTATTATTAATAAGACCACTCAGATCATTCACATCAAAGATCCATCAAAATCATCACTTCTTTCCCTTCCCTCTTCTTCTTTTATTCCTTAACAGTTGTTTTATTTATCCCTTGAAATACAACTGTTGCCCCCCATCCCTGTCTCCTGTTGTCACTTTAGAGACCCAGGCTCACAATAACCTCCTCTACCGGAGGGGAATCCCTCCAGTTGAAGAGGTTGTATAACCTCTTGGACCAGAGGGATTCCCTCTGGTCAAGGAGGTCATACAACCTCTTTGAACGGAGGGGAATCCCTCCAGTCAAAGAGGTTGTATGTCACGCTCTGTGATGCCAAGGACTGATATCCTTCTAGCTACACAAGGTGCAAGGCAAAAAAATATGGGAAAAAAGGGGTTTTTGATCTTGTATATTAATATTTAAAAGATCAAAGATTTTATGGAGGGGCTAGAAAGCTGGGGTGTTTAGTTCACTCCAAAGGTGTTTGTGCTAAAAGCAGGGGAACTTAACCTTCAAAACTGGGGACTGCAAGCAGGGGTGTTTAGTCCCAGTGGATATAGTGGCTAGGAAAGGGCCACAACTCCTAATGGAAAAAGACTTACTGTAGTATGCTTTGAGGGAAGGAGGTGGGTGTCAGCTTGCTACTATGTCAGAGACAACCTGAACAAAAATATATAAAAATATAATAATGAAAGAGACATTATTACAAACCAACAATGAAAGAGACATTATTACAAAACAACAATAAGAGAGACATTGTTACTTATGAAAGAGACATTGTTACTCTTTACGCCATAAAAAGAGAAAAATACATATAAAAAACATATAAATAATAAAATATTATTTAATATTCTGATTCTACATGTAAAATAACATAGGGTACCTCAGCCAAAGTACCCCTGTAACTTTACTCCTTCTAGTAGTAAATCCACTTTAAACTACTATAATAATAAGTATAAACATGAATAGTAGAATATACAACCTGTATGACGAACAGAATAATCATCATACAACAGTAAAACTATAGTACAACTCAAAAGAAACATATGTAAACATCCCTACATACATAATTTGATATTTGTGGCCCAATTGGGATGACATATTACCAATGGTGATCATGACAGATGTTCTACATGGTTACCACTTCAGTTGGACACTCTGAAGCGCACACTTGAACCATATTACATGACAGTAACTGTGGTAATACTCCCATGTCAACCATTGACATCATTGCCAATCTGTCATGGCTCATCCTTAGTAGTTACTACTAAGAATCATGACACAAGACAGCCCTCTCTAGCTCTCCTGTTTCGCCACCAAGGCTTCAAAGAAGATATTTAAGAGGCTCTTCTTTCCCCTTGCTTTAATCCCCATCATCTTTTATACATACAACATACATACATAGCATTCCACCAGTCATGGTAACCAGTGTCCTGCCCTGTAAGTTTGTCTATTATAGACCTGATCATTCAGCCCTCTTTCTTCACCAACTTCCAGTCTTTAGCCCATCAACCCAACCGCCTCAGCCTGTCCAGTAACCCATAGAAGTGCCCCTTCCTTCCAGAAAAGACCATAACAGTAAGTCCTTTCTTTCAGGAGTTGTGGCCCTTCTAGCCAGCTTTACTGGGATCAAAACAACCCCTGCTTGCAGGCCCCAGTTGTAACAGGTCACCAATTTCCTCTGCTTTTGCAAGAAAACCTGTGGAGGGAACTAAACCACCCCTGCTTGCAGGCCCCTCCTTAAAAAATATATCCTTATATTTTTTATATCTCATATCACCACCATATTACCACCCTTTTCTATCTTTGCACCCTGTGTAGCTAGAAGGATCTTAGTCCTTGGCATCACAGAGCGTGACAGTGGGGGAGCTTTCTTATGGTAAACTGGGCAGCTGGAAGCGGTTGGAAAGGTTGGCTGGAAGGCTGGACAGAGTTGGAATTGAGAGAAAGAGGCTTTGAGTCTTGAGGACTGATTTACTGGGCAGGACACTAGTATGCTGGACTGGTGGAATGCTGGTTGTAAATATGATAAAGCTGGGGAATAAAAATACAGGGGGAAGAAAGGGCCTCTTAAATTCCTTCCTGGAGCCCTGATGGAGAAACATCAAGTGCTCTTTTGGCTATGGGAACACTACAAGGAAGGAATTATCCTTAGTAGAAATAAATGATGTAATTTATCAAATTATTATATTTAAAGGCTGTCAATGATCAACATAGCCTGTCAATAATCCAATGAAATCATCTGAGGGTGCTTCAAGAGCTGTTAGTTTGATGTAAAACATGTATTGATCATTTGATCAACAAATTATCAAATTATAGTACAAAAGCTTATTTGTGTTTAAGTTGGTTATTTCAGATATAAAGTTCTGTACCATGAGAGTGCTTGTCATACTTGCATGATGGGCGCTTTTACAGCTCCCTATTCAATTATTTGAGAAGCAAACATCCTGGGAAAAGTGTCAGCATTTGTTCTTTTCCCATGTTTAAAGGAGCTTGTCATTTATTTTCATTGTACAAGTTCCTTTAGGCTTGTGTGAAGTATTCTAATGTTTTTCTTCTCCCCTGTTTCGTGTCTTTCATTTATTATGATAGTAGTCAGCTTATACAGTATGTATTTGTAGAAGTTAACAATATTACAAAGACTATAAAACAGTGTGGTATTTATGTCAAATGTTATTTAATATTTTATTTATGTGTTTAAAGGATAAATACATAGCTTATTTGAGTTATTATCCCGTATTTTAAGGACTTCTACATATTAGAATACTCTCATATTACATATGTTTATACCTAGTAAGTATTTATAGCGCTTAGTAGGAGTATTCTTTAAGTTAATTTTATTAATAGAAGGAGTAATTTTTCTAGGATAATTTGGCTGAGGTACCCTAGGTTATTTTACGTGCTCTATCAGAATTTAATAATATTCCCATTTATCTCATAGGGTAATGAGTTATTACTTATTTTACTATTAATTTGTTTATTACATTTATATTTGTTTATTACATTATTACTATGTAATAATGTTTATATTGTAAAATGTTATCTTTTTCTTAAGTTTATTATAATTTATGTTACATTATTACCTGTTTCATAATGTCTCTTTCATATGTATTTTTATTTATTAATTAATTATTATTATTATTGTTCTAGTCAGGTTGTCTCTGAACTAGTAGCAAGCTGACATGGTATAACCCCTTTGACCAGAGGGAATCCCTCTGGTTGAGGAGATTATACAACCTCCTTGACCGGGGGGGATCCCTCCAGCCAAGGGGGTTGTATAACCCCCTCGACCAGAGGGATTCCCTCCAGTCAAGGAGGTCATACAACCTTCTTGACCCCCGGCTGAGGGGGTTGTATACCTTCCTGGCAGGGCGTGCACACCACACACCCTGGTTTGAACAGGGCGTGTGGCTGCACACCCGTCCTTGGGGGTGTTTCACGTCTGTAGATGGGCGTGCAAACTGCACACCCATCTACAGGCGTGCCGACACCCAAAACAGGGCATGCAGCACACACTCCCATCAAAAAAAGGGTGTGCGGGCTGCACACCATTTTTTTGATGGGCATGCCCCTGGCGTGGGCGTGCAGCCAAGGGCGTGTATGTATCAACCCCCTCTTTCCACATGACACTGTCTCAATAATCCCTGACCAAATCTCAACCAGTGACAAAGATTAAATAATTAACATTAACTTATAACACTACAAGGATCTAATATATTTGTGTATTCCTTTTGCACATGGAACTGTGTTTAGATGTTTTGCAATGTGATTACACGTTGTATTTCTGATTTTTTTTTAAATCATGTATTTCTGGTCTGTGATTACAAAATGATTGTGAGGGAAACAAAGAGGTTTGTGCCCCATTAGAAATGGTTCTAGAATGAAATTGAAAGGCACTGAATAAACAAACAGGAACAGCAGTATACAGAGTGGCTTTCTTTAAATACAACATGAAAAGTTTGATGAAGGAAGGTGGGGAAACAAAATCAATCACATCACAAAATGAAAAACAAACTAAATGGTCTCATTGAACTTCTGAAATAAAACCTGAATACTTCTGTTCCCAACCCAAAGCTTCAGGATTAGCATAATTTTTCCAGTCCTTCAAACCCTGGACATAAGGCAATGGGAAATTGTAAGGGTTTTTTTTAATTTAAGTGCAACTAATCAAAGTAGTTCAGGAAGCAATGAAATAACAACAGGGGGGTTGTCATTGGGGGGAGAGAAATGAGGGAAGAAAACTTGAGACCATGAAGGGGAGAAAAAGAAAACCCAAGAATTGAGAGTATTGGCCAGAATGTAAACAGTTTCAGGAATACATATCCAATTATTACATTCCAAAACTCCACTTGAAGTAGTCATGATTCTAGATAGGATGTTTTAAACCTTTTCATTGCTGCAAAAGCTTTTTTTTTGACATAAAACTCTCTTCAGATGGTGATTTCTTTGACAAGTAGTTCACCAATTTTTAAAAAATGTCTTCACCTCTTCCCAGGCAGACAAAAACTGATTGTAACCCACAGTGTTGATCAGCCTGTAAATCTGTAATGCTGGAAATGTGCAGCCAGATTAGATTGTGAATTATTGTGATGAAAGTTTATTCCCTTGGGATTGTTCTTCTCTGTTGAGAAATAGCTTCCAAGTTCCAGGTCAGTGGTTTTCCCCTTTTCAGCAACGGGGATACACCCAAGGAATCACAGAATGTCCCTGAGAAAGCCAGCCTTCCAGAAATCTGAGTGAAAGAGCTTGAGCAAGTCTTTATGGCCGGGGTCTCTCAAGTGACAACAGGACACAAGGTTCTTGGGGGGGCACTACTGGTTGTATTTCAAGGATAAGAGATACAACTAGTAGAGAAAAGAGAAAGAGAAAAGGGAAAGGGGAATTGATGATTATCTTTTTATTCTTTCAGAATCATTTTTTTGAGTGCTCTGATAATGATTAATGAGCTCAACCTGGACAAGTTGGCTAAGCTGTGCTAGAGACTTTTAAGAGAGCAACAGCCTCCCCACACACTAAGGAAACAGTGGAGGGAATACTGAATTAGTCAGAATAATCAGCCCTGATTTTTAGACTTACAGTCAAGGTTGTAAAGGGTAACCTGGAGCTGAAGAAGCTGGGACTTTTATTGATTTGATAGTTGATGGTTGATCTAGATTGGTTGATTGATGACAGAGAAAAAGGGGAAGAAAGGGAAGAAGAGGGGAAGACAGAGAAGCACTTCTGTCAGATAAACAAGGTTCAAAATGGGGACTGACTGACAATACTTGAATTACTGGGTGAAAGAGGCCTTTTTTTGGTTAGAGTGGTGAGCTGTAACTTGCTGAATCCTTGGATATCTGAGTTGGTGGTTCTGAGTGTCTTGAGGTTGTGTATCCATCCTTAAACGGGGGATACACCAACTTCAAAAATTTTCAAGGTTTGCTTATGTAATCTAACATGTAGATGTGGTTGGCTGGCCTTGTTTCACTTGCCCAGCCAGCTGCAGCGTAGAATTATTTATTTAATTACTCCATGAAGGAGTTGAGCAATTCCAGAGTGTTCAGTGAAAACTAAGGTCAAAATTTACTGAAGAATCTGAATCTGAAGTCAAAACAACATCAAGATATGAGACAGTTGTGACTTAAAGAAGAAGATAAGACAGACTTTAGGTCAGCTGTGCTGGCTCTAAGGCTGAAAAATGTCCTCATGACCTCATGACATGTATGTATAACCAATCACATCATGGGCCAATTCATTTAATAGAACAATACTGGGAAATTACCATGCACTTAGGTGATTTCTTTCTTGTAAGCATAATTCTATTATTATTATATTTATGCAAATAAGCTTATTGTCTCTCAGCTTTTATGACAATAATTTCTAATCCATAATTTATACTTGTTATTCCCTTTTCTTAAAGTATTCTTATTCTATGATAAAGTACTAGAAGGAGTAGGAACTGAAGTGGTGTTTGAGTGAGCTACCCCACTTAATTTTACATCCTGAGTTGATTAATATAATAATATTTTATGATATGTTATTATTCACATTAGCAAAACAGTATTTTTATTGTATTTTACAGTATAGTCAGTTCTTAGGATACTCTGGAGTATCTCTAGGGCTGACAGTAGTGGTCATGGTTCAACTGGTGATACATCATGGTAGCAGACTACCAGGCAACTCAAAATATTAGGGGATATCAAATATGACCAAAATTTAGTGTTAGATAGCATGGATCTGATGCACTATTCTAATTGGAAGTTCAAAATGTGTTAGCTGCAAAAACATTATGCTGCATGTTAGCATAGTGGTTATTTTCCAAAACTAAGACTAAAATTCATTTTTTGAGAAATATCTTGCTACACTAGCCAGCTTGTTTAGCAGAGTGAAGCCTCAGCTAATGCTACAACATTTCAGCAAAAAAAGCTGCTACACTAACAGTTAGTGGTCAATTATTTTAGCCTAGTGTAGTGGCCCAGTGTTGCCTTCATGATCCTCCTGTGTAGAACAGAAAGGAGAAGATTATGAACCAAAAATTCATCTTTCTTGTTTTATGTACTGTATCCACAATCCCATGAATGGTTGTCATATTTCTGGTGAATTTTTAAATTTCCAGCTCTTTTTGCACACATAGAATACATCTGCATATCCATTAGTAGTAATCTCTTTGTTTCTACATTTAATTGGGTCCAAAAGAAGAACAAGAATCAGAAAGAATATCTGTGGCTTGGAAAAAACATTTTCCAAATACTTTGTGCAAAAACTGCATCTTGGTACTTTATGTGGTGATGAATCAAAGTCTCTTCTTTGTAAATTGTATTTCATTTCAGCCAGTAACATTAATTTCTAGACTATACAAAATAAAGAGATAATACGTAAGAAAAGACAAGAACAACCAGTTAAGAGAATGAAATGGATACTAACAGGATTAAGATGCAATCCATACTAGGAAGTGGACAATTGTTGACAAAACTTTAAGAAAAAAACAAATACTAGAACAATAATAAACTAAAGAAAAACAACTTGTTTAGTGATTTAATCCATGAAAATACAATGCAAGATTAAACAAAAAACCAACGCTTAAGCTCCAATTATAAGTTTTGATTTTGAACTCCTCCTGAACCTTGATGTTTTTAGCTTCAGATCTATATTTGATGTTCCAAATGTGTTCAATAAGTTAACAATGTTCTGTTCACAATATAGATGAGCTAGTCTTCTTTACCTGAAAGATCAGATTTCTTTCACTACAGCCTTCCTGAGTCTTGCGAGATTGACACTTGAAGTTTTTCCCAAACAACTCGATGGTGAGATGGAAACCAAGAAAGGCAAGAGAAAAAATCTATTCAACTTTGAGCGATATTTTTAAGGTATCTTCCATGTGTACACGCAAAATGAATATGCAATAAACCTAATTATCACATTACTCGCAACACCTTACCATGTGGTTAAAGAGGTTACAGGTATGGGACCTGGTCACTGGTCTTTAACCTGAGGTCATGTGGTGGAGGTAGCAGATCTGCTCCTGCAGTGTCAGAAAAACTGATGGAGAAGCTCGCAAGTCATATAACAAACATGTCATGGAGTTCGAATAATTAACCAATAGTTTGATGCGCATTTAACCAGTTACAAAGGATGGCACCAATGTGGTATTAATTGATACAACTGGTTGGATGCAGGACAATGAGCCATGCAACGGGGCGCTTGGGAAGGTATGTCGACAAGATTTATACAGTAGTCTATCAATGTTCTTTCTATGCTCAGATCATTCATATCTTTTTCATTGGTTGATGATCTCGTTCGATACCCCAATAGCCTGTGGGAGTAAATCAACCAGGCACAATCCCGTTTGTTAGGGAAGCCTTGGTTGTAAACAAAGCAGTTGGTCAATTAGGAAAAGTCACAAAATCTTTGCAGAAATTCAGAAGTCTCCCCCAGGGGGATCAGAGGCTGCAGATTGGTACGTGAGTCTACAAAGTGGCGCAGCGGGTTCTACATTTTCAAGAGTGTCTGTAAGAGAGTGCTCGTTTTGTTTTACTGATTTGTTCAATGCCGAGCTGTAGCCTTTATCACTAGAGTGGGGCACCATTTGCGTTTGTTGCATGGTGCACCGACTTTTTTCGAGGTAGCGTACCCCCTGGATTTTTACCAGCCAAGGTGACTTTTGCTCAATTGCTAACCGTGTATTAGCTTGACACTTTGTTTGTGTGGCTTGCGGCTTTCTCAAATTCAGCAGGTTCCGACGGCAGTGAGAAGATTTTTTTTAAAAAAACCATCACTTGAATTGCATTAGTTAGTAAAAGGTGTAACGTGTAGTAAAGGGTCGTAGTTTAATTTCGTTGGATTAAGGGGTCAAAGACGAAGTGGTCCAAGGCGCCGGGCCAAGGGCTGTTCACCAACGGTAAGCTAAAGATACAAATGGCGCTGTCAGTAACTTAGGTTAGACATTGTCGGAAGGGTTTCCGACTTACCGTAAGGGTAGCCACCGTAGTAGCCTCCGTAAGGATAGTATCCGTAGTAGGGGTAGCCGTAGCCGTAGCCCCCAAAGCCGGCTCCAACTCCAACACTGGCACCGATAGAAAGATCCTTGGCAGCGCTAAGTTTTGTCAAATCAAATGTTAGTGGAACTGTAATACACCACAGTAATGCGATGCGAGGTAGGAGTAGAAAGCTCACGCAATGTTAGCATTGGATTGAGCAGGGGCCGCGATGGCACCTAACCACCATTCCAGAGTCGCAAACATGCCGCTTGTTAGTATCTATGCTGTATGTGCTCAGGGGGGTCGCCCAAGCTTGATGTTAGTGAAACGTTGTGAGAGAAGGCGTACCGCTAGCAAGAGCAAGGGCGGAGAAAAACATGGTGATCTTCATCTTGGAAATTAGGTTTGAAAGTTAATTAATTAAGCGTGGGATATAGGTTATTGATTGTTAACGATGGGACTGGGTTCGGTGAAGAGTGATGACTTGAAAATGGGTGGATTGAAAGTATTGATGTAAAGGTTGTAGGATGAGGAAGTGAGCCACAACCAGAACACCTGAAGAGCATCTATATATACCAGTCTATCTCACCATGCTGGGGTAGCTGTTTCCAAAACCTTCCAGGACATTTTTGCGTGTAGGAAGGAGTTTCTCTCCATGAGGGACCAGAGCTTCATGCTCTCTTTCCGCGTGGTCACGCCGATCATCAACCTTGGGAGGTTCCGGGGGCACTGTCAGTTACCACGGTCAAGCACTTGCACATACGAAAGCCAGATTGCAGAAGAAAGATGGGGTTAGTCAACCGAGCTGCCCTTCTGGCTGGGTTGAATGAGCTTTTCCGAAAAATGAAGGTGATTGGACGACACACACCAAGGCTCGGAAATCGTGCAAGTAAATGTTACTGGTCGCTAATTCCCAGGTTGGGGTTCCATACCAGGACAGCTCGGATTGGTTTAAGTTCGCGGCGGAGCGTGTCTGATAAACCTTTGATTCAAGAACCATCCAGTCTTGGCAAGGCCGGCTGCACTATATCAGCAGCAATTCCTCAATCCGATGAGCCGCAGGCTTCAAGTTGAGCCCGGCCTGTCCACCATTTCGAATTCAGAGAAACTGATCATCCGACTAATTGGCCATATTGGGTGGCCCGGTTGTATCTCCCTTGTCCCTCCTCTATCCTGAAAAACAAATTAAAGCCTCATTTGTCGGCGTAAAGATAGAATTAGACCCTTTTGAACAAATCCCAATTTGTAAATCAATCGATATTTTTCAGGGAAAGTTTATGTACTACATTACTGCATACCAAGTTTCTAGCTGTGAGACGTTTTTCTTGGCCACAAATTGCGCCTAAGGTACCGAGCAACCAGTAACGATGATACTTAGGAGCAGCTCAATAGCCAAATATTGGGTCTTTTCCTTACCCATGGAGCCAAGAAAAGAAGGGTGAAAAACGCATGCATCCGAAATCCACAATGGAATGTTGAGAGAGGAAAGTAAGAACGCGTCTTCAGATATCTGGTGACGGTATTGTAAAGGTTACTCATTGAAATTAATCTAGATGATGAAAATCATGTAGCAGTTCAAAGAAATGGAGTCGGTGGTCGAGCTCCTGGTGGCGATGTATGTCAGTATAAAAGTGGACAGGCATGAGGATATCTCCGGGCACTGGTTGGCGTATGAAGAATAATGCCAAGAAAAAATTCATGTAACATGTACCCCACTCTCTTATTTTGTACGTCGCGTTCAGTGATTATCAGACTAACACATGTAAGCAAAAATTATCCTCCCTCGCACGAAAGAAAAATACATGGCTAACACGGAAGGTTACCTCATTGACTGGGAAGAATCCCTCCTGGCCGATGAGGTTGTATTACCTCATTGACTGGAAGGAATTACGATCATAGGCAAGTTTGTAGGGAAAAAGAGTCAAGAGATTGATGTATACGTGAATGAAGATCCAATGTTTTGAAATGTTATAAGCAGAACACTTGAAGCAAACAGAGAAGAAAAATACGAATAAGAGAAGATCCCAAGGACGAACAAAAGAAGAAGATCCAAGTTGCTAAGAAAACCCTCGGTGGGTCTGTAGAGAGTTGCGTGAAGGAGCGGGCACTGAGTGGATAGAGACAGTATCAGGATGAAGGAGAGGAGAGGACTACATAGAGCAGAAGTAGTACGACGAGAAAACGCAGCAAAGATCAGATGATGAAAGGACTTGATTAAATGCTGAGATCAGATAGGTTGCTCAGATCAGATAGATTTGAGCTTTCATCCTCGTATTCATCATCATGGTCTTCACCATCATCCTGACTTTCATCCTCATCTTCCCGAAAGAAATCCTCTTCATCTACCTCGCCCTCTTCGTCATCGCCTTCGGGTTCACCCTCAGCATCAGATCCATTTCGTTCTCCAGGCTCGGCTATGGCCGTTCGGTTCGTCACCAAGACCTCGGCTTGGGCTTTTCGGCCCTGAGAGGTACTTGGATTAGGCTAGAGGAAGTGTAAAGGAATTATAAATAAGATGAGGACGACGACTTGATTACTTGGAGTGAAAATCAAGCATACAATCCGGTTGTCCCGACCGCTAGGTTCAGTGAAGGCAACGCGTTTTTCGATCGCTTTGGCCTTGACTCTTTGTTTTTCTCGTCGGACCTTGAGGAGCGGGTTGGGATGACGCGGTTTTGAATTGGCTGGTTTCCGGCGACGGGATGAGGAGGTATGAACCTCGCTCGAATCCACATCACCATCAGCAGGCTCTTGATCCGGCTGCGAGTCCGTGTTTGGACCAGATGCTTTGAATTTTCGATGGACGGGAGCATGCTTCTTCAATAAATCTACTGCATCTTGACTGATATCAATATCCAACAGATCTACACATTCAATGTCTTTGACTACTCGTTGTTCGTCAAGTAAGGCGTGAAACTTCCTGCGAAGGATTGACCGGATCTGTTCTATTGCATTTGACGTATACCACCCTGTTCGCAAATTGCATTTCGGCAAGACTCCTTTAGGCGAGTTGATTAATGAGATCAATAATGGATCGGTTATATCACATAACTGGTAGGTTCCTATGCTTTGACGCAATTCTAATCCGTCAAAAATGTGGTCGCGCCTTAAACAATTACCAGTATATTGGGCGACGAACGGTTAAGGTGGGCGATCAGTTAGTAAATCTATTAGCAAGAATACAGGAAGATGACAGCTGCACGAACAGATTATCCGAAGTTGACGCGTCTGCACTATCGACTCTAGTAGGTTTCTTCAGCAACTTCAAAGTGATCTTATCCTTAGCTTCTTTGCGATCGACATTTCTCAGAGAAATTCGCTGGAAACTGTTTTGTTATGTGGGGAGATGTAAGATAAAGTGTGACTGTTTTTGTGTAGGTAGCCGAAAAAAGGGAACCAAGTACTCAACAATCTAGCCTCAGGATTAAGCCTAGGATCATAGCCAAACTTGATCAAAAGCTCTCGGAAAGGTCCGTCAGAAAACAAGTAACAATAAAGAGCGAGGACGACCTTATTCCTGAAAATTTAGACGAAAGGCCGGAAGGTCAGCCACACAACAGTAACCAAAAAAAATCATGTGACTATTGATGACTCACTGGCGAATATAGCGCAAATCAATCGGAGTCAGCTGGTGTTGAAAAGCCATCCGCGACCAAATCGGTCGTTGTTCAAACAACTGTTGAACCAAGCAATGTTTGAATCATAAGGTAATTTGAGTTACTGCTGACGAAAGTTCTCGACAGAAAGGTGGTATCCTACCGACAAGAATTTTTGGAACAATTCTTCGTTGTCTGGTTTCTGGTGATCTAAGTCTCTTGCTAATGGACCCTGCGGGACCTAGATCGATTCTAAACAGTTAGATTGGTTGAATGTCAAGCAAGAAAGACGGCAAAAATCTAGACAGACATCAGGTTGCTCGTAGGTGATAGTCTGTGGACCCATAGGCACGTATCTCGTTCGATTGATTAACCGCTGTGAGCCGTCGGGAGTCTGCGTGACGACCGTAGGGACGTTTTGTCGATAGCTAACAAAAGCACATAATAGATCAGGTCCGGTGATTCGAAGTTTCTATGAGTTGAAACTAATCAGGAAAGCTGATTCATCCTTCTGGGAAGGCGTAAAGCGAAGCAAAAGTAAACAACTAAACTTATATAGTTGAGGAACGAGGTAACGGCTGAATAACGGAGGCGGGAACAAGCCGATTTTGGCACTCGAATAATCCTCGGTTTCGGCCTCAAATCGAAATTTTAAAACCCCTTCGACTGTACATTCATTGTAAAGAATTCAGGTGGTATGTATTATGAGCTTGACTAGATAGGACTGACAATTCAAAGACCTCATATCTCGAGCCAAGGCGTTGATCGGATGCTTGAGGTCGGGCGTGTACTGATAATCTGCCAAAGCTGAGTGGATGGATCGGTTCAACATCAGCCTTACAGAGAATGCGGGCAAACGAGAGATCAACATACCTCTGAATCTTACTGTCAAAGGGATAACCCCGACCGGTTCAATCTTGAAGAGACGGACATCATGGTCGGTATGATCGATGGGAGTGGGAGGAGTAATAGTGCTCCCAGTTGGACGGTTCTTGGGTTTCCGGGTACGTTTGATGAGCTTGACGAGGATGTTGTTCGTTTGAACCCATTCGCCGGAGACAGGCTGAACGAAGTCATTAGTGGAGGATTTGACGAGGGTGAGTTCGACGGGCCGATTGGGATCTCTCTCGGCGAGCTGACTAGACAGCAGACTCAGCCCACCCAGCCGGTCAATCAATCCATCGTAGGCCGATCCGGCTTGAACTTTGCTGTGTTCTGTCTTCGGCTTCAACTGGAGCGGACACTCGATCGCCACCAGCTCCGGGCCATCCAGCTCGTGTGTTGTCCTCTCGGCAGCCATTCGTGTGGTTGAAGCCGAGCCGAGCAACAGAACAACAGGAGGAGTCGAACACGGTCTCTTGCAACCTGGATGTCGCTGGTCGAGTTGAAGAGAGGTGCAGCCAGACCCTATAATCAAAATTTTGGCAGAGACATAGCACCATTACCAGTGGCTAGTTTGGCGCAAGCTAAAGATTCAACTATACCGGGCTGAGCTAAGGACAAGCCAAACTAGCAGGAACTTATAAGCTACAATAGCTATAATAATGATACATATAAAATAGAGACATTGTTACATGGTAATAATATAATAAACCAATAAAACATATATGAATACAAAATAATTAAACATCTCAGTAACCTCTCAGATAAGTAGAGGTTTTATTACATATTTTGAAAGAGCACATCAAATAGCACGGTTCACGTATGCTAAAGATCAACAACACATCAACAACTTTTAACCCTGTTGCAATAAGGTTTAGCCAAATTATATCCCTGCCTGTGCATCTATAGCCACCCAATTTGTTGAGCTATAACACCCCCGTCACTCTGTAATTACCCATTGCTCCTATCTCCAGTTCTGGCCGCACCAGTTTAGGTTTTTTGATACAGTCTCAGAAAGCTTCCTCAAACACTCTCACCCTGTATCCAAGCAACCTGATTTTTTTTAAAAAATGGCGGTAAGTGTTCCATCCTTCAGATATTTGGTTGTCAGATAGTGATCTGACCCAACTTTTTAATTTTTCTTATCATTTACAGTCTCAGATCCCACCTTCTGATATCTCACTGGCCGGCATCAGAAATTTCCCCTCTTTAGCAATAGGTCCCAAGTCCAAGCTTACAAGGGAGAAAATCTCCCTTGATGATTCAATTTCATTATCCTCTGAACCCCCTCCCAAAGCTCATAGCCAAAGATCAAATGGACCAGCCCCAGATTTTTCATTGAACAAGTCTGTAAGGATCCCGTTTGGACCCTTCACTGCCTAAAACCTGCGAGTTCAGAAACAAAGCCTTATGCTTTGGAGAGACCGGAATTCTAGAACCACAGTATCTTATTGATTTCAAGTCTTGCTCAGTAGAGTGAAGAGTCAGTTTGGTCTCTCCTTACAAAAATGATGAGAATAATAATGAAAGAGGAAAAGAAGAAGAGAAGAGGACGAATTGAGATGAGGGTGAGTTGCTTACCTAGCTCAGTAGAGTGAAGAGTCAGTTTGGTCTCTACTGAGCTAGCAGGGGCGCCGGGGAACTGGGGATTAAGTAGTAAGGTGATTATGTAATCTTGAGTATTGATATTTTGTGAAACCTGTAGGTGGGGTTTCACAGTCTCCCCCCCCTAAAAAAAATTGAAGGAAAGGAGAGAAGAAAGAAGCAGAAAGAGAAAGGACGGAAGAGAGAGAAGAATGTGGAAAGATTTCAAGAGGAAGGGGGAAGAGGAGAAGGAAGCTGGAAGAAGGGGAAGTGGGAGGTGGGATGATTGGTCAAAGGAGAGAGGTCAAAGGAGACGGGGAAGGTGTGAAATGTTGGCCGGGGAATGGTACCAGTTGGCCAGATCGTGGAGACTCTGAAAATCAAACCAAACAAGTGGTGCTCACAGCGTGGCCAAGGTGATGTTTTCTTTTTTGAAACAATGGTGGTAGTTAACCCGCAGAGGTGCTACTATGGGAGGAACTTACTTTTGGGCCCTCCAAAATCGCATCCTCTTCCTCCTTGGTGTGGTATGGTTTCAGCTTGGAGATGTGGAAAGTTGAGTGTCAATGGTTGTTTTCTGGCAGGTCGACAGTGACACTCTGTCCGTGGTTGAAAATATTCACTGCTTGGTACAGGCCCTCAAATCATTCTTTAAGTTTGTCCACACCACCCTGATGGCGGCCGCGCCAGTCTGCGGAATTGAGGAGAACCCACGAGCCAGGCTTCAGAGGGGGTTGGTCCCAATAGAGCTTGTTGTGTTGGACCACTTGACGTACCCGGCTGGTCCACAATGAGTCACAAGCATTTGCCCATGAGTCCTCACGGTTTTTCAACCACTTTTGGATTGCGGCCGGTGGGTCGGACGGATTGGGTAGCGATGGGAATAAATTGGGTTGGCGACTGAAGAGAATTTGAAAGGGACTCATTCCCGTTGCCACATTCACAGCTGAGTTGATGGCAAGCTCAACTGCCGGGAGGGACTCTAGCCATTTCCCTTGGTGTTTCGATGTGAAAGTTCGGAGGATTTTCCCAACGGTTTTGTTCGTATGTTTGCTGCGTCCGTCAGGCTGCGGGTTACATGCCGACGACATGTGAAACTGTATATTCAGTTTACGCATGAGTTATTGCCAGAAGTTGGATGTCCAGGTCTTGTCGCGATTGCTGATGATTGATCTGGGCGCGCCGAATATAGCCATCCACCTGTTAAAGAGTCGTGACGCTGTCTTGTCTGCTGTATCTGACTGGAGTACCCGGGTGAAGCCGGATAGCCGGCACGTGCAGGTAAGAATCATATCATAATGATTTGAGGATTTCAGTGGACCGACAAAGTCAATTGCCAGGTCAGAAAGTGGTAGTCAAGGGACATCGGGCGTGAGCATCTTCCCAGTCGGGGCAGTGGTGGGCGCATTTGTCCGTTGACAGACCGAGCAGCACTTAATGAAGGATGCTGTTTCTGGACCCATGCGGGACCAGAAAAAGTCGCTTCGGAGTTCTGCAATAGTTTTGAGGTAGCCCAGGTGTCCAAGTCGAATGTGGGCTTCCTCAATAAGACGGCGACGGGTGTCCCCTCCCTCCGGAATCACTAAGCGGTTGTCAACAACCATGAGTCTGTCAATTTCCGTG
This sequence comes from Puccinia hordei, assembly GCA_007896445.1. Lineage (NCBI taxonomy): Eukaryota > Fungi > Basidiomycota > Pucciniomycetes > Pucciniales > Pucciniaceae > Puccinia > Puccinia hordei. The sequence goes on from RDRW01000034.1 coordinate 156,513, forward strand.
CAGTTATCCCTCAGCGGTAAGACCTTCCGGAGCGCAACACAAAATGGATCGGCTGCCTAACCGGCGGTGATGTTGGCTTTGAGTGAATGGGACAGTACAGTCCCCAGTTTGGTAAACGCTGCAACCGATTGAACGTCCGCGAGTGACGTCTGGGCCTCTTCTTCACCCATGTCCTTCCGGGATAGGGCGTTGGCAACTGTGTTGTCCTTGCCTTTGATGTAGTCAAAGTTCAGATCAAAGTCAGCCAAAATCTCCGTCCACCTTGCTTTTCTGCGGCTCAAGTTCCGTTGTTTCAAGAGGTAAATGAGGGAGTGATGATCCAACATAACATTGATTTTCATTCCCAGAAGTAAAATTTTCCACTTCTGTAGTGCATGGATCACTGCGAGAAGCTCTTGTTCGTGGACGGGGTAGTTTTGCTCCGCTGGCGTCATGAGATGAGATTCATAGGCGATTGGTGAGGCTGACTTCCATTCTTTGCCTTGGAAGAGGGCCGCTCCAGGTCCAGTACCGCTGGCGTCTGTGAAAATCCAGAGTGGATCATTGGACTTATAGTTGATGTTCTTGAGGCATGGGAGGGAAGTCATGATGTTCTTAATGTTGAGAAACGCTGCCTCTTCTGCTTTGCCCCACCTGAACTCCTTGGGATCAAGTTTTGTACTGGTCAGGGGTGTCAGCGTGCCTACATATTTCTCTAATCCCCAAATAATTTTTTTCATCCACTGCACAGTCCCTAGAAACTTCTTCACTCCCTTAGGTGATTGAGGTGAAGGCCAGTCCAGAATTGATTTGACTTTCTTGTCGTCTGCGCAGACCCCGTCTTCGGATATCCAGTGGCCTAGGAACTTGATTTTCTGTCGAAATAGTTGTGTCTTTTTTGGACTACAATACAGGTTGGCTGTCCAAAGGCGTTCCAGGACTTGATGAACGTGTTTCTCGTGATCCATGAAGTTGTCAGAAAAGATTACAATGTTGTCAAGATAGACAACGCAGATCTGGCTAATGAGCTCACCAAGGGCCTCTTCCAACCTGGCTTGATGTGTCGCGGGTGCATTGGTCAGTCCCATGGGCATGACCACCCATTCGTAGAGTCCCCAGGGAGTGCTGACAGCCGTGAGTGGGATATACGCTTTCCGCATTCTTGTCTGGAAGAACACGTTGGTCTGGTCCAGTATGGAGAAGACCTTGCCGGATGCTACCACCCATATAAGTTCATTGACGTTGGGTAAGGGGGACCAGTCACGGACGGTGTGTTTGTTGAGAACGCAATAATTGCAGACCCAGCATGGAAGTGCCAAACTATCTTTTTTTGGTATGATCATGCTGGGGGAAAAATTTTGGCCTGAGGCCCAGCAAAGGCGTCCGGCTTCAACATTTTGATGTAGCAGTTTCCGCCACGCCGGCAGGTGCTTCCAAGGATATGGATATTGCCGTTTGTTGATGATAGCATTGGGGTCGGTGAGAATGATTTTGTGGTGTACCCAAGAATTTTCTGCCGGTAATTTTTTCTGAAATGAGCCGTCTTGGAAGAGCTCGTTGCAGTCAGCTTCATCAGTGATAGGCGGAATGTCTCAGGGGAAGAGGTTCTCAAGCTCTCTCAGTACTACCTGTTCGGAGTTCTCACACGAGTACTCCAGTTGTGTCTTGGGGGGAGTGATCTCAGTCTTGGGTGGGTTCAAATTCTCTTTTTTCATTGCGGGGGGCAGTTGATAATCAAGAAAAGTACAATGCAATTTGTCGCAGTAGAGGGCGTTTTGGGAGATGGAAAATGAAAGATCAAAATGGGAGAGGAAGGGGATTCCTAAGATCATATTGTACTCTCTTTTTACCGCGCCTATCCAAAGACGGAAATTGTTGAAGGTGAGGGAAGATGTGGGTTCGGTGAGCAAAGCCGTTACAAAATTTTGTATGATGATGGGCTGTTGGGTCGGGTCGTCCAATGCAAGCTGGACAATTGAAGGATTCTTAAGTAGTTTGAATTCGAGGCCCGCCGTCCATGCAGCGCTCTCTGTGATGAGGTTCAGCTCAGAACCTGTATCAATTAAACCATGTAAGTCCTTCCCTCGGACAGTGAATTTGATGATCAAGCGGCAAGGGTGGGGAGGTGGCACGTACACTTTGTTGTTGGAGGATTGAAGCTCCTCGTCAAGGGCCGCCAGTGCCGATACTGCCGCTGGTTCCAATTCAGGGAACAGCCCCTTGTTGGATATGCCGGCTACTGTGGCTGCGCGCCCCGTTGGCCTTCCCTCCGCAGGTTGCGTTGGTTTGCCAGCGGTCGTAGGACCCTGGGGCCGGTTTTGAGGCGGCTTCTGATCGGCGAGTCGAGGGGGGGTCACAAATGAATCGGGGATCTTGACATACGAGCGGTCAATTTGCCCTGAACACGCTCCTGGTGCGCTCCCGCAGCTTTTCTTGTAGAAGCGGCAAAGGCCTATTGAGTCGAGATAGGCGTATGAGTCTGCCAAGTTTGCCAGCATGTTATGTAGAATAATACATGCATAGGCTGTCTGCTATCCAAGGGTTTGATTCCGCTAGAGTAAGTCCAATGGTGAGTTTCTGTTGGCATATTCATCAAGCTCTGTAGGGACCAAGCCCGCGTTTAGGTCAAGAAGGACTGGCCGGTATCCGAGATTCTGGAGTTGGGCGCGGAGGGAGCGCATAGTGGAGGGAGTGTGAACTGAAACAGACTTGTTTGAGTCTGTCCAGAAGCAAAATGTTGGTCCCGCCGGTTAGAACAAGATGTTGGTCTCGCGGATAAGTCCCTGCCTGAAGGACAATGGACCTGTCCCTTGTTGATGTTTCCCTGCTCACCTTGATTGCTTGCTCGATCCCTCGCTCAATGATGGCTTTGCCTCTCCTAGATCCGCAATCTTCTGCGAAAACCCCTCAGTTGAACTCGGCGTTTCATGGCTGATAACCACATGCTACAAGGAGAAGGTTGTCCTTCTCCAAGAAAGCTACAACTGGATAATCAATGATTTCAGCTTGACATCAGATTGTCCTCGTGACCTTGCAACAAGATGGATTGTGATGACATCAAGTCTTGATTATGTAACATGTAATACTTGAAAGGGCTGCTCGAATCTTGAATGTTTGGCTTAATTATTATTTCCCTTTTGTTGTTTTCCTCATTCTTTTGTCTTTTTTATTTTTATTATTATTATTTTTTATAGTGGATTTGTTAAGTGTCTGAACAAATCCCCATCCTCCTCAATTTCCTCCCATGGGAAATTAGAGAATCCTTATCATTTTATATGGCAAAGAGATGGTAGAGAAGCAATAGTCTAACACAGATTTTGCCCGCTCGGCGTTTCAAACAGATGACGTAATCAATATTGCGTCGCGGGAAATGACGTACAATTTAACACAGCCCGCAAACAGATATTCAATTTTTGTTGCGGTGACGTTTTGATTTTTTCAATTTTGCGCGCGGGCTCAGTCGTCACCTGACTGGAATTTTGTCACCTGTCGCCATCCACCCTCCGATTTTGTCAGCCAAGTTCCCCATATCATCTCACATCTGCAAATCCAACAGTTGCACCAGGTAACCTTTAAATTTGATGACACAACCACACATCACCAGAGTTTTGAGTTGATCAAAACACACAGTTGCATGTGTCCCCGATCCCATGTCAAGCCTTCTTTTGTCTAGTTGTTGTAATCCTATGTACATACATAGATAAAATGGGTATCCTTGACAATCCATGCAAATGCATGCCTTTCCAAAACCTTCCTTGGCTAAACCTTTCATTGTTGATCAAAGCCAACACCACATCAGCTCCTTTCATGTGGATGCTCCTTTCATCTAGATGACATACCAAACATGATGACTAGGACATTTCATACTGACAGTAGTGCAGGTGGCTGCTGAAGACTGTTATCTCGGTGAACAGTTTGTGTTCATTTGTCAATATAAATACATACCTACTTCCCGCATCTCTTGGAACTTCACATCCTATCTTGGCCATCCTCTACCATCATTTTGTTTCTGTGAATTTCCATGGCTTCCGCCACCAACATACAGAAGATTATCTCAGCTGCACTAGAGCAGCAAGCCCAGCAGCATGCCCAACAAATGCAAACCCTACTTGCATCAAGGGATGAAGCGATCTCCAACCTATTGGCCAAGGTGAACCTTAAAGATGCTGAACCCTCAACAAAATTGTCTTCAAGCGCCAGAAAGGCAAGGCCAGTTCCCCAAAAGACACCACCAATTCGCTTGCCCTCTGCGGTCACACCAACCAAGTCCGCTCAGTCAACTTCACGCAGGACTCCTTCCAGTCAGACCAAGCGCGTTGTCACTCCCAAGACCAATTCACCCAAAACCAACCCTCTTCAAATGATTACTTGGGATATACCCAAATCTTTTTCTCTCACTAGGGTACGTCAAAGACCTGTGTCTCTATTTCACCTACATTTCCTATCAAAATACTAATCCATGTCTTTTTTCATTTCAGGATGCCTTATATGTTCACATCAAGCTCATATGGAACCTCCTTGAGCAGAAGACAATCCCCAGCCCACCTCACCCCAACACAATAAGGGAGTTCACTTCTTGATTTTCCAATGCCGATGAGATCAATCAAATCGCCAAGGATTCAAGTGGTGCTGCACTGATCCCTATCAAAGATTTTGTCACCTTCAAAAATCTCAAGTGCGACCGAAAAAAGATTGGAAAAGGTCTGGTCAACTTGGAAGAGTTTTTCGTCAGCTATACTCAGGCCATACTTGCGCGACTTGGAATCCGTGTTTGGGCGCCGGATCTAGAAGACTTACCAGATTCTCTCTACAACAAAGCTTGCAGGCAAGCTGCCCTAAAGTCATTCCGCCAGGCCGCCATGGGTGGCGCTTACGCCTACATGAATATCAATAAGAAGTACGCGACATACCTCACCCTCCTTATATCTGCCTACAATCATTACGTACATTTTCTTCAAGCAAACCGGTACAATTGCGAAAAGAATCTGTTGAGTTTTCTCTGTCTTCTGTTCCTCCCAAAATCCCTTTCTTATAAGTTTCTTCAAATCAACTTGGCTGGATTAGACTACACCTCATATTATACTTGTTTTTTGTAATTACAACTCAAGTTATTATAGCTGTTTTTTCCTTTTTCCTTAGTCATTTTTTGATTTAATAAATCTGATTAGTAAGAATTAACGACTCTCTCTATTTGTGACTCATATAATATTTTGTCTTAACTAACTCATCTAGCCTGACTAAAAGAGAATGAGAAGTCTTGTCTAGTTTTTTTTTTCTAAGAACTTATTGTTTTGTCTCTCAGTTTATTTTATTATTCAATTTGTTTTTTATTCATTATTATTTTTCAACCACAATTTGTCACACTTGTATCTAGACTATAAATACATAGCCTAGTATGAGCAATAACAAAATCATCAGTTCTCCTCATAATAAACTAGTCCCCATTATTGAGTCACCCCAGAGTCTGTTCAAAAATCCTCCTCTCCTCTTTTCTTCTCGCCGAAAATCTAACAGAATCAGACTGGAAAATTTCGGATGGATGAGGAACGGAAATTTATTGCAAAGGCAAGAGAACAAGTAAGCCACTGTTATTATTGTTCTGATTGATTACTTGTTGCTGATTGTACCGTCTACAGCTTTGAGACTCTCAATTGAAATTTGCCCTAGCTCAGGGTCTTCCTAAACGATACCAGAAGATCATCTCTGACATCAACTGCCACAGTGATGACGAATACAGCTCCCAAAAACAGGGCTACATCATCAAAACCCTCAAGTTTTGCTCAGCCAATGCCACCAAATTCTTCCGCCGACTCGATGCTGCCATTGTCACTTCCGACGAGCTGGATGGTAAGCAAATCCAAAGACGTAGGAGGATTGTCCCACCTGCTCCACACCCATCTCTTTTTACAAAGCCACCAAAAGGCCAGGCACTTGACTTCTATGATCATGAATGGTTCAACAAACTCTTGCCTCAACAGCGGATCGATATTTCCAACACCCGAGAGGTGGCATTTCTTCCAGATGCCACTCAATCACTCATGGGGAAGAAGCTTGCTTCCGATAATCTATCTGACAAGAAGTTTACTGCAACTTTCTTTGATCAACTCACCACACCTTATGACCTCACTCACGAGATAGAAGACAATGGTGATGATGACAAAACATCTGATGACAAGGAAGATGCTAGCTACAATGGGGAGGAGATTGACTTGGCGGCCACATCTGGTGAGGATGACGAAGAAGATCAACCGGACAAAGATGATGTAGAATTTGTTGACGACTCAATGGACCATGATCAAGAAGAACCGGAGGACAAGGAGGGTACAAACGATCAAGCGGAGGAGCTTGAGTGCAAGGCTTGATACAATGCCATGTTGGTTGACAAGGAAAAAGCCCTTTGGTAATGATTTTGTGGCAGTCCGCATTCCTCTGCTAACAAGTGGCGGGTCCATGTTGTTACTTTTTTTTCCTAACTGCTTTCTTTTTCTTGGTCTTTCCATCTCCATTTCACCTCAATGTCTTTTTCTTCCCTGGTTTCCCTCCACTTTGTATTTTGACTCAGATATGGTTGAAAAAAATAAACAAGGTAAACATATTAAAATTGTATAATCGGATTTGGTTTAGACTCTTTCCCATTTTTGTTTTTGAAACAAGTATGTTTCTTTTTTTTTGGGAAATAAATGCAGCTTTCAAATCCCATCATTCTGATTCCGCACCAATCATTGAACTCAGACTAAATGCATCAAGTGATAGAGTACTTTGGCATAATTAGATTACAATTTTAACCCAACACCATCAACAAAAAGTTCTATTATTTAGTGGATTCACAAAAGACCAGCTTGGCACACAGGAATGCAATACACAACAACAGTTTCCTGGCAAGAGGGAAAAAGTTACATTTATTATTCAGAGGATTGATACAACAAAGGAGAATTATCATGTGGCATCTTCCTCAAAACAATCAAAGGAATATGACATTTGAAAGCCCAAGCCGGAAGGTGCCTATACGCACACACTGCAATCAATTCACACGGATCCAAGAGTTTGTAGCCGGTCCCTTCTTGGACAATTTTTAGCTCCCAGTTGTTCATAGTTTGTAGAAAGGTCTTGCTCATCTTGAGCACATCTCCAATGCAGGCATCGGTAAGTGCCTTGACTGCCACCAGGATTCTGTTTTGGAATTCGGGTAACCTATAAAGATGGGTGATCCAAGCATACCGAGTTTGACCATCCTTCTGATACGCCACCAACCGGTTTTGTTTTGTCTTACTGACATAGAGCCCAGTCAGACTTTCAAATGAGTCTTCTTCTCTTGCATACGGAATTGCAATATGAGAGCCATCAGGATGAGGGAGATGTTGATAATGTTGCAATGCTTGATTTTTGCTCTGTAGCTTTTGGAGCATTGCCTTGTATAGCTCAGGATGGACCTTCACCATCCTTTTGGATTTAGGCTCAATTGTTTTGTCGTCAAGTTGAAATGACCAGCTGGAAGCTTGGGAATTCAGCCTTTGCATTTGACAGAATTCCCGCAAGACCGTGCCTTCAATCTCGCCTGTCAAACAAGATGTTAGTATTTTTTGCATTGATTTGTTTGGTATTGATGATCACTCACCAATGATTCCATTGGTCTTCATTTTTTGAAGTAACCCATTGATTTGCTTGCCTGAGAACTCAGATACATTGGAGAGCGGCCCCCACCACTCCATTTGCTCAGGAAGGTGGAGGGCATAGTGGTGGTTGGGAAGAATCTTTGGTGATTCAAATACCATCTTGGATGTTTCCGTGTACACCGAATAAGCCTCCAAAAACTTGTTTGCATCGCTGTTACTGGTTGATTTCCTGGATATAATGTTGGTGCACAAGACAAGTGACAATAAGTTGAGCATCACAGTTTGGTTTGCGCCAGTCGCACATCTAGCTGGGATTTCAAAAAAGAAGTCAATGAGGCTAAGGGGTAGATGTGTGGAAAAAAGTGAATGCCATTCACTCGCTTTGAGTTTTCCATGCTTTGGATCTCCAATATTCTGGGGGACTTGGGTAACACCGCAAGGAAGAACAATATTGGGCAAAGCTTTTCGTATGTGTGAAAGTGCTGTGTTATGGAAATCTAGCATTGCTTCTGAGGTATCAGAATTGGCATCCTCCCAATCCTGAAGCTTGTCATCGTCGGTAGCGTGCTTGGGTGGGTCTGGTTCAAATGCCCAACGAACACGCCAATGATGCTGTAAAACACCTTACATTCTTATTATTGCCTTACAAATCCTTGAAGTAACCTTCTAGCCAGTACTCTGTTTATCCCGCACCATTTCATCCCTTATATTAACATCAATCCATACCCTTAAACAAAGGAAGAAAATCTTTCCTCCTTCATTGGTTAAAAAAACCCATTTACCCTTAAATTGCTTTATTGCAGACCTATTTCTAGGTTGGAGGTCGTCTTCTGGCAACTTAGATGCTTTTATCATAACGTTGAGCTTGATTTACATAATACTCTTTTTACTGGCTTCTACAAAGCCATTTCCTTGTGTCCTGTAGTCACTAAAGAGACCCAGGCTCACACTAACACATATTGAATTTCCCATTAGTGTAGCAGCATCAGATCTATGCTAGGCTACACTGAATGTTAGCTGAATTTCTTCCCCCTAAATGCTAGCTGCTAGCTGAACTTTTTCCCACTAAACCACCAGGAAAAAACAATGCTCACTTGATGACAAGTGAAATTCCAAAACTTTGGTTGCAGCTAAAACACTGCTCCAATCCTACTCTTCCTGTATATTTGATTTTTGGTGGTTTGATTTAATATTTCCTTTTCCACTGGCTCATCACACTTCACTGATTCAGCTCATATTCACTGATTCTGCTCAGTTTCCACGGATTCTACTAAGTTTCCACAGATTCTGCTCAGTTTCCAATGATTCTTCTCAGTTTCCACTGATTCTTCTCAGTGTCCACTGGTTCTGCTCAGTTTTGACTGATTCTGTGCACTTTCCACATCCTGCTCAATTTTAACTGATTCTGCTCATTTTTCCTGATTCTGCCTTTTATTTACTTATACCACTCATTTTTCACTGATTCTGCTCATTTTCACTAATTCTGCTCATTTTTCACTTATTTTGCTCAGTTTCACTGATTCTGCTCAGTTTTCACTGGTTTCATTTTTTTTCTGTTGCTCATCAGTTTTCCATGGCTGAGCTCAGGAGTCACAATAGCAAAGCTAAGTGCAAACTCTGGCACAGGTGAGTGTTCAGTCTGGCACAGCTTATCAGTGTTCACTCCAGCATAGCTCAATATTCCCCCTAGGGAAGTTCAGTTTTCACTCTAGTAGCTCAGTATTATCCCTAGTGTAGCTCAGTGTCCATTTTGGTGCATTTCAGTGTTCAGTCTGGTGCATCTCAGACATGACTGTTGGGCAGAAGGAAGGCACATCAATGAGAGTTGGAATGAATTTTCCACTGAGCTATGTTGATATTTTAATCAAAGCTGAGCAGTGCTGAGCAGCTACCCAACATGTATCTGCACAGAACTTAGAAGGCAGAAAGAGCTGTTATGAGCAAGTACAGCCTCTGGTTGTGCAAGGTAGACAAATGAACACCCAATTGTGTTTTAAAGTAATTTAAGGAGTAGCAGTGGATAGATGGAGGATAAATGAGTGAAGTTGTCCAAATTTCACTTTAAATCAAGTGATCATTGTTTTTTCCTGGTGCACTATGCTCAAACAGTGCATTGTTTTGGCCTGCAAACTGTTAATTTTACCAGTTAACATGGCTGCTGCATAAAAACTGTTTTTATGGCTTCAACAGTTAAAATCTTGCTGCTTTAAGGATGTTAGCAGAGAAATCCAATTTCTTTCTTGTGTTTGAATTGAAACCAGGATCAAAATGTTAGATCTAGCTGAGTGAACAATCTGAAGATAATTGTTTGGGTGGATTATGTTGAAGTGTCAAACTAGGCACTGATTGATACATATTGCTAACCAATCCATGTGAGACGTCATACCAGCATTGGAGGCAATACATCATGATCATTACCATCACACAAGCATACATATCAAAATTTATACAACATTAGGCAATATGTTGTTGTAATCCATACCTTTTCACATAAAATCATCAACAACTTACATTTCCTCTCACATATACCTCATTATTATTAAATAATCAGATTCTAAATATAAAACTACCCCTAGTCACTCACTCAAAGTACCACTGATTTACCTTTGGTTCAGTAGTTATTAACCTTCTTAGAATATTACCCCTCATAATGACATAGCTTTACCAATACTACAGCTCCATAGGATATTATACAAGGTATTGATTTACTAGTTACATTAGCTCATCATTCTTACTCTTTCACTACTCTATTTTGGTTGTATACCTCTGAACACATTTCCCCTTTCTCTTTGCTGCCAGGATCAGCCATCTTGTGCCCTTTTGTATAAGTAGAACTGCCCTTAGTTCTATGTTCCATATATGCATGCATCCCCCCCCCTTTTACCAAATTAAAGGTAAAGTTTACATTTACCTTTACCTTTAAACCTTTTACATTTACCTTTGCATTAACCTGTACACCAATAAAAATCATAACACATACCCCATACTCTTTCTCAGTGCTTTTGTCACTCCTCTTAAGGTCCCTGCCTCAGATTGATTAAACAACCTAAGTTCCCATTAGTAGCAGCAGTCTAAGGATTAATAGAAATATAGCCACACCACTTTTCTTTCTTTTTATTAGTGAAAATATTTCCCCGCAGCATTAGGCAAGAAGGGCAGCCTCATCAGCACATTTAGCTTCAACATCTTCTACTTACTTGTGTCAGCTGGCAAGTAAAATGTAGTCACCCCTAGATTGACCAACATATTATTTTACTACACCACCTGCAATTTCCTTCAGTTTCACATTTATTTCACTCATTTCATTATTAACATACTTTACATATGCTTGTACTTAGTCAACCTCCACAAGCCTCTTATAAAGTTGTACCCTCTGAACTCTCTTGGTCCCCAGACTTTCAGAAGAGAAGATAATAATAACCTACTTTTATTTACCATTTCTCTTGAGCTTGAAGATACATCCACCAATCACTACTTCATAGCTTGCTTGACCCATTCAAATCTACATATCACTGTATGGATCCTCACGCCTGAACTTCTCAAAACTTATCACTGGCTGGGCATAAACTCTTGGACCAGATTCAACCCCATCTACGACTTGGAGCCGCTGGTCAATTCCAGCAAATCTCCATCGAGTGGATTTTAATCACCCCGGAGTAACCCACTGCTGACAACTTGTCACAATGCAACATCTTGGGCTCAGCCAAACACAGCAAAGCACCTGACTTATTCATTGAACTTTGAATGCAATACTCAGCCATGAAATTTTATCCAAATGTGTGACACTAACTCCAGTGACATTTGGATCTCATAATCAACAATTACCTTAACCGGTCCCTGATTCAAAGTATGGTGACTCAATAGCTTGTCAACACTTTTCCATTACCCCTTTTCCGGACTAGCTTGACTGCTTTGAAATTCTGCCTGGAGCTTAACCTTTCAACTAGCCTTGCACTTACCCCTCTACACCAGGAAATTTCCTGTTCATACTTTAGTCAACTTGTCATATCTTTTATCTATGCTTTCATGTTGACTTCTTCAAAACACTTGTGTAACTCTAACTCCAAGTACTTACTTATCTCAGTCATCTTTGAACAAGCCTCTAATGTCAACTATTACCTATATTAACATAATAGTGTTTCATGTTACCCTTTCCAATCAACCATCACCTTGATTGCTTTCAGCTTGCTACTAGTTCAGAGACAACCTGACTAGAACAAATAAAAATATTTATTATTACTCATTTAATAACAGGTAATAAATGAATAATAATAAGATAAAAAAGTATAAAAAAGCAATATGTAAATAATAAATACATTATTAAATAGTAACATAATAATAAATAAATAAATAAATACAACAATAGGGGGTATCAAATATGACCAAATCCACCATTATCTAATCAACTGGTTTCAAAAATACACCAGTTTTAAAAACCATGGATATCTGTATAAAATGGTTCAGAATTCTCAAAAGTGACATTTTGTGTAAAAACCTAATTGACTGGTTTTAATTTTGGATTTGGTCATATTTGATACCCCCTAATAAATATAAAACAATGAATGTTTTGATAAATAATAGGATAAGTGGGAATTTTATTACATAATCTGAAAGAGAATGTAAAATAACCTAGGTTACTGCAGAAAAAGTACCCCAGAAAACTTAAAACTGCTAGTAGTAAAAACAACTTAAAAGAATATTACTACTAAGCGCTGAACTAATTATTAGAGATTAAAATGTAGAATAAATAGCCTAAATATATATAAAAAACCACGAAATAATAATGTATTTAAATAAGAACAGTATAATATAAATACATATAACAGAAACAATGCAATTTAAATACATATAAAATGCTAGTGACAAGACTATATTATTAAATTAAGTACAAGCCACACTAAGGATGATTCAGAGGAACAAATACCACAAACAAAATGAATGAAAAAACATGAGAAACTCTCAAAAATAATAATTGAACTGCTGTTCAAAATAAATACAATACATCCTTAGTGGGAAAATGTCTGTTGACAGATCTCTGCAGTCATGCATTCCCAAAGAGCCTGAATTACAGGGACTAAACAAAGAAGCTTGTGAAGCGCCCACAGAAAAAAAAATAGAAGTATTTTCACATTGTACAAAATACAAAGCACTTAAACTCTGACAAGTGTAATCAACAAGTACATATGACATTTGGGGATTGATAAACGCAAGCCCCTGGTGCACGCCAGGGGCGTTTGGCGTGTTTTGATGCCCCCGCAATCCCAAATTGGCAGGTTTGGCGGGCACACCAATGCCTGTTGGTGTGTTTCCAGGCACACCAACGGGATTGGTGTGCATGTGAAACACGCCAGTGGCAATTGGTGTGCTTCTTGGCGGCCCACCTGCACGTCAATGGATGTGCAGGTGGGGCCGCACACCTTTGTGTATCGGATACACAATACACCATGTATGTGTATCTGATACACATCAGCAGCATTTGCAAGTTGCACATGCTGCTGATATTGGCCGGCAGGGAATCCTCCCGGCTGACAAGGCTGTATATAAGAATGTTAATAATAATAATAATGATAATAGTAATACTTGCAGCTACTTGGTAGATGACTTGCAGTTACTTGGTGCATGGCAGGTACTGTGATATATGTACTCTGTAGTTGACACTTTTGGTTGGTTTTGAGTAGGTTTCATAGGTGGGGAATTTTATATTCTCATTTTTATACACAAACTTGCTATAATATAGCTGTTGGGCCTGGATGCAGTAAAAACCAACTATGGAAGCTTGGTTTCTGCCATGTGAGGAATAGTATGCATCAGAGAATGTATCTAGTCCAGTGTTTGAATCCTGGCAAGCCCAAACCCTGACTGCTGCCCCTTCCAACCTTGGACAACTGCTGTCATCTTCATAACCCATTATAAGTTTTTCACTTTTCAACTAAAACCCTCAGCACACTTAAGTCCACTTACCTTTTAACAAGCCATGATATGAGATTGGATTGGGTAATTGGATGATATGTAGTTATAGGGGGTTTATGATTATGTAATCAGGGCTTAGTCAAATTACCAGTTGTATCTTCTTTATCTCTGGTTATTTTCTTTTCTCTCTTTCCTTATCACTTCTTTTTCCTTCTATCCAGGTCTGCTGCTCCTCCATCTCCCTAGGGTGCTGACAACTAGTCATCCCACACCAAAGTTATCTCTTTGTTTTTCTTACCTTTCACACATGATGAATAAATCAACTAGCTGCATAGTATTAAGAAAGTCAGAATAAAAAATCCACCTAAGCTAAAATTATGTAACAGATACTTGAAGATGCACTATATAGTGCCAAATGTCTGCACTTTTCTTAACAATAAAATCGAGCTGTGTATAACATTCACCTCGGGGAGTGTGGTGTTGTGTCCCCGAGCCCCGAGCCCCGAACCCCGAACCCCTAGCCCGTCAACCCGTAAACCTACAGGCAGTCCTTTGGATAGGACGATCAATCGATTGAGCAATCCGAGATTCATGACGACAACCACAACTCACCCCACATAAACACACAGTTAACTCAACATGTCAGGCTTCATCTCCGGAGCCATCGATCCAGCGTTATTGAGCGGAGGCGGAAACACTGATAGCAACAACGAATCTGCCTCAACACCAACTGCCGACAACAGTAATAATAATAATGATAATCAAGCGACTGCCACTGGCCTAAGCACTGCTGGAAACAATTATCGACCAACTGGTCAATCAAGCTCGGCTCAATCTACCGCCTTACCGTCCTCCTCAACCTTCCCATTCCACTCTTCCTTCAATCCACAATCTTCTATCAATCCTAACGCGCTTAACCCTAATAATTCCTCAGCTCAGACTTCCTCATCGACTCATACGGCCCCTCCCAGCTCATTCTCAAACCTTAACCATGGCTTGAATCTCCCCTCATCATCTTCGTCATCTTCCGTCCAACCCACCGCTCTCGCCTCCTCAAGTAATGCTCTACCCAACGGCTCTGCACCTGGTCACACTACTCCATCTAACACTGAAACCCCTCTGTCCAACGGAATGTCTGCAAAGGATCATGAAATGCACCAAAAAGACCAGTATGTAAAATCTTAAAAGCGACGTCAAAAATACACCCGTCTGGTTCTCACCTCTGGCGATTGTTTTTTTACAGGGAACTAGCGCAATTCTTGTTGAAGATGGAAGAATATAAACCGGTAATACCGGATGAAGTAGCAGCCTATTATCTCCAAAGGGTCGGATTTGAATGTACGGATTTGAAAGTTCAAAGGTTACTGGTCTTAGCCTGTCAGAAGTTCGTCTCGGACATCGCTCAAGACGCGTTCAGCTACGCCCGGACAAGAACTGGCCAGGCCCCCGGCGGCCGTCAGGGTCCTCTGGCACCTAATTCTAACTCCGCCGGCCTCGCGAATGGTCCTCCTAATAATCCGGGCGCTCGAAAAGTAAGCGCGCTCGACTCTCTTGCACTACCTGCCCCTTCTGATTGCTCATTTTTACAAATTCTCGTTTCCTCTCTTTTCGCCAGGACCGTACTCGTACCGTTCTCACTCAGGAAGATCTTGCTCAAGCCCTCGCCGAGTACGGTATCAATGCCAGTCGAGCACCTTATTATCTATAAAGCGTTCCTCAATTTTATGATTTCGAATCACCACTGTCTCCAGTCTTGCCGTTCCTTTCATGTTTTGGAGCTTACATCAAATGGGACATCATAATCCTCCAGAATAGACATGCAGGAGCAATGAAAGTGAGAATATTATGAATGATACTCCTAAAACAATAACCGAACTAGGAAACACTCAGACAAAAGATCAACAAACGAAAAATTTGAAAGAGACTGATTTGTCACCACAAGATGTAACGAAATATATAGAGGACAATCTCAAGACAACTATAAGAGATCAGCCGAGAGAAGAGGACTGCGGGCCCTGCTCTTCTCATGGTTCACACCCAGTCACATTCCATAGATTATACAAGCCAACTTGACTGACTAACTGAGCATGTCCTGCTCCCTCTCCTAGCTTAGTAGAAACCGACTGATATCCTCTCTGAGCTAGATATGTAGTTCCTTTTTCTCTCTTCTTTTTTTCTCTATTTGTCAGTAGTGATCTCCAGACTAATATCCTCTCCAAGGTAGATGCAATAAAAGATATACATGGGCTCTGGACTTTTCTCTTGAAGGTCTAAGGCCCTGTTACAACAATCCCACAACAGTATGCTGATTGTTGACCTACTTGTATGTAACCAATAAGGAAAATAAATTCTTAGTTTAGATTTTAGACAATACTTAGACTCTTTCCAGAAGTTTTAATTGTGGAAGTAAATCTTGAAATTTCTAAGACAGAGTAAATTCTCATCCAAGAGAAGGTAGAAGATTTACAAACCAAGTACACATGGAAGGTTCTGGAATTGGTTGTCTAGAATATTTAAGGAGTGCAAGTTGTAGCTCCAAGGAATTTGTTTTCCTTGAGACAAAATCTTTGTATTCACTTGTCTCTTGAAAAATACTGCAAAAATATTATTTTTACAATCAAGTTAACATTCATTGTATCAAGAATCCTTTGAGATTCCTACCACACTATCCGTGTCTCATCTTCCAAATCACACTCTGATTAGCATTTCTGGGGCAAGGCTCAGACTACTCCCTCTTGAATCCCACTGATGACAAATTTCAGATCCAGGTAATTGACTGGTTGTTAATGAGGGATTTCTTATGTTTGATACCTTTATGAGAGAAATAGTATCTAATAAGACTAAATTTGTCAGGATGTAATTGAAGAGCTATGAGAAATCCACCATGTTGGAGAACATTCTGGTCCTTCTCTGAAACCAAATACAGCATGTCAAGAAGAGAGATCCCAACTTACACCTTAAATGACCATCACACTTGACAAGTGTTTATGGAATGCTCTGAAAATTAAATTGAACTATATCATCATGTCCTCAATGTGAGTTTTTACACCCCTTCTCTCCTGCAACTCAAATCATTTTGTGTAAATTGGAATCATGTCCATCTACATATAACTAAAGGAATGGCCTTTGCAAGCCAAACAAATCCTGACAACATTTTTCAGTTTCTAACGCCAAGGGCAACATTCCCTGTTCAATTTCTAACTCCAAGGGCAACATGAGCTGTTCAGTTTCTAACACCAAGGGTGAGATTAGAAATTTAGTTGATTTTTTTTTTTTTTTTTGATTTTTTTTGCTCTTTTTTCTTCACTCTTTTTTTTTTTTTTTGCCTTTTTTTTGCTCTTTTTTTCACTTTTTATTTAATTCTCTTGCTTTTTTTTTGCATGAGCTGTATTCTTTTTCTTTTTTTCCTCTTTTTGTTTTGTTTTCCTCTTTCTTTTTCTGTTTTTTTACATACTTTTTTGGGGGGTTTTTTTTTGACATTGTGCACACTTCACTAAAGCAACCAATACTGTTGCTAAAAACCAATAACACATTATAACAACCAATTGTGATGCAAATCACTCAACTGATGTCTCAGAACCACACCCATGGAATTGCCAATCAGACCAATAGAATTCACCAAACTCCTAACAACCCCTCCAGGGTTTCCATTTTCAACTTGGTCCATTCCCAACAATTGGATTGATATATATGCCAACTGTGATAACTCCCCAAACCTTTCTCCTGTAGAAAAACCACCACACTTGGAGGATGATAATCCAGAAACTAATTGGGAACAGGTTCTAAAGCAGGTTGATCATCATTTGTCCCAGATTGTATTTGAAAATCCTGCAGGTGCTGTTTTGGATGACTGTCCTGTAATGAATGAAAATGAAATCTATGTAGCTGTAAACATTCCCCAGATGGATTTTTGCAGGCCAGTTGCATGGGGTTGGAGAGAGAATCCAAGTTTCAGACCACACACACTGAGAAGAGAGAGGCAATTTCCATTATGCCAGGCCATACTATTTCAAGGCAAGACCAATGCCCTGTGCTGTTGCCCTGGGAGGATCAAAATAAATCAACCACCCCCTCCTCCAGATTGACTCCAGCTTTTCAAAGATGCAACTCAAGACCACTTGCCTCAAGGAAATCAACTGAAAGTTCCATGTGCTTGATAAATAGCAATTTTGCATTTACTTCACTTGGTATAAATTGTGCTGCAAGAGCTGCTTTGAGCAACCAAGGAAAAGGTATATATAATTTCAAGGTAAAGGAGAAAATTAACCACAAAATTGACAGCTTGATCCCAATGTCTCAAGAAGTCCCAAAATTATAGCAGCTCCACATATACAATAATGGACATGAGTTTGAAAATTGTCATATTCATGGTCAACATCTTCTCCCAGAGCTTATGGCAAGGATTCAAGAAATCCTTCACTGGTGCAATCCTCTCATAATCCATTTTGAGTGTGTAGCATCTGAAATCACTTCAAACCGCTCAATAAGGCTTACAGAAACAGCAAAAAATGTGGACCAACAAGTTTATAACCTCCCAACAGGGGACCAAATTGCAATTGCAGCCATCTGGGTAGAGGTTCCACTCTCACTAAGTGTTCATGCTCTGACATTTCTTACCTTGAAGGCAATGACCCTTTGAAAACAGCCACAAGGGATGTTATCATCAAGTATTGTGGCCAATCCCTTTCAAGGATATCTGAATTAGAAAGAAAATATGATCCTCTTCATTATTTGCTCTTGCATCCCAATGGAGATCTTGGTTGGAGTCCTGAACTCAAGCAGGAAATTCCACTTGCAACTGCCATGAACTATTATGCTTACAAGTTGGCCTTCCGCAATGGAGACTATTCTCTTCTACACTGGGCTGGTAGTATTTTCCAGCAATATTGTGTACATCAATATGTGAAGATAGAGACTGAAAGGTTTCTATATATTAGGATGAACCAATCTGATTTCTGTGTGGACCAATTTTACAGTGTTGTGGATGCTTATGAAAATGGTGCAGAAATGGGGAATGAATCAGGTAGGATTTCTCCACAAATATTTCTCACTGAATTGACACTCTACTCTCTCTTACATTTTTTTCTTTCTTGATCAGGTAGAAGAGTAGTTTTACCCACATCTTTCATTGGAGGCCCATGTGATATGAAGGCAAGGTTCCAAGATGCAATGGCTTTAGTTCAGACATTGGGAAAACCAAACCTTTTTGACTTCAGAAATTCCAGATCAGATTTCCAATCCAGCTCTTTACCAAGCCGTATCAAGACATATGATCTATGGAACCTGTGGACCTTACAACCCAAAAGCACCATGCATGGTCAATGGTTTTTTCTCAAAGAAGTACCCAAAAGAATTTTTTTCTGAATCATCAATAAATGAAAACCCCTACCCACAATATAGAAGACATCAAAATGGAAATACAATATGTAGGGGTCAGAACAACTTTACAATTGAAAATTTTTGGGTGGTGCCTCACAATACCTACCTCTCAGCAACATATCAGTGCCATATAAATGTTGAAATTTGTGCAGAAATATCTGCAGTCAATTTCTACAAATAGATATACAAGGGACATGATAAGGTAGTTCTGGATGTTGGGGAAAGTATTGATGAGATCAATAGATTCAGGGACTCACACTGGGTTGCAGCTCCTGAAGCTTGCTGGAGGATATTCTCTTTTAAACTATCTTCCACTTGGTCAACAGATTGGACATAAATTTTCCCAATCAACATTAAGTAACATTCCCTCAAGATGAATCATTGCAAAACATTATTCACAGGGCTTCAGAAGGTGATACAATGCTCACTGGTTACTTTTCAAGAAACAGGATTGACCCACATGCCAGGTTATTGAAATATTCAGACTTCCCCTGGTTTTAAACATGGCATCCCAGGACAACAGAATGGAAGTTAAAGCAATTCAGTAACACAATAGGAAGAATTTATATTCATCAAAGTATTTTTTCAGCTGCTTTAGCAAGGGGTCTCTTGGAAAATGATCATTATTTGGAACAAACAATGGCAGAAGCTGATTCTTCAATGAGTTCATCTTACTTGCAAATAGTATTTGGTAGACTATTGGCAACATGTCAACCTTCACACCCTCTCTGCTTATGTATTTTTTCTTACAATTACATGACAGATGATTTGATCCATCAAGGCTGTCAAGATGATGCTCTCATGACAGATCAGATCATTGAAGTAATCAATCCAATTCTACTCCAGAATGGTCTACAGTGTATTGATTTATAATTTCCTTATCTTCCAAGGTATAATCTTTCAGCTGGAAGTAACCACCTAATAAGAAATTGGATGTTGGATGAAGAGCATTCAAGCTTGAATGTGGATAAAAGTCAAATTGATAATGTAAATCAACTTAACCATCAGCAGAGGTTGGCCTTTGATCAAATTATCCATGCCTGCAATTCAGAACATCCACAATGATTTTTTATTGATGGGCCTGGTGTCTCTGTAAAGACTTCCCTATACAATTGCTTACTTGAACATGTAAGACCAACTCAAAGGATTGCTATTGCATGTGCCGGTAGTGGTAAGAATCAATTTCATGACAATTTGAACATACATATTCCAACTAATTTTTGTTTCTATCTTATAGAGATTTCTGCCATGAACATGCCATGTGGAAGGACTGCTCATATCAACTTTTTTTAATTCCTCCCAGGCTATTGCACCATTCAGTTTCTTCTATTTCCAAAAACTCACAAAAAGCAGATGTCCTCAAGAAATTAAAGTTGATAATATGGGATGAAGCCCCAATTACACATAGGCATGCAATTGGATTGGTTGATAGATTACTCCAGGACTTGATGGACTCAGATCTACCATTTGGTGGAAAGGTAATGGTACTAGGGGGAGACTTCCGTCAGGTTTTTCAATTTGTAAGGAAGGGATCACATCCTCAAATTGTTAATTCTAGAATTTTCAACTCTCAGTGCTGGAGACACTTTTTCCAGAACATAATTTGTATGTCCATCAACATGTATGCAGCTGGGGATCCTCACTTTCAGCAATTCTTACTATCTGTTGGGTACAGAAAAGTTATCACTGTTTTTTCAAACAAGATAAAGCTGCCTGCTTCAATGGTAATTCATGGTGGATCCCACAAGGAAAATTTGGATCATCTCATCACACAAGTATTCCCAGATATTTCCAGGTCTTTCTACCAACATGATTACTTTTTGGACTGGTATATTCTTTGCTGCAAGAATATTTCAGTCAACCATATAAATGCTAGGATCTTGCAAGATATTCCGTCAGAAGGCAGGAATTATACAAGCTACAAGGGCAAAGCCCCCAAATTTGGGGATTCAAGGTGGATTTTATTTAAAGTGGGTGTTTTGTTTGGGAGGGGGGAAATTAGCAAGAAGAATTATGGTGTAATTACATAAATTCCAATTGAAAAACCATCAGATGACACAAAAATGAAAGAAGAATAAAAGAAAATGAAAATAAAAATAAAAATGAAAATGAAAATGAAAATGAAAATGAAAAAGTAAGAAAACAAAAAACAAAAAACAGGCCAAATGGCAACAAAAAAATATATATCACTGTGATTGAACACGTGAGAGAACCTCTTTGTAAACAATTTTTGAAGTTTGGTATGAAGGAGGGCCAGATTCTGGCTGAGGGATTACAACCTTTGTTGTGTGACTGGACTTACTTCGAGAAAGAGCAACATACAGTTGCCCATGACTAAAAACAGGTTCAAGAAGCACAATACCAACATTTCCAATGGTCTGACCCTGAGACTTGTTGATTGTGAGACAAAAAGCAAGATTAACAGGAAACTGGGTGCGTATTAGCTTGAAGGGGAGTCCAGTCTCTTCAGGGTCAGATATAAATGGGATGCGAGGTATGGCAACCAATTCACCAATTCTGTTTCCTGAAGCCACTTTTGCAAAAATGACTGAAGGACTGAAGTTTTCAAGAATCAATCTGGTTCCATTGCAAAGACCAATTGTTTGATCCAGGTTCCTGAGCATGATAATTGGCACACCCCGCTTTATTTGAAGGAGGTGAGGGGGAAATCCAGATAGGTTTATGCTATTAATATACTCCCCAGGCAAGTAAAGACCTTGAGTATCGTCCTCTACTGAATCATGACTGGTGTAAGAAATAAGTTCAGATGGGATGTAACTCAAGACCTTTGAATTGATTTGATTGACAGATTTGTTCTTGCAGCAGAGGATTGCCCTGTCTGTAAAATAATTGGGATGGTAGAATGAAGTGCTGATATTTGGAAAGATTTTGTCTATCAGCAAATCAAGATTTTGGTCATCTGAACCACCAAGGACCACCATTGAGTGAGGTAAATTGATTCTGTTGGAATTGGGAGTGAGCCCCTGACCATTTCCAATGGATAAGAGAAAATTCTGAAACTGAGGATCACCAGCAGCATGCATGTTGACTGAGAGGTGAATTATGTTGTGACGAAAGTTAATCCAGCAGTGAGAGTTTACAATGCTTGCATTGACTATCTGAGGGTGTGACCCTTTCTTAACAACAGGTAAAACCTGACGGAAGTCCCCTCCCAGTACCATGACCTTGCCACCAAAGGGAAGGTTTGAATCCATGAGGTCTTGAAGCAACCTATCCACCAATTCAAGTGCATGCCTATGAGTCATGGGTGCTTCATCCCATATGATTAATTTTGCTTTCTTGAGGACATAAGCTTTATGAGAATTTTTGGCAATTGATGAAACTGAATTTGGTGACAGTTTAGGAGGAATCCCAAAAGTGAGATGAGCAGTCCTACCATGGGGCATGTTCATTGCTGCTATACCTGTTCAATATAAAATTAAAAATAATTAGAATGTCAGGAAAAGATGGAAGTAATAGTGTAAAAGGCAAGCATACCACTTCCAGCACATGCAACAGCTATTCTTCTTGTTGATCTCACATTTGCAAGGAGACAGTTGTATAGAAATGTTTTCCCAGAACCACCAGGCCCATCAATGAAGAAGCAAGCTGGAATTTCAGAATGACATGCAAGCAGGATTCTCTCAAAAGCTAGTTTTTGCTGGGAGTTGAGAAGGTCTTCATTGCTGAGTTCATGCTGAGGTACATCAAAGCTTGATTCCTCTTCATGCAACATCCAATTTTGATTAAGGTTATTTTCGCCAACTGAGGGATTATACCTTGGAAGATCAGGAAACAAAAGGTCCACACGAAGGAGACCATTCTGCAGGAGAATTGGATTGATTGCTTCAATGATTTTATTTGTCATCCATGAATCATCCCGATAGCCTTGATGAACCCAGTCTTCAGTCATCCAATTGAAAGAAAAATTCCACAACCTCAGGGGGTCTGAGGGTTGACATGCTGCTAAAAGGATTCCAAATAATTTTCTCAAGTGATATGGTGACATGTGGACATTTTCTTCTTCCATTGTATGTTCCAAGTAGTTATCATTTTGCAAAAGACCTCGAGCCAAAGCTGCCACTCGAAAGCTGGGATACAGCTGACCCTGAAATGTGCGGAGATCCTCAAAAGAAGTAGGGCCTGTTACATTATTCAGGAGCAACCTCATATGCCATCTTTCTGGATCTGAGGGGTAAACTGCATATATTCTTCCTATTGCATAACCACATTGGCGTGGTCTCCATTCCTTGCGCTTTGGATGCCATGTATAGTGTCGAGGGAAGTCTGCATATTTCAGAAGTCGAGCATCTGAATCAATCCGATTTCTTTCAAAGAATGCTGTAAGCATTTTTCTGGTGTTAGAACCTCTTTCAATTACCTCATGCAGGGGCTCATCTTGTGAAAACATAATGTTATGCTGGTTGGGTAGGTGTATATCCAAGCGGTTCACAGAAGGATATGTTGCAGATAACTTGAAAGAGAATATACGCCAGCATGCCTCTGGAGCTGCAATCCAACGGGAATCACGGAATTGGTTGACTTCATCAAAACGTCTGCCCACATCCAAGACAATCTTGTCATGCCCCTTGTAAACATATTTGTACAGATATTTGACAGCTGAAATCTCTGCACATATCTCCACGTTGATGTGACATTGGTACTTTGCAGATAGGTAGGGACTATATGGAACAACCCATCTGTTGTCAATGTGTAAATCAGAGTTTCCCCTCCTTATTGTCACAGCTTGACCTGGCCTTCTCCGATATTGTGGATATGAATTTTCAGTGATGACAGTTTCATCACAGAAAGGCTTTGGAAATCTCTTTGAACAAACTCCATCAACCATACATGGGGCATTTGGGTTGTATGGTCCGCAGGGGCCATGAATCATGTGGCGAGTGACTGATTTGTAAAGTAATGGCTGTGATAGTGGATCTTCAGGGATTTCAGCTTTGACCAATTGATCAATCTCATGGGTTGTCTGAGGTATGTCATTTGGATCAAGAATAAGTAAGATGTGGGCATGGGGTAGCCCCCTCTTCTGAAATTCAATGACGTGGGTGCGACCCAAGGGTTTCCCAAAAATACCCTGCTTGAACAGTTCATCACAGATTTTCTTCAAGCGTGCATTGAATATGCAAGCTGTTAAATCAGGTCGGTCTTGTGCTAACTGACCTGGAAGCAAATTATCCTTGATCTCAGGCCATTCTGGGTTGCAGGTGACGGTTATAAAGAGGTTGGGCTTTCCCATGGACTGAACTAAAGCCATGGCATCCTGAAACCTTGCCTTCATGTCACGTGGTCTGCCTATGAAGGATGTAGGAAGCACTATACGGCGGCCTGTGTGAATATGCTGTCAGTAAAATGTTTGTGTGCAAAGAGTAAATAAGTCATGTACCTGTATCATTTCCCAATTGAACTCCATGCTCATAAGCATCAACCACACCATAGTATTGCTCCACACGGAAGTTAGGTTGATTCAATAAAATGTAAATCAATCTTTCTGATTCAATCTTTACATATTGGTCGGCGCAGTACTGTTGGAAGAGGCGGCAAGCCCAATGAATGAGGGAGTGATTTGGGTTGCGATATGCCAAACGATATGCGTAATAGTTCATTGCAGTAGCCTGTGGCACCTGCTGCTTTAGCTCAGGACACCAACCAAGATCACCTGTTGGATGTAAAAGTACATAATGAAGTGGGTCATATTTGTTGTCAAGTTCAGAAATCCTTGAAAGTGATCCACCTTGATATTTGATGATGACCTTGCGAGTGCTATGAGATGAAGGGTCATTTCGTTTAAAATAAAGCATTTCAGAATGAAGTTTTGTTGAATGATAATTATTAGCAAAAAAAAATACCTTCAACCCAAATTGCAGCAATCTGGTCACCCCTTGGGAGGTTGTAAACCCTTTGGCCCACATTTGTTGCATATGTTGTCAAGTGTATGGAGCGTGAAGGTGAAATATCTGATGCAAGGGATTCAAATTGCCGAATCAGAGGATTGTGTGCATGCAGAATTGATTGGATATTTCTCATTAACATTGGTGAAAGATGTTGACCATGATGCTGTCTGTTTTCAAACTCAGTTGAATTGTCATAGATATAAATTTTTAGGAATTTTGGTTTCTCTTGTGTGAGTGGGAGTAAACTTCCAATCCTGTGATGGATTGTACCCTTGACTTTGAAAGTGTAAACTCCTTGACCTTGGTTTTGCAAGGCTGATCTGGTCTCTGTGTTGAGTCCCAATGAAGTAAAAGGAAAGTTGCTGTTGATGAGGCAAATGTTTTCAATGAGTTGTGTTCCTTCCTGTGTGCGGGATTGAGTGGCCTCTTGGAACATACGGAGCAACTCAGGTGGTGGTGGTGAGGGAGGAAGATTTATACTTCCATTACGGCAGCAAAGAGAAAATTTGTTTCACCTACAAACAGGATGGTGTGGCACTTGGGACATCTTCTTGGTTGTCTCATAGAGTAAGCCCTGAAACCTGGTGGCTCCCTCCAGCCCCAAGCAGCAGGCCTGTTGTGTGCAATGTTATGTGGGTGTGATTGCCTTGTTTCTGAAAAATTAATTTCTGGATTGGATAAATATTGGAGCTCTTCATTTCCTAATCTGATTTGATCAAGGCCATCCTCATTGTCTATATTGGCAGGATGAGAAGTTTCAAACCCAGCATGAGACATTTGGTTGTTGACGTGGTCCACAATGTTTTGTAGATCAATTTCTGGAAGCTCATCACCCCAGTTTCTTGGTACATCAACAGGTGAGAGGCTTGGAGAATGAAGGTTATCTCCCAGACCCTGGGGGGATTGTGAGTGTTTTCTATGATGAGGATGAGCGGATCCAAGGGATTTCCAAGTGATAGTGAGTTAAGAAGGTTGCGGTGGTGGGATTGTGAGTGGCTTCTATGATGATTTTGAGAAGAAAGAGGAGCAACGCCAAGTGAAATTGGGTGATGTGTTTGGTGGTGAATGTTGTTATGGTATTGTGATTGGCTTCTCTGATGGCTTCTCTGATGGCTGTTCTGATGAGACTCGTAAGAAACAGAGGGCTCACGTGATTGTGAGTGCCGTCTTTGTAACTGAAAGTTGGCAGGGTTGGATTTTAAGTAGCTGGCAGGGTTGGATTGTGAGTAGCCTATCCAAAGAGATTGAGAAGAAGGAGGCGGAAGTCCACGTGAGCTTTGGCTCAGAATGTTGGTCACATGTGGGTGTGATGGGTGATTCTCAGGGTGTGAAGGGGAATCATACAACATTGGTATTTGATGTTGAGATTCATGATGATGCAAAGGGTTATATTGGTGGAGAGTGTTGGGATGCAGAAGGCGGTGGTTTGATGATTGTGAATGGAACCTTGGGGATTGGTTGTTGAAATAGTTGTTGTGAATTATGGTTGGAGGAAGGTTTTGATTATATAAGTTGTTGTAATGATTCACATTTCCATCAGCAGTAAGTCTCTGGGTGTGATACCATCTTGATTGCCGTTGTCGGTTGGCAGCTCTTGCCTGTTCTTGTCTTTCAGTTTCATAAGCTCTTCCCCAGTAATCAAAATTGAAGCTCATTCATAAAGAAATATAAGTTTTATATAATGTGGGAAAGACAAATTAGACAGAAAAGTAAATTAATTGAGAATTTATGAAGTGTTTTATTTGTGATTTTGTGTGTAAAGAAAAAGACCAAGATTTAGTATAAATTTATTTTGATGTTTTTTTTTTTGAATATTGTAATTTTTCTAATGAAAATTTTGGAATGGATAATGAAGCTTTTGGGTGTGGCAAAAAAAGGAAGAAAAAAAAGTGATTTGTTGAGAAGAAATAATATTGTGATTTGAATTATTTTTTTTGGAGGGAGAGGCTTTTGGGTGTGGCAACAAAAAGGGAAAAAAAAATGATTTTTTGAAAAATTATATATTTGTGTTTTATGATTTTTTTGGAGGGGGAATTTAACAGTATATATAGTGATGATTTAACCAATGAGTCCTCCTTGCATGGTGCAGACATTGGGTGTTCTCAGCGAGGAGGGGAGGAGACATGTATGTAACACCTCTTCGCTGCGATGGAAGTCATCGGTGCGATGGATGTCGATGACACCTCTTTGCTGGGAGCAGCCATTGTCAATGGCTGTTCTCAGCAAAGAGGGGAGGTGACATCAAGGCCAATGAGTCCTCTTCGCTGGAAGCAGCCATTGTCAATGGCTGTTCCCAGCGAGGAGGGCAGGTGACACGGATTGACGTCGACCCGTTAGGATGTGTCAGTTCAAGTGTCATGCATCCTAACGGGTCGGCGTCGACCCGTTAGGATGCATCAATACAACCTGTACACTCGGTAAAGGTTTTGTTTGGCTCCAGGAGCCTATATTCTTAGTTTTATAGTAGATGATTCAGTGGAAGATGACCCCCAAAACCTATACTTGCAGGAATACATAAATAGTCTAACAATTCCAGGCTTTCCACCTCATATTCTGAAATTGAAAAGGGGTGTCCCAATCATAATGCTGAGGAACCTTGATCAAACAATGGGACTTTTTAATAGGACTAGATTGATTGTGTAAAACCTGGGCCCAATGTGATTTATGCAAATGTAATTTCAGGAAATAAAGTCAACAACTTGGTGGCCATACCACATATTCCCTTCATATCAGACCCTGATGAGTCTGGATTGGGGGATGATAAACTCCCACGCCCAATGCACACCCTTGAAAAAAAATACGTGCAGCCCGCACACCTTTTTTTTTATTGGCATGCGGGCTGCACGCCCACTTTTGGGTGTCAGCACGTCTACAGGCGTGCGACACCCACCCAAAACAGGGCGTGCAGTCGCACACCCTATTCAAAAAAGGGTGTGCAACCTGCATGCCCTTTTGATGTATATAGGTAGGGGCATGCGTGCCCCTACCCATATACATAGAAAGGGCGTGCAGGCCGCACGCCCTTTCTATGTATATAGGTAGGGGCATGCACGCCCCTACCTATGTACATACATAGGGCATGCTGATGGCATAGTCCCTTTTTTCTGGGACTGTGCTGTCAGCCGCACGGCTTGACCGGGGGGGATCCCTCCGGCAGAGGAGGTTGTATGACCTCCTTGACCGGAGGGATCCCTCCGGCAGAGGAGGTTGGATGACCTCCTTGACCAGAGGGATTCCCTCCAGTTGAGGAGGTTGTACAACCTCCTTGAACGGAGGGATCCCTCCAGCAGAGGAGGTTGTATGACCTCCTTGACCAGAGGGGAATCCCTCCGGTCAAGGAGGTCATACAACCTCCTTGACTGGGGGGGATCCCTCCAGCTGAGGGGGTTGTATCCCCCCTGGCAGGGTGTGCGGCTGCACACCCATCTACAGGCGTGCCCACGCCCAAAACAGGGCGTGCAGCACGCACGCCCGTCAAAAAAAGGGTGTGCAGGCTGCACACCCTTTTTTTGATGGGTGTGCCCCTGGCATGGGCGTGCGGCCAGGGGTGTGCATTTATCAATCCCCGTCTGGATTGCCATTCAAGCTCATACAGAAACAATTCCCTGTAAATCTGGCTTGTTCACTAACTATAAACAAATCTCATGTTGAGGTATCCAAGCCAACATTCCTGTTGTCATGTCTCCTGTTTTCTCTATTTTGTATTATGTGTGCTTTCCACCTTTCATGTACATATCACTAGTTGTGACACTCTCATCTCTTCATCTCTATATACACTGAAGCACCAAGTGGGAAGGCTCCTTTTCCACATCCTTCCCAACACCAACCAAGCTCACTCTGCTCACTTGCTTGTTGCTTCAGGTTTGTCTAGTCTCTCCTTTTCTTTCTCTGAAATACATTCTAATCCTTCCCAACACCAACCAAGCCCACTCTGCTCACTTGCTTGTTGCTTCAGTGTTGTTGTCTCAACATCTCAAGGTCAGACAATTGGAAACACAGGTATTGTACTTTATGATCCTGTATTTAGTCATGGACAACTCTATGTTGCATTGTCACATAGTAAGTCCAGCCATACTACAAAGGTAGTAGTCCCTCAACCTGAATTTCGCCTTCCTTCACATGAAAAATCAAATATTATATACAAAGAAGTTCTTTCAAATGTTCAGAGGCAATAGTTATATTAATATTTTTAGATTCTCTTCCATTGTTTTTTTTTTTTTTTTTTTTTGCTACATAATTTCAATGCTTTGCAATTTCAACATGCAATTTTATCTTTGACCTCATATTTCCACAAATAAAAAAAATGTGCACCCTTCTCATCAAGCCCCCTTTTCTACAAGTCCCTCCCCAATCCCCAAAATTGGGGGCTATACACCTGTCTAGCATATAAACCCTACAACCTACAAATTATCCTCACACAATATAGATTTTCTGCAACCATTTTTTTGTTTTTCTTTTACAACACAAATATACAGAAACATGATGATAGGAAGTGTTAAACATCGGTTCAAAAGGGGATCAATAGGTAAAGGACCAAGACATTTCAAAAAAAATGCATTTTCTCAAACCCATGAATTTTTATTCGAGAATTTGGATATGTTTGATACCCCATTATATGGTGTGAAATTTCAGAAGGTGGTATCCAAGTGTAACTTTGAACACATCTCATTCCCAAGCCATATATATCACTTGTATTATTTATTTATTTTGCAAACTTCTATCAGTCAATCTAGAAACAAATTACCTTTCTGTTGATAGCCCTCTTCTGAACTGTGGACAGTTTCACTGGGTTTGTACCTCTATTAGAAACCAACTTGACAGAACCAGGTACTAATTATTGGACTGTAATCCTATATTAAAAGAACACCAAGAATTCATTTGGTTTGCATTGGCCGCAAATGTTTATATTAATATTTCTGGAGTGTAGCAACAACAAAATTAATAATCAGCCAAAAGAAAGAAAGAAAACTGCCAAGCCAGGCCAAGTCAAATACGTTTCTATCGTGATCATAGTTTAAGAAGAGAGGGTGCGAGAAAAAAAGTAAGGTGTTTTGTTGTTATTTTTTTTCACGATGTGTAAAAAAGGGGGGGATTATAAAAGTCCAAAAGGATCATCATTGCTAGAGTTATTGAAACCAGAATGAGAATGAGAATGAGAAGCAGCAGAAGAGGGAGGAAGATGAGATCCGACTTGGGCAAAACTATTAGTAGGATTCTGTGTGGCAGAGGAAAGACTCATAGAAGAGTCAAATAGGCCTAACAAATCGTCCAATGGATTCGCAGGACTGGTCACGTTGGCTGAAGTAGAAGCTAAACCTCCACCCAACGAGCCTAAGCCGTTTGTTGATTTTGATAGAATCGCTGGGTCTCCATCTACTGGATCGTCATCAAAATCTAGCAAGTTCTCCGCGTTTTGTCCCTGGACTACCGTCGCTATCGCCCGTTCTCGTGAGAAATCTTCTTCCCTCCTATCATTCAAAAAATCAAAACATAAGTAAATCATCAATCGGTCTAGGTTCAAATGCCATGATGAACTCCTTTTTATTGTAAGAATTCTAGTAGAGAAATGATACGAAACTCGTTGGCTTTTCTCTGCACTTCATCGGCACCCAGCCTGCCCCTTCCAATAAAAGTCTCGGCCGGTTTGTGGAAAACAGAAGCCAGGGTCGAGATCTCATCAATCAATTCCTCTAATAGGGCTGGTGAGACTAATGACGATTGGAGTGAAATCATCGGCCTTGCTTTTAAGACTACTCTCTATCTCCCGAAAAACAAAACCCTTTAATCAATTGCTTTATTGGGCTTGAACAAAAAGAATTGGTACGTGAGGAGAAGGAGGGGGATAAAGACGGACTAACCTTTGTCGCTTCGGGGTCAGTTGATAACAGCCTCCAGTAAATGTACGCTCGATCTCTTATGTCCGGACTGTCACTCGATTTGGTAGCCAATGATAAGACCTTCTGGACTAGACTTTGTGCACCCTCTGGCTTTTTTAAGAACAGCTTGACAATTGCTGTTAGGGTTTGTAATTGAACCTTTTTAATTATTAAGTTAGGGAAAAAAAGGTGGTAAACTTGAAGGTTAGTGTTGACGCTCATTTCAGCTAACTCTAACTAAATAGGATTGTTTGATTGGACGCAACTGGAAATGGATCTTCCACAAATGTATCCAGAAAAGTGGCTAAAATTTCATCTGCATTGTCGATCTTTTCAGCGTAATCTCCTAAAATCCAAATCAAGGATGCTTTGCTTTCAGGTTCATCGAGGTCATCCAAGTTTGCGCACAATGTGGGAATAATGCCTTCATACCGTGAAGGATATTTCCGAAAGATGTCCTAAAGATTTCGCGATGATGAGCAGAAACATTCTCCATGGAGCACATAAAGCAGAACTAGATATGGACATACTTTAATGACGATAATGGCTTCCTGAACTACGTAGGTCACTCGAGTCGAGATCAGATCGAGCAAAACATTCACACACCGCTCGGCCGCATCATCGATCTTGATTGCACACTGTCCTATCGCTCGCACAGCTTTCCGGACAAACTCTACATCCACTTCTGAAGCATATCTAACCGGTCGAGGATAATTGATTTTAGCTAGATACTCCTTTAAACAATCAGAGATACAGACTCTTTCAGTTCACTCAAAAGTGTATCGACCGTCTTCTCGGTTACCAGTTTGACCATGATATCCAGTTTTTCAACCTTGACATAGGCTGGATCGTTGTATTTGCAAAAAAATACTCTCATCTCATTTTGAAGTATGTCTGGTTTCCTTTGCAAAATGATGTTGATATTTCTTAGTGCTACCCATTGCACTTCGGGGGCAGATGAAACTAATGTAACTGTAGGATTTGAGAGAGAGAGAAGATATGAAACGAGCCGCCCAGTCAGATCTTTAGGTCAAAACTGCGGAGTACTTAAAGTAAGAAAGGTGATTCGTATAAATCAAGGAGGGATATACCTAAGGGAGGTGCCATTTTCCTCATGATTTGTTTGACAAATTCTTCCCTTCGGACTTCCCTGAAATGGATCATGATGACCTAATAATAAAGAACATTGAATATCAGACTTGCCATCAAACTGAAAGGCAAAATCTGTGGGTTAGGAGAGAGGGTGGAAAAGATCACCTTGATGGCGGCAAGAACCACACTGGCATTAGCATGTTGGAACTGAGGAACCACTCTTTCGCAAATCTGCTCGGCATCTTTAGCATCAGTTGCTCGGTATTTGGCTATTGCTCCCAAGAGGGCGATTCGACCCCACTCGGTACATTCCCCTAATGCGACGAGTAGTTTTTGAATAACCGCCGAGTCGAGTATGAAAACACCTTCGGAATGATCATTGGCGATTGCCGACTCGTGAATTTCCGTCAAGGCCGTCACAGCATTGGCCACCACCTGGGAATCGTATGATTTAATGGTATAAGGCAAGTGGAACGAATTGGACGTTGGTTGATCGAATGAGGACTCACCATTGGATTACTATCGGCAACCATTTCTTTCAGCTGACCTACAAACCCATTCTCTAGTGCCAATGACGGCTTTAAGTCGTAAAGCTTTGCCACCCCGATCGCAGCTGTCTTGCGAACATACGGATTGTCATCTTGAAGGCATTTACGGAGTGGGTCGCAAACGTAGTCGAGTATCTTCTCTGCTCTCAAGCAACCCATTGTTCTGATTGATAACGCCCTAATCAGGGGGTTTGGATCTTCGGTGTCCTGGTTGGATTAATCGATCGGAAAGATGATTCGGATTAGGTTTATGCGGCTTTCGAAATTTATACATGGTAAATAAGAACGGTAAATAGATGATGTAAGATTGACCTTGACGAACGTATTCTGGATTGATCAAAACATCAATTAAACATCATTTTCAGCAAGTCAAACTAGGTTGTTTTTTACGACATAAGTGCCGTTTTGATCGCTTCTTCAACCTTTGAGGGAGAATAAGTTAGCTCACGACGGCGAGAATGACCTGATCAAATTACCCGAGTCAGAGCGATTGGTTTAAATCAGAAATGTTAAAAACAAGATCAGCTTGTTGTGTTTGGAAATCCTTGGTAAGTTGAGGGAGGTGGCGACAGACCAGATCAGGATGAGATTTAGCGTAGTTCATGAGATAGAGGTAGACCAGTTTTTTCTGTTCGAGGTCATCGCTTTGCATGTTTTTTAAAACATCAGGAAATAAACCGCTAACGTCCTATGAGATTAGGGAGTCAGCTTGGTAAGTTCCAGTGTAGCTTTCAAAGAAAAATAAAATCATATTTAGCGACATGAAATCGACTTGCCTTTCCGACTGTCATGTTAGCAATCACCCTTTTAATTGAGTCTTTCCTTTGATCGGCATACTGCGAGTTGAGTCCGGCGCGAAGTTCGTAATTTTCACCTGAGAGATGAGATGGGAATCAGTGCAAGAGTAATATGGATGAGATTGAAGCTAGTTGATTGAAAAGTTGATTGAGTTGACCTTTCTTGGAAGCCGTAAACAGTCTTGGCTTTGTGGCCATGGCGTAGATATCTTAAGTGGTGGTGGTGGTGAGGGTGGATCTTTCCTCAAGATTGATTGTTCAAGGAAGGCCCCTATACCCCCGGTGTGTAGGGATCGGGAGGGTATTATGCAGCTCCCCGAACACCGACATGACAAGGTCTTGGGGTGAAATTTGTTATTAATTTTTTTTCCGGATTCCAGATACAATAGACCAGCTCACATAAGGCCATTTTGAGTACACATTTCTTATAAAAAAAGTGTAAGTTTTTCCTTTGGCATTGCACACTACGGATATCATGTTATCTACCTACAATCATTGATGTGATTGTTGTAGTATGTATTTCACCAGGAAAAATCAATGATCACTTTTCTACAAGTGACATAGCAAATTATCAAGAGGCCTTTTTAATTTCTGATATCACTTGTAGACAAGTGATCTTTTTTTTCCTGGTGTTTTGAGTACTTGTTTCTATGGGTCCAAGTCCTGTGAAGGATGCAGTAGTTTTCAACAACTGGTGACAAATTGGTTGCAATATGGGTTTTTTGGGGGTGAGTGAGGTGCAACCATTTCAGGTTGATTCAACTGGGTGACAAGTATTGAAAGTCAAGTCATTCTACATGTAAAGAACAGCTAAAGAATGGTTTGAAAGGGTGAATGGAGTAGTGTGAGCTGTCCAAGACCCAGAAGGTGTAGTGAAAAGGGGTTGGGTGCACCAGGATTAAAACACTGGACTTTTCACCCTCTTTGAAGTGATTATACTATTTTATGGGTACTGCTAGGCCATCTGAACCAATTACATGTTGTAAAATTGAAATTTCTTTTTGCTTGAAATGTTAGCATAAATTGATGTGAAATAACCCTAAACTTAAAGTTCTAGACACCAGAAATTGGCACTTCCCCAAGGTAATACATCTACTGCATGGGCCAAATTATGCCTGGCCTCCTGGGTCAGAACCACAACCCAACAGCATTCGGGAGTGCTTTGGAACAGGTATGTTCCAGAATTCAAAGTGCTAATTAGGTTTCTGCTCAGCAATTTTTTTCCTCTGACATTTCAGACATGTGTCAACTATCCACCAACCCCAAGAGAACACTTTTCTACAAGTGACATAGCAAAGTGGGAAGGCCCCTACATATTTTTATACAAGCAACTGGATATTTTTCTGTGTACAAGCCCCACATCTATTTAGTTAGATCTAATTATGGGCTATGGGACCCCCATAAACTCACAACCTGTGCATAGGGTATATATCATGTCCAGAAAAGCAAGCTTACCATTTATAATGAGAGAAATCCTGCAGGTGTAAAATTATTTCCCCTGGACCATTTTCTTGGTGGGCAAATGCATTTTTCAAGCCATTTGGTTGGTCAGTATAGTGTGCAAACACCACTCCATCAGATTTACTTGATCCTTCCTTCCCACTAAAAAGAAATTTCCTCAAAAATATGTTGTCCTTGAACCTCTTGGACTTCCCCAAAAGCACTACTGCTTGATGATTTCCGCAAATTAAATTCAAAAGGTGCATAAAATTCATTTTTTGTTTTACTTTATCTTCCAAAATGCAGCTAAGTAAACTGGGCTGATTTATAACCAGACAGTGGTGATAATATGTCTATGGTAATTAATATGTAGATTTTTTCTTAAACCACTCTAGACAAAAATTGATAAAAATTATAGTGAACCATGAATTTTTTGCATGTGTTTTAGCAAGTGTCACTGGTCAAAGATCCCAATCCCACTCGCCACTGTGGCACCAGGGCTTGGGCCTGTACCGACCTTATTAGCCAAGTTGGGAGAGCCCTTTATCTTGGCACACAAAATGAGGAGAACTGATGGGTTCTGATTACTTGATTTAGGCTAGTATTTAAAGGCTATTTACAAGTGATCAGATTGAGGTTGAGAAGAAAGTGAATAAAAAAACAATAGTGAATCAAACACTATATTTAAGACTACACATGAAGATAAAACAAATAACATAGCTCTACTACTCAGGGTTCTATGACTACAAGGTGTGATCAGGCTGTACTATTACTCTTACTAGAGATGCTCAAAAACTGATTTTATACACCAATGTTTTTATTCATTTTTAATATAAAATGAGGTCTAAGTAAGGAGAAGAGAAGAAAATTCAACACTTTGTACTTTTGTGTGTCAACTGCAGGCAGTTGAGCCGGTTTTTGTTTTGCAGTGTATTCTAAACAATAGATAATTTGTGTATTTACAATATTTTTCATTCATTTTATGAACTAATCCGAAATAATTACCCCCTATATTACTTTAGTCGTGCCAGTAGCCTTGGCTTTGGCATACGTGGCACTCCGGCTTGGGTGTGGTCCAGTCTGCCTTGACTTGGGCCCACCTAGACTTTAGACTGTGTCGGGTGAGGGTTGGCAGAGTGCCAAGGAAGCTTTAGAGTATGCCCAGCAAGCTTCAGAGCGTAGCTCTAGCGTTTGCCAGCGCACTTGGCAAGTTTTGGGCCTAACTTTGGCCAGTCAGCGGCCTTGATACACCATACCAGGTTCAGTCCTTGCAAAACAGTGGAGCCGCTTGCCAGCCTTCCAACCAAAGACATTATCCCTCAAGTGCCAAAGGTCCTGAACAATGGCTTTGGGTCGGCCAAAAAACAAGCCGCTGATCATCACTTGAGTTAGGAAAATATTTCTCTGCATGCATGTGTATTGTTTGTTGCATACCTGAGTAGATTTCCTGCCCATGCTTAGCCTTACTTGCCTCTTTGTTGCATATGTCGATAGTGAATTGTGTGTAAATGAGGAGAGAGTGGGGGACAAAACAGGGGCTGAGTATTGACTGCGGGAACAATAACCCACGCCATTGCCCCGAGCAACATACCCGATATCGGCGATCTTTAATAAGGTATTGCGGGACTGCATTTTGAAAGGCTCCTAGGCATTATGTCTCAAGACTATACATGGGGAATCAGAGTGTTCAAACTTACCATCAGTCGATTCAATATACATAAGGAGCAGAAGCGTAAAATAACCCTTCTGCTAGGGAAAAAAGGAAGAGAAACAGAGAAAATCTCAACGGACCAAGAATAACCGAATCTCCCCGTAGAAACATCTTCGAAATGAATCGGTCTTTGTTCACAGGTTTTTTGTTTTTGCCTTTCGGTAACTCGGTCCACATTTCTTTGACATTGATCAGCACCTTGAGCCGGGAAAACAAATTACCGACAAGGTTAGCAATGGAGAAGACAAGAAAAACAAGGCGAAAGGTTATGAATTCCAAAGAAAATCAGTAAAAGAAAGTATGCCAGAAACTGCGCTCTACGTCGTGAGTATGATGGTACCGCAACGCCAAAATGGAGCTGAGCTCAATCGCCGGGGTTAAAATCGAGAGGAAGGCAAGCACCCTGAGCTCATGTCCCAAATGGTTTTTACCCTTCAGGCACCTTTTGGACCAGCTGATTCAAACAGAGGTAAGAAGGCGATCGGGGGTTCTTGCCAGGTTGATAACTCCACTAAATGTGATGATATTACGGAACAAATGTCAACAATGACGATATCTGAACTTACCATGTTTGAGTGTCGATCAAATGCTTTGACACGCGCTAGTAGTTTCCGATTGTTTCGTAGAGCGATAAGGATCTGAGTGTGGTTTTTGACGCTAGACTGAAGCACTTTTAATAGTAGAAGAGCAAAACCGACAATACGTATCAGCCAGCTGGTGATCAAAGGAATGTCTTGCGGGCCTGATTGAAATTGAGAATCCAACCTGATAGGGGGCCAGTGGCGATCTCGTGTTCTTCCAAGGCCCTTATTTTCTCCTCGTCCAGTTCAGATTTCGGCACGTGAGCATATTGACTACAGAGGTGGATTGAGTAAGTGGGTCCATCAGGCCAGTCCGATCACAAAAGTATCAATTTTTTGCAAGTTTCGTACCTCATTCTGTTCGGTATCGAGATGTGCTGAGCGGGTGAGTTGTTCTACCTACAAGTTGGATGGGCCGACAAATGATCGCATGGGCGATGCGCGGTCAACAGCGGCCGCATGGAGAAAACTTCGCGCAGCACGAGCGACTCCAAACTACATACACCACGGGCACACTTTGGTGACAGGTGATTCGTCTTCAAGACGAACAGACAACAAAAGTCGACTTGAGGACGGAAATTGGTCCTCAGGTCGACTTCGAGACGAATTTAAGCTTCGTCCTGGGAGACCTCCTACCCACGGGGCCTTCAGGTCGACTTGAGGACCATTTGTGGTCCTCAAGTCGACTTGACAGCCAAAATGAGGCTGTCAAGTCGACTTGAGAACCACAAATGGTTCTCAAGTCGACCTGAGAACCACATAATCTTCTCAGGGTGTTATGCAGTCCGATTGAGCCCCCCTGACGGTACTCAAGTCGACCTGAAAACCAAAATGAGGTATTCAAGCCGACTTGAGAACCATCCACAAGTCGACTTGACAACTCAGGGGGGTGCTCATGTCGACTTGAGAGCCATTTGTGGTTCTCAAGTCGGCTTGAGCTCCCCATCATCCTCAAGTCGACATGGGATTGGAGTCCCGGTCGACTTGAGAACCTTGTGTGGTTTCCAAGCCGGCTTGGAAACCACACAAGGTTCTCAAGTCGACCGGGACTCCAATCTCATGTCGACTTGAGAAAGTAGATCATGATTGGAGTCCCGCCCCTCTCGGCTCAATCGAAGTCAGAGCTGGAGAGAGCGGGAAGGAGGGATGACAATGGTTATAAAAGGACTGCACTTGATGCAGTCCTTTTATAACCATTGTCATCCCTCCTTCCCGCTCTCTCCAGCACTTATGTCTAGAACCACCCACCAGGTCGACATCGTCTTTGACCCCTGGCTATGTGACAACATCCTCAAACTTTGTGCGCCTGAGAAGGCACAAGGTTTCTGGCCGACCAACCAGTCTCAGCTTATGCCGGTCAGCCAACACACCACCCTGCGTTTTTGCCGATTCAAGAAGCTTGTTTTCACCTTTCTTGATTCGGCCCGCAGCGACATCTTGGTTGGAGGCATCCTGAAGTATGAGGATGCCTCCCGCCATCTCGCATGGATTGGCCGCGTCCGCAGAGGACGACAATACCACCTCTACCCCCTGGCCTCCGCTTCAACTTACCGGCGGTTTCGACGCCTCATGGTGAATATCCCCAACAAAGGGGATATTTCTGCCTCAGTTTTAATCAAATTCTCCCCTGAATACAGGGAGAGATTATCTAGGAATCCTGTAAGTTAATAAGTTTTTTTTTTCAAATGGAGGGACCCCTGCAACTTGACTAATATAAAGTTGTTGTAGTCCCCCCCCAGCCTCAGCACCACTGAGTCTGATTACACACACATATCTTGGCCCCCCTCAGAAGATGGGGTTGAAGCAGACCCCACTGAAGAAATCAACACCAACCAGGCCCCTCTTCTCCCCCTTATCCCTCCAATTGAGGGCAATTCTCTCTCAGTTTCTGGTGCACACCCCACTGGCACTCCATGCCGGGGAGAAGCCAATCTCACCATGGCGGAATTTTTTCTCTTTTCACACTTGTCTGAAAATGACAGACAAACCTTGTCTGTAATGTCTGAACATTCTTTCTACCACTGGTCTGCTTTCAAAGGAATGTCTCAGAAAGAGCTCACAGACCTAGGATTCCGTGTGGGCCCAGCTCGTTTGATAATATCTGGCGTGGCCAATGTTCTTAATCGGCTGGGATCTTACAATCCTCAAGTCTGACCTCTTACACTTTTAATTTACTTTATATATATATATTATATGTATATTTGGTTTCATAGCTTTCAAACTTCTCACTTGCAAATAAGCCAGCTGGGCCAAATCTGAGGATTGTGTGAAACTTGTCATCTATTTTTGTTTCAAATATTAGGCTTCCAATATATCATAATGGGATCCAAATGTCCTTTTGAGATTGTGTCATCAATGGGCACTACACAAATGGTTTGACCTGTACAACCAACTTAGGGAAATTGCCTCCACTCCGGGATGGATCCTGGGACAGATGTGGCATTTATTTCATGATTACCTCCAAATGCCATTTTTTTTATTTTTTTAGATATAAATGTTATTTTACTCAATATCATCATAAAATCATTTTAATTGGCCATATCTACTAATTAACATCATAAAAATAACTGCAAAGTGTCTTTTATCCATGCAAAATAAGTGGGGTGTGATTGCAAACTAATCAGAATGCATGACAATTGGCCATATCATGACATGAAGAATATCACTTGTAGTAATTTGGGCTGGAGCCAGAACTGGGTCTATATGTTTGGTGACTTGATGCAACATGTGGGCTGAATTGAGGGTAGTGAGATGACCTGGAAGGAACAGGAACATGGGTGTTAAAGTTTGGGTGGTGAGATGAAGTAACAGGAACATGGGTGTTAAAGTTTGGGTGGTGAGATGAAGTGGATACAACACCAGGGCTGTGATTTGGGTGATAAAGAGTCCTTGATTCAACATGAGGGCTGAATTGAGGTTGGTGAGATGAAGTGGATGCAACAACTGGGCTGCAATTTGGGTTATACAATGACCTTGATGCAGCCTGGGGGCTGCAGTTGGGGTTATACAATGACCTTGGTGCAACCTGGGGGCTGCAATTGGGGTTATACAATGACCTTGGTGCAACCTGGGGGCTGCAGTTGGGGTTATACAATGACCTTGGTACAACCTGGGGGCTGCAGTTGGGGTTATACAATGACCTTGGTGCAACCTGGGGGCTGCAATTGGGGTTATACAATGACCTTGGTGCAACCTGGGGGCTGCAGTTGGGGTTATACAATGACCTTGGTACAACCTGGGGGCTGCAGTTGGGGTTATAAAATGACCTTGGTGCAACCTGGGGGCTGCAGTTGGGGTTATACAATGACCTTGGTGCAACCTGGGGGCTGCAGTTGGGGTTATACAATGACCTTGGTGCAACCTGGGGGCTGCAGTTGGGGTTATACAATGACCTTGGTACAACCTGGGGGCTGCAGTTGGGGTTATACAATGACCTTGGTGCAACCTGGGGGCTGCAATTGGGGTTATACAATGATCTTGGTGCAACATGGGGGCTGCAATTGGGGTTATACAATGACTGGCTGGTTTGAGGGTTGTGATGTATCCTTGGAACAGGTTGAGGGCTCACATTTGGGTGGTGAGATGACACATTTGGGCGGTGAGATGAAGCAGATGCAGCACTAGGGCTATAGGTTGGGTTATACAATGATCTTGGTTGACCCTGGGGGCTAAACTGAGGGTGGTTTGATTTCCTAGATCCTTCCACATTTTTTCCTTTCTTTTTGGTCATATTATCAATCCAAATTTTTTGACCAGCATGAGCTGCATCATGCATTTTATGTTCTGTGATTTGTTCATGTTCCAATTGGGAAATTGACCAGTGCAATACAGATTGGTGATGTGAGAATGCGTTCAAGAGATAGCTGTTATAGGAAGTGTGATGTATTTGACGAGATACAGTGGTTCCCTCTTGTCTAATCCTTCTTGATCTATTTGACACCCCTGCCTGACACCCACCATCAAAGCAGTTGTGTTGCACATTTACACAACACAGGATTTTCTAATGAGTAGTAACACAGATTGATCAGAATGGGTAGGATGGGTTGGACATGTGGTATTCAAATTGGCTCACAGATGCTGGAACACATGTAAAGTTTCTTTGTTTGTGCACAATTCTCATTGAACAATCTTTTTGTAACCCATTGAGTTTACATTCAGCCAATTTTATGAAGTAAGATTTGGGGTGGATGACTTCCCAAATTGACATAACACAAGATATGTCTGAATTCCCATTATTTTTTTCTTCCTGGATGTATTGGATTTCCTTTCAGCACTTTATTTCTCATAGGCAATATAAAAATAATAGAAATTTGACTGACAATGACAAATGAGTCCTTTTGAATAGATTCCTTATCATTGAGGTTCAGTATCCAAACCTGGCGGATTTGGGCCGTTGGGTAATACAGTCTCAATGCATCTGGAACTTGTTCAAGTCCTCCATCTGGAATTGTGGATGATTTGACATAGGGGTATTGTCCAATTGTCATAACTTTTTGGTTATTGAATCCCATGGCCTTTTGAATGGCTGGATTTCCTGAAAATATTCCTCTCACTTGGTTTGATGCTTGGAAATACTCTTTTTGATTATGGTCAAACATGTAACCACCTGAAAGGATTAATCTCATTATCTGATAGTTACTGAAACTGATGGCAATATCATGTCCTGGACTAAGCCGATTGGTGTGAACTGCAGCGTGCCTGAGACGGCCATTGAAACTCTCAAACTTCTCAGTGGCAAATAATGTTGCTGGCCCAAATCGTTTGATTGACTTGGGGAGATGTAACAATATGTGACGCTTGGGCTTATTTGCCCATTGTGCTGACATCTTGAGAATATGATACATGAATATCTGTATATTCATTCGAAGTTCTGCAATATATTCATCCATGCTTTCTATAGTGGTCTGGAAAATCAGGCTTCCTATTTTGCATAGAGGAATCCATAATTTCTTTTGTGTTTCATCCATGAATGGAAAAAAAACAAATGGGGCCAACTGTACTAAAGTGCGGAAGTCCTTTCCAATAAAACTTTTCCAATGGGTAACCATATATTTACCTTGGATTGGTGGAATGTTGAGGCAATCCAAGTTAACTGAGTTGAAAAGGGCCTCCATCTTTGCAAGGTCTTTCTGTTTTTCCATGAAGTCCCTGACCAAGTACTTGACAACACCAAGGGAGAAAACATGGAGAATTTCAACTGGTGTGTCTTTGCATCCATCAAACTCTAGGAGATGTGTAAATACATTGCAAAGTCGGTGAGGTTCAGAATTTTCAATGGCCTCTATTCTTTGCCGGTCATGAGGATTATTGCGTCTCAATTCAATGAGTTTATCTTGAAGTTTGTCCACCAAACCAAATTCATTCATGTGTTTGTCATATTCTGCCTTGGATTTTGTTTTGAGTACATTCCAAGAACCATTTGTTTTCTGAACGGTTTGATACCACCTACGTGGAGAAGGTAACCCTTTTATCCCGAAGAAATCATGGATGTAAACCAAACTACTCCTTTCTTTAACTTCATCAACCCGCAAATGGCATATTCTGCAGGGATTCTTGCAAATTCCAGGGATTGGTGTATTTGTAACCTCTGCTGCCATAGGTGAGTCACCCAGATAGCAAAGAACCATACTCATGATCAAAACTTCATCTTGAAGACTGGAATCATATGCAAAGACACCTTCCTTAGTCAAAGAGCTAAATCATATAAATGTCAGTGGAAAAAAATCAAGTTGTGACTTTATAATTCTGATGCTGGACCTACTTCATCTCTTGGACAATTGTCTCTCCCAATTCCAGTGGACCTGCAACATTAGATGTAGAGACAAAATGGCAGTTGTACTCCATGTTGCTATAAGATGGGGGAAGGCCACTAAGTGTAAAATAATATGATACA
Source organism: Puccinia hordei (assembly GCA_007896445.1). Lineage (NCBI taxonomy): Eukaryota > Fungi > Basidiomycota > Pucciniomycetes > Pucciniales > Pucciniaceae > Puccinia > Puccinia hordei. Next base: position 199,241 of record RDRW01000034.1, read on the forward strand.
TGTTTATTCCACCTCTTGGATTGGTTTCCTGATGTATCATCTGAGTATAGTGTAATAGGCACATGGCGGATAACCTTTCCTTTGGCCCGAGACCTCCATGGATTGGGGACAGGGATGGGGTGAAGCTGGCCACAATCATCCACTTGAATCAATTGATGCCGTATTTTGTTTATGAATTGTTTTCCATCAATTTTTGGCATTTCACAATATATCAGGTCAAATTGATCCACTGATATAGTTTGAAGCTCTGGTGCATGGTAGCTGATATGACCTGGTATCATTATGGCCAGCTGGGGGGTGCCATCTTCCAATGGGGTATAATCATTCAACTTTGGTGTAATACATTTGGCATGTAATTTATTTCCCACCTTGAAGAAAAATATGGGTACCACAATTCTCTGCCCAGGACCCTTGAGTGTGATGGGCTCAAAAATGTAATAGTGTTTTTGAGCAACTTCAACCATTTGTACCCTTCCTTTCCTAGACAAACATTCTCGCCATTTAGTACTTTGATATAGGGAATGTATATTTTTTCCATAGGTCTCATGTGGATAGAATTCTAGGTGTTTATTCACATATGGATTCCCCACTTCCTAATAATTTGCATGAAATAAGTTAATGTGTCAGTAATCAATCACCCAGAACAGAGAAGCAATTTATGCATCTCATATGACTCTCACTCACATGACTAATGATGTCTTTCAAGCTGAGTGAATAACACTTGTTATTCAAGACTGACAGGTTTTCCATAATATTGATGTTCAGCATCTTGCGGATTTTCTCCCTTCTTCTCCTGATTGTGGCCCAGTGTGGAATAATCACATGGCAAAGCTGTAATATCAGGCGGATCTGGTGATACATGGACCGTGACATGATGTGATGCAAGTGACCAAGTATCAGAGCTGCAATGAGATACTATAAAGGAATAAGAGCACAAGGAAGTCAAAACATAATATAGTATATTATGTGAGTATACTATATTATTCTACATAGAGGTTCAGGATAACAACATACCATTTTATCTGGAAATGGGTACCATTGGCCACTTGGCTCCAAATCATCTTCAAATTCAGGTGCATTCTCATCACCTGGTAAATTCATGTTGTCAGAAATTAGGGATTGAAAGACAGATGATAAGGGATCATCCATAAGCCAATCATTCCAGTTCAACCCCCTTTCAGAACCATCATCAGAACTGTTATCTGATCCACCAAACCCCATGCCTGTTTGTGAAGGTTTTTGAGTTCAATCACTTTATTGCAACAAGATTTAAAAGCTAATAGTAGTAAAGTTCTTGAAAACAAATAGAGTAGAAAAGATAGTGAGCAACAAAATTGAGATAAAAAGATGAAAAGAATGAAACGGTTTGTTAATCTAAAATACCTTCTTATGATTTAATCCTAGCGATACCTCAGTAAGAAACTTCTAAGAATGTTATAGGAGATAGTAGACAATGATAAACAAGCCTGAAAGGAATAAATATTGTCAATAATTGATGCGAGACTTAAATGAAAGTGAGATGAGAGGAGATAAAGAGAATGAATCAGACAAGCACCTCCACTTGTATCAAAGCTAAGCTCCTCCTGAATTCGTTGAGTTTCTTGAGAGGGATATTCGGAAAAAATCTGGCCGTTAGGGTACTTGACAGTGGATTAAGGGAATCGTTCGGGTTCGTTGAGATGGTTCGTCGTAGGTCTTGACGAGTCTGCCCCCTAATTCAGGAGGACGCGCGAGGTCTGAATCTCTTGCTAATTCCCTGCTTATGCATAATAGGTGCATGCATATCATCGGGTCTGAATTATTATTCAACAGTTTGATCATTCAAATCCAATGGAGGGATAGAATAATTGTCATAATGATCATTTTGATGATGAATTGGGCAGTCAGTTTGAACCAAACCAGACCAGTTTGAAGTGGGAAAATTGCAACCATCCATTTCATTGAGTAAAGGCCTAGTATCTCCAGGTCCTGTTTCTCCCTGCCCAAGGCCAACTGAATCATACAAGGGATTGCTGGTTGTAGGTAATTGTGAACCACCTCTTGAAATGGCTGACACTGGTTGCCACTTTTTTTGAGCCATAATCAAAGAAGCTTCCATCTCTTTATGATTGGAAGAATCCAGGTGTTTTTGAATCCACCTCAGCTCTAGTAATCTCCCACCACATGGAATACACCTAAATTTTTCATGCCCATCAGGCTGCAGCACTGAGTGAAAGCCTGCAAAGAACAGTCAAAAATCATAAGTGAGGGAGATTGGGTGAACTCAGGGTGTAACACTGACCAGGAATTATCATAATAAGCTGGTATTATGAGTTGAAACCCCTGCAATTATATAAGCAGATAATATGAGTTAAAATCACTCCAATCAAAATGATATGAGAAGTAAACCTGAAATATGGTGTAGGAAATATGTGCTTGATTAAACAAAGACAGCTGTCAGAAATATGTGCTTGAATAAAGAAGGAAAAGTGTTATCCTGCCCTACTTTTATCACCTTATTGGGAAGTCCCCATAATCTTATCACCAACTAGATTGACACACTACAGTTTATTTGACATGTTTCAATTTCAAACCAGGACTTTATTTGTAATCATGAATCATGTGTCAGATTAGGGTGCTGGTTTCAGTCCAATAATTTGTATTTGCACCACTGAGAAAGCTCAGTATTGTGTGCTGGTTTCAGCAAAGGTGGGGCATGTTTCAGAAGCCCTGTGTTGGACATGTATGTTGTACAATTCAACCAGGGGACAGTTTCACTGCTGCGCTCATGAACCCCGCCCCCGGACACACCGCGGTCCCACTTCGGGAGTGCAAGTTTCCCGGGGTGAAACTCCTGTGACAGCGCCCCGCGGCCTTTTCAGCCCGGCCCCGGAGATAGCGGATATGGACCAAGTCCACCACCAACCGCCCCGCTTCCTCCCATCCAACGAAACACCCTCCAACGATCCCATCCAACGAAACACCCCCCAAGGATAATACGATCAGACGCATACCCCCAGTAAGTAAATCATCTATGTTACTTCCACCCCCCACTAACCTATTACTAACCATGTAACACAGAAATATGTCACAGGTCACGGGATCCAATACAGGACCTCCTAACAAGGACGGCGCCGCTGTACCGCATGGCTACCCCGTCCCGCCTACCCCATCCGTACCACCTACCCATCCATACCACCTAGCCCATCCGTACCACCAACCTCTGGCTGGTCGACCACGCCCAGCACCTACAGCCCCAGATTAACTGCGTCGGGTCCTACCGGAGGGCCCCCTCTCACCCCAGGTGAGTTGTTTTGTCCTCCCGCCCCAACCCCCCTCCGCGATGGACACACTGGACCCATCAGATCCCGAGCGGCCGGCGGCGCCCCCCCCTTGCTCTATGACTCCCCATCTCGGCGCAACTTCTCTGGTGGTTACCCCGACGGATCAGACGGTCCCGACTATGATGGACCACCGTCAAGTCTCCACTCTAGTCGGCCATCAAGTCTATCTCTATCCTCGGCGTCCGGTAGGAGGATCACACCTCGATCAATCGAAGCCGTCCAATTACGGCTCCAATCAATGGGTAATTGATTTCGAATCACCGACAAGCTCATTCAGTGGGCCCAAGGCCTAGTAGATGTAAGTAGTCATGCTACTAGGCCCCCAGAAGATATAGCTAACAACTTGCTTCTTCCTCAGATGCCAGAGGAGGAATTGAGGCTAATGAGCATCCTCATTAGCCTCAACAGCCAACTGCCAAGAGATCCCCTATCCCATCCAGATCCCCCAAGCTCAGCTAATAGGGATTTATTCCCTCCGACGTTCCGGGTATTTGTTCGGACGACGGTCCGCGAGGTTTTATTGCGACCCGACATCGACGCTTATGGACGCCGAACTGCCAAGAAGAACACAATCGAGCGCACCCCATTCTTAATGATCAGGGTGAGTGGGGCACAATGATCAAACCCTGTGCACCCCAGAAACTGACAGAACTTTTTTCTTTAGGGTATCATTGACCAGACCAGCGCGGCGTTTAAGGCCGCCAACATGCCCGATGGGTACAATCAAGACCCATACAAAACCGAGCTCGATCGGCATATCGCCACCATACTCAAGGGCGAGAAGAACCTGTTTGCCAACCTCCTCCGAGTCGGCTTCGTTGGTGATACCTCGACGACGCCCCCGCCCAAGTTGGAAAAGCTGGTCGACGATGCTTACGGTGCGATGGACTCAGCGTTTAAGGACCTAACCCCCAGCCAAATCCAAGCAGATCCGTGTATTACTCAAGCACGCCGAGGGCGACTGGCCTACCTTAGGGGGATGATCAATGTCAACCGGCTCAAGCGGATCGCTAACCCCGCCGCCAAGGTCCCTGGTGCATGGGAGGATATCGATAACGACTTGGAGGTGCGTCGTCACCACTCTAGGGTTCACAACGCCGTGTTTGGTCACCTTCTCCTTGAGCACGAAGCTCGGCTCTGGGACGGCACCTCTACCGTCCACGACTGGACCAAGGAGGAGCAACAGCTCCCCAGTGACATGGCTGTGGCCGCGCGGGTTGCGCAAGAGAATAACAACACTCGTACTCTGACCGTTGGCGAGGCGGTCAATTAAGATGCGGCCGACTATCTGCCCTTCCCCATATTTCCACCCCCTCCCTATCCCATTATATCTATCCCCTCCCTTTCCCATTATGTCCCTCTCCTCTCTTTCCCTTTGTGTTCCCCTATGTTTCCACCTACAATGCCTGTTTCCTAAACTATTTCTTCTCTCATGTTATCCATTTTGGTTGTATTTTCCCCTATTCCAATCTTGCAATGCTAGCTCAAAACCCCCATCTGGGGTGATGAGGAGGAATCAACGATTCTGCACATTCCTGTTCCAGCTGCCCGGCTGAGCCGGGTGGGAAGATTTTTTTTTCATCCGCCCTGACGACGACTTGCCACATATTTTGATGTCGTCTTCAAGGCGGTTTATGATCCGCCTTGAAGACGGCCTGGCTGAGCGGAACGTTTGCGAGGCGGCTTGAGAAGTTGTCTTCAAGGTGGTTTATGATCCGCCTTGAAGACGACCTGGCTGAGCGGAACGTTTGCGAGGCGGCTTGAGAAGTCGTCTTCAAGGCGGTTTCGGATCCGCCTTGAAGACAACCTGGCTCAGCATGACGTTAGCAAGGCGGCTTGGGAAGTCGTCTTCAAGGCGCATCCGAAACCGCCTTGAAGACGACCGGCTCCAGCAAGACGTTTACAAGGCGGCTTGGATTCAATTGAATCTCAAGTCGGCTTGAAGACAACAAGCTGGGCTGACAGCTCTATTCAATTGGAAAAAGACGCCTTCGAGGCGTCGTAAAAACTTGACTCGAAGGCGTCTGAAAGTACCCGTGGTGTACACAGCCGGACTACCATGCGTCTATTGAGACCGCCACAGGGACCCAACAGTACTGGGTGTTATGTCATTTTCCCATGACATTTTTATTTTTATATTTTCTCACATTTTATATGTATAGTTTGTGAACTTATGGGTTGTGGTCTCTCACCAACCCAAGTATGTACATAGACTTTACCTATAAATACTTCACCTCCAGAAATATTATTTCCCCTTGGGGGAGTTTCCGGTTTCAGCTCTAACACTGGGGACCCTGTATGACGCTCTGCGCGGTACTCGTGACTGGGTGACAGGTCAATGTCCCCAAGTCCTGCTCATGACGGTGCCGAGAGGGCCCCGGCAACAATCGCGCCGCCGCGCCGTGCTTGTGCTCCACAAGCGACCGGAGAGCACCCCCTGCGCACTTCCTGGGCACTTGGGAAGTGCGCAGGGGGGCCATCGGAGCAATGGGACTTGCCCAAGAAATTATCTGCTTCGAACACCCTCAGCTCGCTCATCTGGACAGTCTCATCCTCAACGAACTCGATCGGCCTTCCTGCACACGCCACGTCAAGCAATCTTGGTGGAGCTATGCCTCATCGCCCCCCTCGAGGACGTCAGTTTGAGCCAAGTGGTAAGTAATAACTCATAAATAGGGTCATTCATGAGCTGATGTCTCCATCTCTCTTTGTTGCACATCGCTTGGGTATTTCCAGACTTTCTTACACTACAAACAAATGAGGGCACCCGCTACAGGTGCTTAATATGTTCGGGAGCGCGCTCAACTTTGGACCCTGCTAAACATTCGCGTGGACCAGTTCATCTTTGCAAGGTTCAAGAAAGAGAGGCCAGGGCCAGGACACTATTGGAAAGGCCAACTCCAACAGCCGAAAATCCAATGTTGGATGCAGACCTCACGGACGAAACCCAAGATGATATTTGCCCACAACTGTGGGCAAATATTGATGCCTTGCTTGATGCCAATGCTCCCGCGCGAAATGCACCCTGGCCAACACTTGACGACGAGCTTGATGCTTATGAGCGGGATCATCCAGATATATACCAACCTACTCCTGAGGCGGCACCCGGGCTGGAAGTCACCTGGGACAAACTTCTAGATATCGAGCTGCAGGATCTGGACAATGAAGATGATTTCCCGCTGGCTGACAATGACGACAACGAGCAGCACGCCAATCCGATCGGGGTGAATTCAAATGAGTGGTACCCATTCAAGAGCAAAATGGTGTTAGAGGAATTATGGGAAGAACTGAGAGACAAGGATCAATACTTGAGCCAGGAGAGAAGGATGATGCGGGTGGTGGAGCTTTACCTAAAGTGATAGAGAAACAGAATAGAAAGAGATGTGAATTACTTGATAAGGAATAAAAAGGAACAAGTGTGTTACAAACCTGAGAGACAAGGATCAATACTTGAGCCAGGAGAGAAGGATGATGCGGGTGGTGGAGCTTTACCTAAAGTGACAGAGAAACAGAATAGAAAGAGATAGAGAAAAGAAGAGTAGGAAAACATGACATGAGAGTTGATAAAGTACATTAATTATCTAAGCCCAGTAGTCCACCAATTAAACCCCCTTTCCATCTCTTATTCTAATACACCCCCTCACTTGTTACTTTTTGATACACCCGGCATTCCCCATTAATATCCCCATGTGCTCCCTCAGCTTATCCCGGGAAATTTTTCCAAGCCCAATGCATGCAGTTGAGACTCCCTATACATCCAGGAAAACCTTGCGCCAAATTTTCTAGGAGAATCTCTTTTAAATATTCATTGTTTGGAGGGTGTAGATAGTAATGGCCATATGTAGCTTGAATGGCACTGCAAAGAATTTCCAGGTTTTGTCGTGCAGTGGTCTCTGCCAGGCGGCAATACTTGTTGGTTGCACCAAGTGGAAGAGCATAGGCTAGCTGTTGTATTGCGGCTGTTATTTTTTGGTGAGGACTCAAGCCAAGTTTCCCAGTATAATCCTGTTGTGAGTCAAACACACAATCAGTTTATCTATTTCAATTGTGGAAAGAAAAAATCAGGAAAAAGACAAACCGGTTTCCCAATAAAGTATGGATATTGAGCTGTCAGATCTTCAAGAATACAAAGAAAAAGGGCCTTTTCCATTCAAAATAGACAGCAAAAGTCACGTGACTTGTATGTTGATTCATGATTGAAATAATCTTGCATCAATTTTTCATGACCTTCAAGATGGCTCCGTTCTTTGTTTTGCATCTGAGGGATCTTCACAGGCCTTTCTTCTTTTTTGGAATTGCTAGAGTCAAGGAAGACTGAGATTTCGAGTTCTTCACTGCTGATTTGCTGAGTTATACGGCGGCCATGTTCAATATAACGTTGTGTATTGAACTCGTCATGTTGAAAGATAAGGTGTTGAAACATAAGGCTTCAAGGGGGCAATGCGGTTGCCAGTGTGGATGAAAAATTTAGAAAAGTATTAACCAGGCTGCTCCTTGTTTTATGCTGTACTGATGCGGTTGCGGCACAGGATCAGCGCTAATCCAGGATTAAACTAATCTCTTAATCCTGAAGTTAATCCTCAACCGGTGCGGTTGCTCTGATTTGTGTTGGACCAGTTGCAGGGTCAAGTAAAATTCCTGAAGATCCATAGTATGATTATTAGCAGTTAGCTGATGATCAAGTGCAAATACACTTAGTTACCAGAAGCTCGACCTCTCTAGCCAGTCGCATCAACAATGCTTAAGGACCAGATCAAAAGAGCCAGCACCATTGATTTCTGTAGGAATTTAGAGATCAAGAACTTTATTGCAGCACAGGTATAAAAGCTTGTGAGGGTTTTAAATCACTCTTCTTTGCAAATCTTATATATTTCAGCCAGTAGTAGTAAGATAAAACTAGAAAAGAAAATAAGAAAAATAACATAATCTGATGAGTACACCAAATGAAAGAATTCCAAACATAGAAAGAAAATATACGAACAGGACAAAGAAGCAATCTATACTAAGAACTGAAACCACAACGTAGACAAAAAATTGACAACAAACAATAACTAGAACAATAAAATTCTGAAGAACAATTTATTTCAGTATTTTAATCACATGAATACTACTATATGCAACTAGACAAGAAACAAATGCTAAGACTCCAAATTATAGACTTCCTGATTGAAATCCTCCTGAAATGCTACTGTCTTCAACTTTCAGATCTATTGCTGTTGATTCAAAAGGGTTTGATAAGTAACTGAGCTTCTTGTTGATAGTTGAAAAGATTACTCTTCTTTACCTGAATGTTGATATACTACTTTCTCTTTGGCTTTCTTGAGACTTGAGGGACTTGAATGTGAAGTTGTTCCAACAGTACTCAATGGTGAAAATAGAAACCGAGAAGGCGAGAGAACCAGAAACATTGACAAGTGGATTAAATGTATATGCCACATGTACACATGACAATGAATATGCAATAACAACACTTTCTCAAATTACCGTCAACACAGCTAATAGTAACAAATTCAAAGGAATTTATCTTCATCTTGGGTTATTTGCACCGCAATTGTATGCAACACCCCTTTACAGGTCTTTTCACGGTTATTGTGTGTTCATAGGTTCACTTCTTTATGAATACTAGATATGTTTTGGATAGCCCATTGCCAACACCAGAAGCGGAAACGCGGAAACGACTCTTTGGCTGACTCTTTTAATGTGTCCAGTGTAACTTATAAGAGTGCCTGCCCAATGGATTATATAGATGTGGTTGTAATCATCAAAAAGAAGGCCATTCACAAGGTTGTATCCTGTGCATAATGCCCAGTCCAAAATTTGTTGGGTTACTAAGAGACTCAAATTTCTTCAACGCGGTAAAAGTTCATTTGATAGGATACAAAACAGGTAGAAATAGGAGATACATTAAATAATCACACTAGGAGCAGATATCGTTAACAGTAGCTAGGATGGGAGATGATTTTATCATGAAGCCTTTGAGAGCAGCATGGCAACTTGTTGTGGATTGGCGTCTTTAGCGGTGGCGGGGTGGCCGTGAGTGTTCTATGAGACAGTTGTTTAATTCGAAAGGAGGGTCAGAAAGCGAACGGAAAAATAAATGCAAGGTCTGGATGCGAACCTTGGAGACCGAGCAGGCCTTCAGCATGCTGCGTGCGGCCTTTTCTAATGTCTCAATAGAACTGTAAGGAAATGGTCATGATGGGAAGTGTGAGCACATCCAATCTAGAAATGTGCGTTGATACTCCAGATTATGACAGCACTTACACTTCCTTTGGTTGAACTCGGGCTTGAGGACTGACTAGGGTCACCTTACAATTCCCAGCTGATGCGGTGGAGACGGCCTTTTCGGAAAGTTGTCGAGCAGCACTGGAAAAACACTGCAAGTCAGCTTATGATAGTCTAAACAGTCATGAACTGGGAAATGAACACACCTAAGGCAGTCCAATGTTGAGAAAGTATGAGTTTCGCCGCTGCTGCTCTTGCATGTGACTTTCTCATTGTTATCTCGTCGGAGAAGTTGCTCGGAATCCAGCGAGATGGCTCGTCGGCTGATGCTGGTTTTGGTGTCGGTGGCCTTAGCAAAGAGCAAGTTATTGTACCCTAAGCCCAAGAGACTGTAGGCGTAGCAGCCGCCGTACATGCTGGTCATCCACGGGTTGAGCCACCCGCTCATTGCACCCATCCCATAACCCATGCTGGAGTAGAAGTAGTTGGACATCCCATATCCGAATCCCCCATAGCCGCCGTAGAATTTGGAGTCAACCCCATTTTCTTTTCCAGCAGGGACATCTGCCGCAAGAGATACAGATACAAAGGCCGAGAGAATGGTGATCAAGTAAGTGAGGGAAACCATCTTGTGATGCTGAGGTTGGATGCGAAGATTAGAGTAGGAGGGCAGGATTTTTCTAGCTGTCGTTATTGGTTGAGGTCGTGAGAGTGAAGCAGTGAAGGGATGCTGGGTTGTGGTATACGACTGGATTCGAGGGCCTTTTTATATCTCTCAACGGCGCTGCCATGATAGCTCGGGAGACGCAGATTCTGGGTTTGTGACTCTGTTCAAAGTGATTTTTGCCGGGTGGTCTACTCACTGTAACCAGCATAGATGTTCGCAAACCGTTCTCCGCCCGCCCATCCAGGCCGTGTGCGAGGAGACCACATGGTCGCACAACATTGAGTAGATAGCTGTTGAGTGTGGGTGATATGTACCTGAACACCATAAGTTTCAGTCTCTACAATCTGCACTCTGGGTGGGTAAAGGTGCGTTGACGAAAACGAAGTCATTGCAAGGTGTTCACTATCTACTCTTCATTCAGCTTTGCATTCCGTAGCTTGGAACCACCTGTGACAATGAAGAGCGGGCACCCAATAGGCCCGCAGCGAGTTGTTTGAGCAGGCACCTATTAGCGGGGTTCACGTAGGGGCATTTTAAGCACATGTCACTTATTTTTTTTGCTTGCTCGAATTTTTTTCAAGCTAAACCTTAAGAGCATCCACCATCGTGTCGCTAACTTTTCCGCAACTGCGGAGAGGTTAGCGAGTGCGATGGTTACCCTACCGAGAAACCACGCTCGTGACTCGGTAGGGGGCTCTGCAGCTGGCTAACTGAGTGTCCCCACCCTCGGGGACTCTCCAAGTCGCTCGGTAAGCGGGGCTGTAGGGGGATCGAGGATTGGATTGTGGGAAAGCCGGAAGGATCTTACCTTACCGAGCTCGTTAGAGGTCTCTAAATTTAGAGACCTCTAACGAGAATCTTAAAGATTCCTCAGTTAAGAGCATCCACCATTGTGTTGCTAACTTTTCCGCAACTGCGGAGAGGTTAGCGAGTGCAATGGTTACCCTACCGAGAAACCACGCCCTTGTGACTCGGTAGGGGGGCTCTGCAGCTGGCTAACCAAGCGTCCCCACCCTCGGGGACTCTCCAAGTCGCTCGGTAAGCGGGGCTGTAGGGGGATCAAGGATTGGATCGTGGGAAAGCCGGAAGTATCTTACCTTACCGAGCTCGTTAGAGGTCTCTAAATTTAGAGACCTCTAACGAGAATCTTAAAGATTCCTCAGTTAACGAGGCCTAAAGAGGCCACAAGGGTGGTCAGCGGGGGCTTCATCTCTGTAAAGTTGGCTTACCAAGCCACTTTACAGAGACAAGGGTGGATGCTCTAACGAGGCCTAAAGAGGCCACAAGGGTGGTCAGCGGGGGCTTCGTCTCTGTAAAGTTGGCTTACCGAGCCACTTTACAGAGACGAGGGTGGATGCTCTAAACCAAATTAAGACACAGGCAGGTCGCGAGCACTGCTTGTCTGATACACACCATCTTCTCGTTCTCCATCAAAAAATCAGTAAAAAATTCCTCCACCCGCACTAACCCTTACTTGGATGGATGGGAGGGGAAAATTTGTAATAAGGAGTGATTTTGGAGGGGGCGGGGACAATTGAGGAAACTGGAAGAAACACCACGGTCACGTTTCCATAAGCTCATGATGGGATGATGGGTTGCTCGCGGTGTCTCAACAAGGTTATAATTTTATGCTAATTTTTTAGCATGATATGCATAAAACTTTGCTTGCCTAAATGCTGACAACCAGCTATGTGAACCCTGCTATTAGAGCATCCACAGTCGTCTCAATAAGCTAACTTTATCAAGACAACTCCCCACTTGTGCACTCAATAGTGCTTGATAGCTGTGGAATTGCTAGGATTCTTGATAGAGGTCCATAAATTTATGGACCTCTATCAAGCTCAATAAGGTAACTTGTGAACAAGTTTCACAAGTCACCTCATTGTGAACCCTCCCCCCATTTTACACCCCCAAGAGCTCCCCACTCATAAACACCCCCGTGTAGTGCTCCCCTGCAACTTGAGTTATTGACTCAAGTTGCAGAGGAGCACAAGTGTGGAACCGGCTCAATAACCTAGCAATAGAGCCGGGTTGTTGAGCCGCAAGTGGGGACACTCTTGGTAAAATAACTGTTGAGCTCACTAAGAGCTCATCAGTTGTCAAAAATTTATCCACACAATTGTGGATGCTCTTAGCCCAGTTCACATAGGGCCGTTTTGATCAGATGTGGAAAAAACAACATTGCTTGTTGCTGTTGTGACCTAGGATGTCCTAGGTCACATAGTCTTCTCGGCTGCGGCTCAGCCAGCCGGAGGAGACAGATCAGTCTCCTCTGGGTTGTCGGAGCGGGTCTTTCACTCACTCTCATCCGCAATACGAGTCTACGTCACCACAGTTGCTACAAGTTCTTGCATAAAATGCCGTAAAATGGCACTGAAGTTAATCAAAGCGTGCATAAACCTTGCTTGTTGCTTTTATTTTATCTGACAATTAGCACCTATGTGAACTGGAATATTGTACACACTAATAGCCCAGCTCACATGGCTAAATTCCACAAGAGGTTACTGATGTGTATGATAAAACTTTACAAAAAACATTCTTACATCAAGATTCTTTCATTTATGACAATCCTGAATGAAGTTCAGAATTTTGTTTAATTATATGATACACATCAGTAAATTCATGTTGAAGTTACCAAATTGAGCAAAGCTGACGGCATCTGGAGAATGACAATAGGAAATATTTGACACAGTTCTAGGCCTGGTGTTAACTTGGACTGCAGAGTGCAGCAAGTCCTCAAGTGTGTAACCCCTACTGGGTCACAACACCCACCCTCTTGCCAAAGTGTGAGAATTGAAGTAACTTAGCAGAAAGTAATAAAAAAGGATCACAGATATTATTCATTACACTTGACAGGAGGGATGAAGTAGGTTAGGAAATAAGGCAGGATCATATCTATCATTTCTTTTTGAACTTGATCCCAATCTGCAGATTCACATTCCATACTAACAGCAGGGGCTCAAAATCCACAAACAATAACCTGATGAAATAAATAATAAAAAGATAATCAAGTGATCACAAAACATAATAGAAAAAGAAAGATATTTACCATCTTATATTCTAATCCTATTAAGGGCTCAAACAAGATAATAATGGAAGATTATTTTGAGTAGGGATTTAAGGATAATAACAAACAAGTCTAAAACAAAATAAATTGTTAATAAGAGTATCAATAAATGAGAAAATAAAGAACAATATCAGAGAGAAGTAAAATCAGAGAAATGAGATTTGACAAGCACCTCCACTTAAGTTAAAACCTTGCTCCTCCTGAATCTCCTATGTACTTGAGAGAAGCAAGGTAGATTAGAATTGGCCCTTAGGTTTCTAGACAGTGAATTAAGGGTAATCAAGGATGGTAAACGTATTGGTTCAAATCACTTGACAAGGCTGGGGATCAGAGCCAAGTTCAGATTACACAAGTATATTTATACTGTCAAATGGATTCTGCATAATTATTATGCATAGTCATTGAATTTTGACCCACTTGCAGAGAGCCGCCAAGCTGACAAGCCAACCGTTGATTGCTGAGACCGGGGTTGAGCCACTGCTGGTTGACCCAATCTCCAATTCTTTCCAACAATGGGATGGCAATGTTGTTGTTGGAAGAAATGTGGCCTAAGGCCTGATGAGAAGAAAGGATTTTGTGGGAAGATAAAGAGTGCAGAACACTCAGGGACTCAGAACACCAGAGAAAGAAGTCCCCAGCAGAGAAATTTGAGCTGGTATGGGCTCAGAACTAATTGTGGTTTGTATTTCAGATGGGGGAAAATTAAATACATGACAAGAAAGGGCCCTAATTTGAGGGCCTAGCTAGACTGATGAGGTCAAAAGAAGGAAAGAGAACAAGAAATTTCACTGCAAAAAAAACTGCTTCAACTGTCACCAGTTGACATGTGGTATACTTGAGTGCAGCTTTGTTCCTACTTACAGTAACTGTGCATCATGCACAGTCACTGTGCAGGAAATATTGTTTCAAGTATGTCCAGAGTGAGGTTGTAGTAAGATCAAAGCTCTTGCATGTCAACTGGTGGCAGTTGAGGCAGTTTTTCTTGCAGTGAAAAGCCCTCTTTTGGGCATCGGGCAGAATTCTAACACTTGTCTCATACTTAAATCCGTCAATGATGACTGTCTTCAATGGGAAGGAGCAAAGTACACAAGACTTTTTTGGCCATACTCAACAGTGCAGGTTGGAAGCCTGAATCAACTTATACCCTCAGCAACATCTTGGACCGCTTCATTGCCTATGAAGGCGTCCCGGATCCATCCTGGAAGCAGTGAAAACTTCAGTCAAATCTTGAACCCAATGTGACCCAATTGTAGGATTTTGAGATCAATCACTTTATTGCAGCAACACAAAAAACTAATAGAAGTAGATAACTAGGAAACAAAAAATAAAGAGATAATTGAAAATGAACATAAGATAAGAAATCTTCAATGAGATAAATGAGCAAGTTCATTAAATACCTTTGTTATGCTAGTCCTAACTATGACTCAAAAATAGACAAAAAGAAATCTTTTTAGGAGATAAAAGAGAGTAACAACAAGTCTGATAAAACAGAGAAAAAGATCAACAATCATAGTCACGAGAATCAGAGAGAGAAAGAAGAAACTAAAGTATACCTCCACTTGAGTTACTTCTAGGCTCCTCCTGAATTTCCTATGTCTATGATAAGTTGTTGAAGCGGTACTAGCGGTTGAACAGGCTGGGTTGAGGTCAACAGTTGATTAAGGGATGGGTCTGAGTGTGTTCAGAGTTGTTGAATATTCTCGAGTCTAAGGATTGTACTCAAGGACCGGAGAGCTCAACTTAAATCATCTCTGCTTCTTGCATATGTTAATGCATAAGTTCAAACTCGTCAACTCGCCGCAGTATTATGAATTATTCAATTGACACCAATTTCCCTCGTCTGACCACACTTCTCTTTTCAAATATTTAATCAACAAAAGAGCTTTTTTTGTGCTGTTCAGATAGCTCGGCTATGGTTTACCAGGGTTTTCTTTCCAGGATGCATTCTTCCGCTCATTTTTGTCGTATTTCTACTTTCTCCACGAAGCGATGTATTTCCTAGGTAGCCAAGCAGCCTTTCTTTCACCTCCCAATCTCTTATAGCCTGCTGCAGGGCATTGATAAATGCACGCCGATGGGCGCACGCCCACGCCCATCGCACGCCGATAAAAAAAAAGGTGTGTTGCCCGCACACCTTTTTTTTATCGGCGTGCGGGCTGCACGCCCATCCTTGGGCGTGGGCACGCCTGTAGATGGGCGTGCAGTTCGCACGCCCATCTACAGGCGTGCGACACCCCCCGAGGAAGGGCGTGCAGCCGCACGCCTGCCGGGGAGGACTGCAAGCCCCTTGACCGGGAGGGATCCCTCCCGGTCGAGGAGGCTGTATACCCTCCTCGACCGGAGGGATTCCCTCCAGGTCGAGGAGGCTGTATACCCACCTCGACCGGAGGGATTCCCTCCCGGTCGAGGAGGGTATACAGCCTCCTCGACTGGAGGGAATCCCTCCGGTCAAGGAGGTTGTACAACCTCCTCGACCGGAGGGATTCCCTCCCGGTCGAGGAGGGTATACAGCCTCCTCGACCGGAGGGATTCCCTCCAGTCGAGGAGGCTGTATACCCTCCTCGACCGGGATGGAATCCCTCCGGTCGAGGAGGGTATACAGCCTCCTCGACCGGGAGGGATCCCTCCCGGTCGAGGAGGCTGTATTCCTTGACCGGAGCTGATGTCATGCGTACATTCGTGTGTACGCATGACATCAGCATGTATATAGGCAGGGGCGTGCCCCTACCTATATACATAGAATCGGCGTGCAAGCCCGCACGCCAATTCTATGTATATAGGTAGGGGCACGCCCCTGCCTATATACATAGGAAGGGCGTGCGAGCCGCACGCCCTTTTCTGAACGGGCAGGGCGTGCGACCGCACGCCAGAAGTGTCGCACGCCAATGGGCGTGCAGCCCGCACACCGATAAAAAAAAGGCGTGCGATGGGCGTGGGTGTGCGCCCATCGGCGTGCGTTTATCAACGCCCCCTGCTGCAACCAATACCTAATCAGAAAATAGAATGTTGCTGTCAACAGCCGCCCTGTACCGGCCATTAGTTACCCACCACCTCCTGAGTAGAGCAGCATGCACTGGGCCCGTGTGGCTTAATCTCGCCGAGTAACACCTTTTGCTTAGGTGCTGGCACTCACAATATGCCTTTACTATTTTACGTCCAAGAAGGGCGTATTACTCCCGAAGGCCAGTGCAACCGGCTATCGAGGGGAGTGTGTCACCTCTAGTACCAGAGATAGAGAAGCAGCTCTCAATGGCCAGCCTGTAGTGCCATGGAGCAGTAGCTTGGATGTGTAGTGCGACCGGCCATGAAGCAGAAGCTTCGATGGCCGGTGATTCTCGCAGTGTGCGAAGTATCTCCGTATTTTATTTGCACTGCGTCTAGAGAGACTGTTTCTTCGACAAGACCTCAGAGTGTGTGATTAATTAATAGTGATAACTTGGGCCTACATTTGGCTGTACATCAAGGCGAGGGGATCATAGGATATTATGCATATCGAACACAAATGGGGGTGGGGCGGCTTGGAAACCCTAGTGAGAACAAAGGAGATGAACTTGCAAGACAAATGAATATGAAACGCTAAAGGCAAGAGGTGGTCTTAACATTAGGGTGTATGGAAATAGAAAGCCTCAGATGAAGCAAAATGTCTAGGTTCCAGAGCTTTAGACTCATGAAGGTGCCTTTGCAGGAAAGGAATTACACTTTTTTTTTTAAAAAAAAAGTAGGGGGCACTGTTCAAGTACCTTTCGTGAATGATAAAAAGAAAAGAAGAAGGAGAAAATCAGCTTGTTGGACAGGAGATTTGAATGATTTTGAAGAGAAGAATGTTAAAGTTGAGCGCACAAGGATCCTTAACGATGGGTTGGCCACTTTACCAGCCAAAAAACCTCGCTCGCCGACCCTTTTCTGAAGGCTCTTCAGCCAATTGAGACTGTGTTTCAGCCCATTCATCCACCTGGTCTTCAGAATCAGAGCTCCCCGAGTCGGTGTAATCATCAGACCCTAAAAATTCAGTTGGGCCAACATGTTGCTCTCCCCTGGAGGCAATGTCGGCTTCGATTGGAACTGATTTCCTCTGGGTATAGTGTGTCCGTGAGTTCTGCGATTCTAGACTCTGCTCATTGGAAGCGTTCTCCAGGCTAAGGAATTCGTTCGAGTCGATCGATGATCGCTCCTCCTGGTCGTCATCCTCTTTGGTTGGCTTGAACGAAACTCTTTGGTATGGTGATGAGCCAAATGGTTTGTTGACTTTTCCAATTGTACCAGGCCGGGAGTAGGCTAGTGCACCGCTGCGAGGCCCCTCTTGGGCCAAAGAAAGATTATCACTACGTCCGCTGTTTTGGTTTCTCATCCAAGCGTAACGACCTAAGGCCCCCGAGTTGAATCTGTTATTCGTGTTTCCTCCCTTGACTGCTACCGGCGTAGGTTGGGAGAGGTGTGGGTTGTTTGAAGTCGGCATTGCGTACATCCCGGGCTTAAGTTGCGGTCCAAAAGGCCTTCGGTTGATTTTTGTACGTGCGGCAGCTGGAGAGTTGAGAATTGGCTGTAGGGTTGGCGGCTCGGCAGGATGGTTGTTGGAGAAATTAGTTTGGGGCGGGGGGACACTGTCTGGCTCTTTGTTGTTGTTGCAAGAGCCCTTCGAAGTGTGGCTAGAGTCTTGGGGAAGCAAAGTCGCGGATGAAGATGAGGAGGCCATCCGGGTGATTGACTGCGCATCGTCGCGGGGTTGTTCTTCTAGGATTGGGGTGGTCGAAGAAGTGCGACTGACATCGGAACATCTTGGCGCAATTAATGTTTCTGAAGTGGTGTTAAAGGTTACTCGACGGCCTTGTTTGAAGCTGCTACCGCTTTGATTGTTCATCATCATCATCATCCTTTCCTGCTGCTCCTGAAGTAATCCTGCCGACACAGGTCGAAAGCGATCGAGGTATCGGATCATGCACCACGTTAGGACTTGAACAAACGATATCGTAGCGAGGCCCAATGGCAAGTCCATCAAAAGGCTACTGAAGGAAAACTTTGTTTTGTTTTGATTTTGCTCGCCCACAAACGGTGTGATCGACGCCAGGAAACCGCCCACCAAGGCCGTGCTGCACATCATGACAGACTCCATGAGAATGTAGATTATGAGGATCCGGTAGAAAGACTTTTCCCTTATTCTCGATTCGACTAGTTGATAAAAAAAGTGGTCTATGTGCAGCTGAGGATAGATGCTTTCTAGTGTTAACCACACCGCAAAGGTAATCACCATCGTCAACGTGGCGCCCAATGACGAGACAAAGACGGCTCTGGAGAAGATAAGTCAGGTTTAGTTATTGTACCAGTACGTTCACATATTTTACAAGTCCTTCAAAGGTTTCTCTAGGCTCAAAGAGGTGATACTCACCTAGCTACTCCAATTGCCAGCGGCTTCTTCGCGGTAAAGCTGAACAACAGGGCATCGCCCATAGGAATTGCAGCTATTGTTGAAGCGTAAGCCACGAGGAGAAGATTTTGCCACACGGCTTGAGCATGATCGGAGGCGAGCCCTAACATTTTGGTAAGCAATATCGGTTCGAGTCTATCGACCAAAAAGCACTTGGTGGATTTTTTTCGATCGCGTCTTCTTTTTTCGGTAAACAAAAGGGCAGCTGGGAGTGTTCTTGGGCACTAGGGCGTTAGCGACTGGACTGAGAACATGAAGACACCAAGGTGTTTTCTTGCAGTGTGGAAGGTGATAGCAGGGTGGCGAGTAACGAGACTGACGTGCTGGGACTAATAGGAATCACAAGAATACCAACAGTTCAAGTGATTTCAGTTTGGACATATGAGCAACCTTGTACTTTTTTTTCTCTTTCTTTTTCTTCTACCTTCCTCTCTTTCTGATTTCAGGGTAACTTGTGACGAAGAAAGGAAGGCATATAAAGGACGATTGCAAGTTCAAGTGCGGAAAGTTGGAAGTAGGGAAGTTGCGTGAAAGCGGATTTCCTCCTCATGAGGGCCGAACCACCTGATACATAGGACTCTGTGTCGGTCGTATGCTCCAAACTTGCTTGGGATCATCCTCTTCGTTACAGGCTTTCGGTGAAAACCTTGTGTGAAAGGCATAAAATGGATGCCTGACTTGAGCAGATAGCATTCCCAAAAACGACGACAGGCAATACCGGAAAGTTGTGATTCCTCATCGACGAAATCTTACGAGTAGCTGGGGTCCAGCTTAATGTTATTCATGGTATACAAAGCCAAACCGGCAAGGATCGACAATGACACGTGGCGAGGGCGACCCAGTTGAGTTGCACCTCGACAAGCAGCTAACATATGACGATGGGGCAGAAATGCCGTCGTGCAAAGCCGTCCAGAAAGTTTGCGGCAGTGACAATCTTCCTGAATCGTGCCAATGTGGATGACTATTTTCTAGACCGGATTAAGTCGGCGTAGGTCGGCGCCCATGTAAATAGAGTGTCCCAGCGCGCCATAACAACATGAAAACGGTTTGTCGTCTCAAGCATGCGGCAGTAGGACCTCTTAATCGGTATTTACAATCGACGTTTCTTGACGAGTTGGGCTTTGATCCTCAGCTGGAATGAGTTGTATAGGTGAATTACCCCGTTCATCGATTGATTGTCAACTTGCACGAAGCCCGGATGATTTACCTGGTTTACAAGGCTCGAACCAGAAAAATATCTGTCTCAAGCTTCACTGCGCCTGGGGATACCGGCTCTCTTATGCGGCAAGGGAGCCGTGTGATGATAAGGGTAATATCGATGGTTCCTTTGCTTGCTTGCTTGCATTTTTAACATCAATAAAAGGATTAAAGTGGAGGCAACAAGCAGCTGCCGCGCGTGGGAAGCGTGAAAGTGTTCGGGCTAGTAGCACATAGTCGGAGAACTTTCCGCCGTCAGAAAATCCATGAACGGTTGCTTTACCCCAATCTAAGAAACGCACAGAGTTCACTCACCCGAACCACGCAAATGTGCTGCCACTGCTTTGAACTTCTCCTAGTCAAATCTGGCTTGGTTTTGCTTAGGATGGACTCCGGTTTAACTCTGATCCGTAGTTAGAATGGCGAGTCTAAAGTGAGTTTAGCACAAGCCCCACGGCTTGACAGTAGGCAGAAGTGCTCAACTTTCAGTTGAGCTCACGGGCTCACGAGCTTAGTCGCTACATTCGTGGAGGGGATGATTGGACCGGATTGTTGCAGTAAAAGAGCCAGGAGTCTCATGGATTGGGAGGTTATTAGATTGGGTAAAGGGGTGTGTAGTTTGACAGTTAAATTGGCAAGAGTAAGAGCGCGTTAATTCTAAATGCCACCTGAGCCGTTCACCACACCTTCTTTCAGGGCACGAGGCACTTTTCAAGTGGAAGGATTGGTAAAGCGTGGTCAAGAAGTTCAGACTACGCAAAACAATACCGGGGCGTAGCAGAAGTCAAACATACATCTCAAGTGAACTCATATCGCTGAGCAGGAGTTTCTTCTATTTTGATAGATTTTCAGTTATGTTTATATATTTATGTATGGATATGTAAAAAGGGAAGAAAGAAAACCGGGAAATTTGTCGTTCTTCTTGATATGTGCAGGCAGGCCATACATGTTTTTCTAGATCGCTCTCGAAAGACAAGGGAATTTTTTGTTTTCTTCTTCTTTCCTTCACAAAACCAAACAAACAAAGGGATGAAAGATCAGAAAAGTCTAGATACCAAGCCAGTGCCGACGGTTTTACCACCCTCTCGGATAGTGAAGCGAGATCCCGGTTCAATGGCGACTTCGTGAACCAATTCGCAAACCATCTCGACGTTATCACCGGGGAAGACTTGTTTCTCGTGGCGGTCTTTAACCTCTTCTGGGAAGGTCAAGCTGACGGTGACGTCACTGGTTCGTAGGAACAATTGGGGTCGATAGTTGTTCATGAAGGGTGTGTAGCGACCTCCTTCATCCTTCGTCAAGACGTAGATACTTGCAAGGAACTTCGTCACTGCTTTGATCGACCCCGGCGCCGCAAGAACCATCCCTCTCTTGATCTGTTCCCGCTTGAGACCTCGTAATAGGGCACCCATGTTGTCGCCCGCCTCACCTCGGTCCAACTCTTTCTTAAACATTTCGATTCCTGTCAAGGCCACCTTTTGGTTCATCCCGAGACCGATTAATTCTAATTCGGTACCCTTGGTCACTGTTCCTCGTTCTACTCGACCAGTAACAACAGTGCCTCTTCCAGGGATGGAGAAGACGTCCTCGACCGGCAATAGGAAGGGCTTGTCCAAGTCTCGAACCGGCTGGTCCAACCACTCGTCGGTAGCCTTCATCAACTGTTTGATACTTTCCACTCCGATATCTGGGTTCTTACCTTCCAGCGCACACAAGGCTGAACCCTTGATGATCGGCGTCTGCTCACCATCGAACCCGTAACTTGATAACAGGTCTCGCATCTCCATTTCGACAAGCTCCAACATCTCCGGGTCATCGATTTGGTCGACTTTGTTCACATAGACCACCAGTTTTTGGATTCCGACTTGTCGCGCTAGTAGGAGATGTTCTCGGGTTTGTGGCATCTGTCCATCTGTGGCCGAGACCAGGAGGATAGCCCCGTCCATCTGAGCCGCACCAGTGATCATGTTCTTGATGTAATCTGCGTGGCCTGGACAATCAACGTGGGCATAGTGTCGATTTCTAAGATCGATCGATAAACGTAAGAGACACATCAGACATTCGTTTCATCCAGGCCAAGCTCTGTAGGCTTCATTGACACCGCGATTTATGACCATAGCGTACAAGACATGTAGACACATAGGAAGTAGAACCTGACATACTCAGTCTCGTATTCGACATGGGCAGTAGAGATCGTAATTCCTCTGGCTTTTTCTTCTGGTGCTTTGTCGATTTGCGAATAATCAAGGAACTTGTTGTTTGAGTTCAGAGCCGCTAGAGATTTAGTGATAGCAGCTGTCAATGTTGTTTTTCCATGATCTACATGTCCGATCGTTCCACTTTTGCATATATATTTAATTCAACTTAGTACTGGTGATTGCGTGTTAAGCATCAAATTGGAAAATCAGATAGAAGCTTACATGTTCATGTGTGGTTTGTTTCTGGTAAATTTTTTGGATGCTTCTGCTGCGTATGAACGAATGGCTGATGTTGTTGAGAAAGAATGTGAACACAAAAATCCCACTAAGTTTTGTTGTTCTCTTTTTTTGTTTTGCTTTTGGGGATTTTTTGTTTGAAAACCCACCAACGGAATGGATAGGGAGGATGGATCTGGGGTTTCTTGGCGAACGACACCTCGAGTGGACACACGATAGACCGGATTTAGTTGAAGAGGAGATGTTCTGACATTGGACTGTGTGCAGAGGATATTTGAATGATCAGTCAGCCAATCTTCTCCGGTTTTTATTTTCCGCACGACGATTAAAATGAAGACTGACCCCCAAACTGAGATGAGAGCGAGCCTGAAAGAAGACTGGATGTCCTGCTAGCGGGTAGGACTGGTTTTTTAGCGATCCCCTTGAGTATCGTGTTTCGGCAGATTGAAGACATCGTCAAGTTCGGGTTGCGTGGTTGTTTGTGGTCGACTTGGAAGTTTTCTCGGGTGCGGCCAGATGGTTCAAACTTTTTCGATCGACCCCGCCCTCGCTACACACATCCTTTGGAACTGCGCGCGAATAAATAGTTTCACTACGGATTATGCTCATGTCGGGGTTGTGCTTGTTGATGATTGGCATTTCTGGTCGCTGCAGCCAGGTACTGGTAGACTCCTTCCAACCTATACACCCACTGATGGATTAAGTGGTATGTATAATTGACCGTAACTGTTAGCAAAAGCTAGCGGAATCAAGCTTAAGAGCTACATGAACCGCGTCATGATTCTTCCATGAGCAGGTTTATAATGTTCTCTGGTCCAGGCAAGGCGTATGATCAAGATGATAAAGAATAATTAAAATATTCAATGAAAAGATGATCAAAAATAGAAGGTATGCTCAAAGATCTGACCCCAATATCGGATAACTGCACCAGTTAAATTACCAAAGCACAGGTCAGTAACCAGCACCACAGAGGCATTCAAAGCTGCAGGAATCCCAAAAGGGATTGAAGTTTTTTTTCCCCTGTACTTCAGTACACAACCACAGACCTATCCTCATCCCTAATCTTGCTTTCTTATTTTTATCTCGCTCAAATGTCGTCTGTAAATCAAAGCTCCGACTCTACTCATGCGGTGGTCCTTGAACACGGCTCCGGGCTGCCAGGATCAGTTGGGACTCGGAGCGAGGGGTTGGAGAAGCCGGACCTCGCGTGTTCGAGCGAACGAAAGATTTCCAAGCCCACAACTTCCGACTGTCAACAAGTCTGCTCGCTACTGGCAGGAGTGCACGGTGGAATGCCAGTTCGGCCAGAGCGATTGGTGAGGGCCACAGAGCAGGCCAACCCTGTCAAGACACTTGCGATGGAGTGCGGTGAGGTCGGCGAAGTGCTCGACGGCTTGGTCCGAACAATCCTCAGTCAGCACACCTCCCGGGCTAACTCGATTCGCTCCAAGCAAGCCCTTGACGAGCACTTTGGGACGGGAAACTACCACGCTATCCGACTCGCATCCCCCTCTGCTATCACCGCCATCCTTCAAGACGCCCGCGTCGGTCTCGCTGCTAGGAAATCTAGTACCATCCATGCTCTCCTTAACCACATTTATACCAATCTTAACTCAGACCTGAGTCTCGAATTCCTTCGCAACCTTCCCGATTCTAAGGCCATGGAAATCTTGAGTAGCGTGGCCATCTTCATCTTTTCTGAGATTCTTTAACGTATCGATTATCATGGAAGTAAGAACTGACCCAGTTTCTGTCCCAATCATCCACTCTTCTCTCTCGTGCTTGATAGCTTCTTTCAAGGGCGTCGGGGCTAAGACTGCAAGTTGTGTGATGTTATTTTGTCTCGGCAGAAACTTCTTCCCGGTTGACACGTTTGTGATTTTTGCTAAACGTGTCTATGATTTAACCTACTGAGATTTTTGAAAGCCAACTCAAAAACTATTTGAAGTTGTTCGCTGAAGCCTCTTTTTTGATTTTCTTTTTAAACCGGTCCAGGCATGTCTTCAGGATCACCAAAGCCTTGGGCTGGCTGCCTTCCTCCGCAACCAGGGAGAGCGCCTTTACACATCTCGACCAGGCTGTACCTGACCACCTCAAGTACCCATTGCATATCCTACTCTTCCAACACGCACAAAGATGTCGCGTCTGTCAACGGGTTACCTCCAAAACTTCTCAACCCATCCATCTTACCTCTAAAGCCCAGTCAATTATCACCAAAAAAAGACCCTCAAGACCATCTGATACTGCAGATATTCTTTGTCCATTAAGAAGCTTGTTTGAAAAAACTTTAAGTCACAAAGATAAAAAGAAAGGGAAAAAAGAATGACATGCCTATCTTAGTAATTATTTACTTTGTTTATCCATACAGGGTACATAACTGAAGTGCCTTGTTTTCTCTGCCACTAGCTGAAAATAATTAATAACATTTAATTTTATTATTATTTATTTTATTTTTATTTTTATTTTTGTTTTATTTTTACTAGACTTGCTGAATATAACAGAAATTATACTTAACTGTTTCAACAATTGGTATAATAGTCTAAAAGTTAAGAACAAGCTTAGAAATATCTGGTTGATACATAAGGTTCTGTGTTCAAGCCACACTCATGACCTAGTTGGCTATTTTCTCGACAGAAAGGAAACAGAAAGCCAAGGAAAAAGATTTGCTTGAACAGTTAATACCAACTATGTGAAGAAGGAGCATTTTACACTTGTTGGTTTTGTAGGTGCAATCAAGGAGGATAGTAGTGGGAAATTGTTTTGCCAAGTCAAGGGATTTCTGATGAGCAAAGAACAAAGAGGTCATGTGGCCTTTGGAGGTATCTATCTTGTGGTAGAATTCATGATGGCGGATTTCATGAACAAGAGCTTCAATTGGTGTACGTCCTTCAAGTTGGGTGGATCTCAAGAGGTTACAATGATTGTAGATGGTGTTGAGGGTGACAGAAGAAGGGACATTGGTGTCTTGCAATAAGGCAGTCTTAATAGTTAATGGACAAACTCCAGAATGGGTTAATTGGGTGACAGTGGTTTTTTTCTCATTGGTTAATTGGTGATGGACGGCATGGATTGAAGGATCTTCAGAAGCTGGGTGGTTGTGGGTAGGATCTTTAATCTTGATTTGACAGTAGCCTTTCTTCTTATAGAATTTTCCAGTAAGTTTGAAAGGACAGGAAATCTTCTTGGTCTTCCCCAATTGAGTACCATCTTTGTGCTGAAAAACCCCAGATCTGTCACATTGATAAGTGGACCCTCATTCCCCATTTTCAGTGGAGGAATGGTTTATTCAGAGGGCATAGCAATGCTTCTTGGCCCAAGTTTGGACAGAGTTATGCATTTCCTCCTTTGTTTGATATGTTAACCTATCCAGATGGTCATCCAGATTCTTCAAGTAGCTGTGACACACTCAAATCTGATTCAAGGAATTCAGAAAATACCACGTGATTGGCGAACACTAATTTAATGAGCAGAGTTTGACATTTAACTCACTGAGAAGATCTGCTGTTGGATTTTTTTTTCTTTGTATGAACTCAATCCATCTGCCCACTGGCATTGTCAATACAAAAAATTCAGTAAATCCAATCCTTGCAATGAATAAATCTTTGTCAAAAGAAAATCTATCAAGGGCATAAAGACCTTGGCAATCTTTCTTATTACTCTAGACAACCCAACATTCAACCCCCAATTATTGAAATACCTTTTTGCACTTTCCTTTCCCAGCACATCTTAATGTGGGAAACGGGGCTCCTGTCAATGCCAGATACCAAGAAAGCAATGGAAGATTGGGCTCAAACCAACCACAACCTCAAAGATCAAGTTTACTTTTTGGATGTACAACACAGCAAGAATTATATAAATACCAGTTGGAAGATTCAAACTAACATCCTCATACTGGGGCTTTCATTATTTTTTTATTGGTTAAACCCTTGCAGAAACAAGCTCAGTGGCAGGACAGAATCATCCGGCCTTGTTGCTCTCCTTGTATCAACCTCCCACCAAAAATTCATAACAAGCTTTCCCACATGTGCATTTCTGGAACTACCCCAGGGCCTTGCCAACATGATCATCAGATGCTTACCCATCTGCTCAAGCCAATTGTGGAAAAACTAATCCAGCTGGACAATGGCCTCATTATCCCAACTTATCAATTCCCAGAAGGTTGCTTGTTCAGATAAAATTGCTTGCGGTCTATGGCAATATTCTTGCAACAAAGAAAGTTGTAGGGTATGCTGCCCATTCGGAAACAAAATTCTGCTCATTCTGTCACGCCAAACATGCCAAAATCCCATTGTTACAAATTTCAAGAAGACAAAAAAAACAAGAAACAATTTCCTCGGCAAGCAGATCAAAAGAAGCTTCCTCATCTGCTGCCCAGAATGCTATTCTGAAGGAGACTGGTGTGCAATGTTCAGAACTGAATTGACTTCCGTATTGGGACCCCAGTAAAAATGTTGTGTTGGGAGTCATGCATAATTTGCTCAAGGGGATATTGCAGGGGCATTTTTGCTATTGATGGAGGTCAGGATTGATCTCCCCAGATGAAACCAAGAAAAAATGCCAGAGCGTCTCAAGAGCAACTGGCGGCCCTAGTAAGCAAAGCAGAGTCAAATAGGATTCAAGAGAACTGGCTATGGATCTTGGTGACAAAGACATTGCCAATCTATTGGATGATGAAGAAAATGATGATATATTGCTTGATGCTGGCTTTTGTGGCAGTTTCTTTACCAAAGATGATATCAATCAATTTTGTGTTGGGATGAAGCATGTTGTACTACCACCTGGTGTTCCACATTTACCCGCAAATCTTGGGGAGACAAGTCATGGTAACCTGAGTGCATCTCAATGGCGTGCACTCTTTGTATTTATCATCCCTCTAGTTATGTGTGAACTCTACATTGATCAAATAGGTGGAATCAATCTCAACTTGAACCAATACAAAGCCTTGGAAAACACTGCTTACCTAGTTCAGTTCACCAACATAGTTTTTGCTCGAAAATTCAAGGCAGGCAATATCAAACAATTTGAAATTTTTTATGAAAAGTATTCAAAGTTGGTGGGGACACTTTTCAATGATAATAAAGTGCAACCCAATCATCACTTCTTGCTCCACATACTGCAGCAGATGGCGGCTTGGGGGCCATTGGCAGGGGTTGCTGAATTCCCTGGAGAGCGCCTCATAGGATTCTTTCAGAAGATCAACACTAACAATAAGATCTGTGAGTGACTCTTGAATACTAGAAATGTAGCATTTTAATTTCTGATTTGATTTGCCTTTGTATGAAATGCACTGGAGAATGATGACCTGTGGGTGCCAATTACAACGCATGAGGGCAAACAAAGACTACATAAAATTCTCTCAGGGGTCCAACACACATGAGGAAACCAGAGAAAAAAGGAAGAAGTCCATAAGGTTGCTAGCTACCTGGTACAATTTACTGTTCAACTTCATAGCCAGCAATTATTGGGATGTTGTCCATTGCAATACAATTCCGGTACCCAGGGATCAGTGGGTGCTGTCTGGTGATGCTACCCCTGTGCAATCAATCATGTGCAACGGAGTGGCAGTTGGGTCAATGAGACCTTGGAACTGTGTGGTGGCTCAAGTGGATGGAAAGATGAAGTATGGCATGGTTTTCCAGTGCTATCTGTTTTGAAACCATGCAGGTAAGGAGGAGGGAGCCTTAGTTTATGGCAATGATCTCCAACTTATACCCAAAGAGCTTGGGGGAAATCCAGATTCTGTCATTCTGTCAGCCACTGAGTACATATCACAGTACCTGACATGTACCATGTAACTGCAAAATATCATTAATTATTATTATCTCTAATAATAATTACTACTCTTATTTATTCTTACTACTATTTATTAATAATAATATAATATTATACATTCATTAGTATTACATTACTATTATTATTAAAGTACATTAATTACAATAATTAATATAAATAATTTAATAATATATATTCATTAATAACATATGAATAATTCTGGTTAAAGCTATGTACTCCTGTTATACAAGATACATAACCTGTAGGCCCCTTGCCCTCCTTTCACGTGAAATATCCAGAGTAACAGATGTCACTCTTTCCCCTCTGATTACGCCCACATTCCTTAACATTGGAATATTTCACGCATAAGATATGTACTTTAATATCTTATTAATAAAAGAACTTATTAATATTATAATAATTGATACTTATAAGATGTACCAATAATAAATGACATCATTATAAGTTAATAACTTTATTAATATTAATAACAGATCAATTAATACAAATGTCATGATGTGATCCAATCCCACTAAGGACTACTGATCAAAGATGTGTCCCATAACACAGCCTTAGTAGAAATCACATCATACACATTAACAGATCCTCCCAAAAGGATCTGTCTTACCCCTGAAGTTCCACAGTACCTCCCAGGTCATGGAAGCACTCACAGTTCCCCCTTGAGGAGCTCTTACAATATATAAACAGACTGTAAACAGTTGTTTATCCCCAAGAGAATATTTAGAACACCACACCACAGTACATACCTTAGAGTTATTTACCTTGCTTAGTTCCCCATTCTCCAACAATCCCCCAATTCTGGATAATCTATAGTCTAATACTGTTATTACCTCAATAATTGGCCACAACCTACCTTCAATAAGGTAGTCACCACAAACCCAAGTTGAGTCTCTCCTTGGATGCCTATTAATACTTTGCATTGATTTGGATGCGCCTAATTAGAGCAATTAGAGCAAGCCTCTCAGACAAGACTTACTGATTGAGGAAGTACCTTTTTTACAGGACTTAAACATTACCCAAACCACTTCACACTATCAACCTAACTCAGTTACAACCCTTAACCACGGTTAGTTCCACACCCAGGCTGACACATTCCAATACCTAATTTTCCTCTTTGGAATGGTGGTGGGGAAAGTTTAAGATGACAAAGAGCTATTCTTTCCATTGCAGATGGTCTCTCTAGAAGCATACAGGCTTCTAGAGAATGGTAAATTCAGCATTCCCACAAATGGAGCGGCCCTTGTCCGTGGATACAATGCGCACCTCAACATTGCTGGCCATGAATAATTTTTTTCCCCTCAGTCCCTCTCATAAACCTACCCCACACTCCAAGTCCCTTAATTATTTTATTTTGTTCTTTTGAATCAGTATTTCAATTACAATACTATATGATTTCAGTCAGAGAAACACACAAAAAGATAAAATATGAAGATCAAGCAATTCTTCAGAGATAGAATGCTTGAGATGTCTTGCAAAACTTGTAAAAAACAAAATCAAGACTGGTAGGAAAAGCGGCTACACTTGGGTATGTCAAAGTTAGATTCTTCGGGAAAATGAATAGGCATGTGTTTATGAAAAGGAGAAATGTTCAAAGAGTCCTCCAAGGTGCTGGTTTGATGAAGAGCAGACAAATACCAGTGTGCCTGCATGAGTAAGATCTAGGGACTCATCCAACTCTCTATCTCCAGTAAAGTCAAATGACCCATGCTACAAAGCTGAAGAGGTGATTGGTGGGGCTGGATCCTCAACAAGGTGGATATCAGGCTTCTCTCTGACTGAAATTTATCTGGCTTAAGGAAATAATGAAATTTGTCTTGCTATTTTAGTTAAGTAATGACCGCTATTTGAAATTCAAGAACAAGCTTGCCGTGTATGTTAGATTTTTTAGACAGTAGACCTATAAGGAAATCAGAAACCCAAGCAAACATGATTTTTGTGTATGTTGGGTTTTCCAGAAGTTGGAACATATGAGAGCACACAAAAACACATCAAAACCACCCAAAGTATTTGGGATTTGATGGTAAACAAGAAAAGAGAAAAATAAAAAAGGCAATACCATTTGCCCCTGACGCGCTGTGCATCCCAAAACAAGCAAACCAGCATCCACCTAAGCCTACCAGTATTCATCCTTGGCCTCTGGAATTCCACACATCACATAGTCATGATCAAGCCCTTGCCCCCCCCCCCTCCCCCGGGGCACCTCATAATCTTCTTTGTTGTATTCCAATTTGTCAGTTTCCTCCTACTTGTTTTCTTCATCATATTTTTCATTGTCTTCATTGCTATTGTACAAGTCACTGGTGTTGCCTTCTTTGTGGTATGCATCATCTTCGGACTCATCAGGGCTTGGCCCAGTCAGGTCAATCCCCTCTCCTTCTTCATCCTCCTTGTGTTCTGGACCAGCCTCAGAAGCCCCACTGTCCGACGAGTCACTGTCCAGGAGGCCGTAAGGCTCAACCACTACCTCCCAGTACTTCTTTGTGAACATTGAATCAGCCAGTTTTTCATTGGGGTGTTTCTCAGATTTTGGGAGCATGGACTGACTTGAATTGAGAAGGAAAAACCAGAGTGGTCCTGTTTGGGATTGACTGCTTCTGGCTAGGGACTGGATTGAGGTCCCAGTTACAGTAATAGAAATCAATTGATAAGCCCTTTGGTGCCACTGTGAAAGAAGACATCACAGGGTTCTTAGGCAATCTGAAAACCCTTGGTGAATTCTTTTAATTAGTGGTTCTTGTTCTGTGGCCCTCATCATCATCTCATCTAGTCACCAAAAGAAACGGTTGGCATTCTTTGAGCAGTACCACAACATCTTGATTTGATAGAACCCCTTGTTTTCTACCAGCTCATCATTGCTGTGGGCCAAGTTTGGTTCCAAGACGTCCCAATAACGTTGGGGAAACTTGTTTAAGATTTCAAAATCCCGCCGTTCATCTCTCAGATAATTTTACATGTCAAAAAAGTCAGCAAACTCAAAACCTGAGAATAAGAAAGACAACAGACATACCCTCTGCCGGTTTTTGTTGAATTTTTTATTGGAGGCTTCTTGAGCAACCTTACCTTCTTCTTTCAACTCTGTGGTGTATTTTTTTAATTGAAGATAGTGCACAAAATGGTTGTACACTGGTATGAGAAGAGTGATATCTTGAGCCATTTTGGCATTTATGTTGAGGTAAGTGTAGGCTTGAGTCAAGGCAAGTTTGGTAAAGGTGGTCAGAGCAGCAAGGGCACCAGACGTGTAAAATTCTCTTCCTCAATTCACTCACATGTCACATACATGTTCCCTATATTATTCTTTTCCGTCACTTCCTTCTATTTTCTCTTTCATGACCTTCTTCAAATTCATCCAACTCAAACTCTACAAATCAACTCAACTCAACCTCATCACTCGACTCAATCTACTTATCAATTCTCACTACTCAACAATCTCCACTCACTCTCACTCTTATCATCCTATCTCCACCCTATTCTATTCTCTTCTTTCAACTCTCTCCCCCTTCCGTCTTGACTCTTGTTCAACATTCTCTTTCTCTTTCTGCCTGGTGAGATTCAACTGTCCTATTCAACTATCATCAAACAGCAACTAACCACCTTCTACAGTCTATCTTCCTTGTCTTCCTCTTTATCTTTGCTTCCTCAAATACAGCCATACTGCTCATTCTTCCCTATCTAATTGTTGGTCATAATTTCTCTCTTATGTCTAATCTTATTTTCTTCCTTTTCTGCTTTTCTGCTTTTTTTCTAATAATCTATTGTTCAGTGTGTTGGTTTCATTTAGGCAATCAATTATAAATCTTCAATCTTTTAAGAAGCGCAAGCCCAATCGAGTCATGAGTCTTGAGTGTAGCAGACAAAATTGCTTCCTATGTGGATGACAGATTTCTGATATTTGATGCGGCCACCCAAAGCGTTCTTGAAGCATTGAACTTCATTTTGGGCAAAGTGATTGATTGCAGGGGTTTTGCTGACATCTTCTTAAATTTTTTCTGTTTGTCTAAATCTCTTGTAGAACTCTTCAAGAGTGGATAACTTGGGGGGGCTTTGGAACAGAGTCTTGCTTCACCAGGCCCCAGAGTAACTTGATGTGGACAAATAATGCAGGCTACATAGGAATTGAAAGAAAAATCAGTATGGGAAGATGCCAAGACTTAGATTGAGAGAAATCTATTGACATACTTTTGTTGTTAAGAACTCACAAGAAAAATCACCCATCTGCAATTGCTGAGGATGTTGCTTGGGGAAGGGCTTGGCAAAAGTGGTCTCTGAAACTGATTTACAAACTTTCAGTGGTTTCTGTTGCAATGCTGGAGGGGCAGAGGCCCCTCAATCACCTTTTTTGGGTGTAGTTGGCAGCAGCGCCTTCTTCTTTGGAGTGGAACTTGAGAGGATGAGCCAGCATTCTTTGCTGGGGGAAGTCTGGACTTCACTGCAGGCTGTTTACCTTTCACTGCTTTTGACTTCAAAGGACAACTATTGGAATTCAAACCGGCTTTGATAGATTCAAGTTCCTTGGTGTGCTTCTCAGTAGCTGATTTGTATTGGTTGGCAGGGGTATTTGTAGAGGGAAGATTCTGTGTAATGACATTATGAATTTGGCTAACAGGGTGGTGGGAAGGCTTTTCAGGTGCTGAGGCCCAAGCATTGATAGAAGGATCAATGATATACTTTTGAGTGATGATAAGTGATAGTATCCAACGGTGGGCCGCTACGCTATTTGACCGCTAAGTGTTAGCGTAGCGGTTTTTTTTTTCCCAGAAAATTTGTAGCGTTAGCTGAAATTTCACTCTGCTACACTAACAGTTAGAGTAGCAACAAATTTTTCCGTCCATTTTTTTGTAGCGTTAGCGGGGAAAATTCACCGCTACGCTAACAAGTAGCGTAATGTTTCTGGCACTAACAGATTTTGAAGTTCTCAGTAGTGTAGCGGCATCATTGCTACGCTACGCTAAATGTTAGCTGTTAGCTGATATTTTTTCCGCTAATTAGCTTTTTGGATTACACGCTAACACTGAAGTTTGACAGCTAACAAGACAACTGTTAGCTGTGTAATTCAAATTATATCTCTTGTGAGAATTGATCCCGTGCTCAAAAGGAAGAGGGAGGTTAGCCATGGCGTAGTGGTCAATCTTGACCACTACACCACGGCTACCCTGAGAGTTGGAGGGATTGGTGGGAGTACATCCCATCCATGCAGCTCAGGTTCCATTTTTTTTTTTTTTTTTTCAAATCCTGGTTGAATTCTCATTTTATTATCAATTCCAGTCTCCTTTGAAAAATTGTCACCTGATTTTTTTTTTTTCAATTTTTTTTTGTCGGTGATAACTGCCTCAATCCTCAATATTTATTTATTTTTTGAGATTTTTTCGAGTTTTTTTTTTTTTGGGACAAGTTCTTGATTCTCAACCGGCACTCTCACTCAGCTCCTCCAATAGCTTCAACCTCCCAAATCCCTCTCACCAGGCTCAACCTAGCTCTCAGGATCACCCCCTTCCCTCTTGGTAAGTCCCCTCCCCTTCTCCTCCACCCACCCTGCCACTATCTGCCCATCTACCCACTACCACTGCTACCCTGGGGCCACCTGCCTTGTAAGTCCCCCCTACCCTGCTACCCTGCTTGCTAACCCGGCATCTATTACCTACCAACAGATACCAGCCACCACCCACGCTACCCTACCACTTTCGTTACTCTGGGGCACCCACACATGTAAGTCCCCTCTTTCTCTACCCTCCCTCACGTTGATCGTTCAACGTTTGAACAATCAAACATTGATTGTTCAACGTTTGAACAATCAAATGTTGATCGTTCAACGTTTGAACAATCAAACATTGATCGCTCAACATTTGATTGTTCAAACGTTGAATGATCAACGTTTGAATGATCAAACGTTGATTGTTCAATGTTTGAATGATCAAACAATCAATCAAACAGACAACTAACACCTGCCTGCTACCTGCCCAGCCTGCCCAGCCTACCCTAGCCTACCCTGCCCTGCCCAGCCTACCCTGCCCTGCCCAGCCTACCCTGCCCTGCCCAGCCTACCCTGCCCTGCCCAGCCTACCCTGCCCTGCCCAGCCCAGCCTGCCCTGCCCTGCCCTGCCCAGCCTACCCTGCCCTGCCCTGCCTACCCTAGCCTACCCTGCCCTGCCCAGCCTACCCTACCCTGCCCAGCCTGCCCTGCCCTGCCCTGCCCAGCCTGCCCTGCCCTTCCCTGCCCTGCCCAGCCCAGCCTACCCTGCCCTGCCCAGCCCAGCCTACCCTGCCCTGCCCTGCCCTGCCCTGCCCTGCCCTGCCCTGCCCTGCCCTGCCCTGCCCAGCCTACCCTGCCCTGCCCAGCCTACCCTGCCCAGCCCAGCCTACCCTGCCCAGCCCAGCCTGCCCTGCCCAGCCCAGCCTATCCTGCCCAGCCCAGCCTACCCTGCCCTGCCCTGCTACCCTTCTCAAGCCTCTGTAAGTCCCCTAACCCCCCCAATTACTAGCCCCGGCCAATTGATCAGTTTGCTCTGATCAATTGGCCTTTTTTTTTGGAACCCCCACCTCATAATCATCAGCTGACCTTATTTTCAACTCCTGCAGGCCTACCACATCTCATATCTGCCATTGGGAAAAGAAAACTGTATGTATTTCATTATATTAATTGTGATATCAATACTAATCAATGTTTTCTTTTCCCTTTTCCAATTCTTTTTGTTTTGATCCCTGATTCCCTTAATTACTCTTATTGTGTTGGTTTTAATGTTAAATGATGGATCTTGGGACAACACTGTTCTGGAATCCTTATTGAATCATCAAAGCCATAACAATAAGAGTATTAAGGCAACCAAGCATCAAAACAAGATGAAGCGTCAAAGGGAAAAGTGTTTGTTATGTAGAGAGGCTTTAGGAATCAAGGAAGGATCTGTCTTGTGGCCCAGGGTTATATATATTCCTCACAATCTCTATCCAACCATCCCTATGAAGAATAACAAACCAACTTGCCACCCAACTCCATCAGAAATCAGCTTAGCATACGATGAAATCAACACCTATCACTTTATGAAGTCTGGGCTTAATATTATCGTTGATCCTCTTGACAAGACTGAGGTGATTGCTATTGTATAATTCACTCCTTATAAAGACCTCACCCCTTCTCAATTGGACGATCTCAACTATATTTCCACGTTCCTCCACCAGTCTAAATGTTTCCTGAACTCTGTCTCATCCTGTGCTTGAATTTGGGGTGGGCTCATGTGGGCCATTGGTTGGAGAAAGTCTTATGATGAGCATCAAATAGTTGGCCGGTATATCAAGGCATTTGATGAAACTGAGATGAAAGCATATGATGATCACTATATTAAATCTTCTTGAGTTGGAAATATTATTGGTAATCTCTTCAAAGATCTTGCTCATACTCCCTTTCAACAGAATCAAGATCTTATGAAGAAATATAATATCCCTTCCTTTCCCAATCTTTCTTATGGCGAACTTCCTGAAGAAAGTACCTGCACTCCTCACATTACTTTTACTACAAATGGTTTCTTCAATCCCCCACACACCGATACTGAAGATATATCCCAATTTGCCTTTGTTTTATTTCTTCCCACTCGCACTTCTGATTATACCCTGGTAGACTCTTCTAAGTATGATATCACATCTGGTCCTTTTATTTTTCCTGATCACCGTATTGGTATTGATTTTGATCATCAGCATGGTATTGTTAAAATGATTTGGCAAGCTAATAAGTATACTCATTGTACTATGCCTCATTCCACAAGCTCTTCTTTCACTCGTCTTGGTTTATCTATTCAAATCAATTTTAGTCTTGCTAATACTTGTAGTAAATATTTGAAGGGTTTTTATCAAGATTCTGCTCATTACTTTGCTGATCATTTTTATTATATGTTTTGTAGTATGGCTAGAAGCACATTAACAGCTAGTTCACTTACAATCTTGTTTTTATTTACTATGTTTTCCTCTTTTTGTTTCTGACTTCTAAACTCTTAATTTCCGAGGCTTTTACCATTAAATATTGAATGCGTTATTTTGTGGTTTATTCTTTTATATCTAACCAGTTAATCATAATAGAAATCAATTCAAGAAGGGAAAAAGAGCCATGGTATTAGTAATAGTAAGCTTGGGAATTGGTTTTAAGAATTAAAACAGGTAATAAAAAATTACCAAATGGAATGTGCCTCAAATAAATATTCAAGCAGGGAAAAAGAGTCCTGGAATTAATAAGCTTGGGAATTGATTTTAAGAATTAAAACCGGTAACCAAAAATTACCAAATGGAATGGGCCTTGAATAAATAATTGCAGTGTGTAGATCAGTTTTCTGTCAACAGGGGGAATTGAAGATGATACACTGTTCCGATTTGCAATAAACATCTGACGGGAGCTCAACTTCAACAGGAGACTTTTTTCAAATCCAAACTTCAGAGTCAACTCTCCAATTAATTTCTTGTTGTTAAACCAAACGTATCTCAATCTAGTCAACCAGCACCAATGCCCAATCAAGATGGAAATATGTCTGATTCATCAGGTGGCCATACCCGCAGATCTTCACGAGTCACCACACCAATAAGGCAATCCGGAATGATTCATCCCTTGCCAGATTCACACCGGTCAATTGTGCCACCATTTTTATCACAAAGAAGTCACATTTCATCAGCATCATTGGTATCAAATTCCCAATAAAACAAACGACAAGGCCCTGAATCAGAATCTGTATCAAATTCCCAATCAAACAAACGAAAAGGCCCTACATCAGAATCTTCAATTGAAGAACAAAGCCCTCCACTCCCTGGAAAGAAACAGAACAACAATAATCTGAGTCAGCCCTTATTAACCTCCAAAGCTCCAAGCTCACAGGTGATTGATCTTGCTCAAGACTCCGATGACAAAATCACAAAGGCAAAACCAAAACGTAGAAAGAAAAACCCTGAATTTGATGATCCAAAGGATTTTTTTCCAAACCAACTCAATGTCCAGGTGATGTGTGTAATTCTTGATGGCTAAGTGTTTGAAATGAATGTATACTAATATAACTGTTTAAAAAATCCTTTAAGTGAAGTGCCATCAACCTATGCCTGCTTGTGGTGCAAGAAGGATTTCAGGGTGTCTTTAAGCAGCTTTTCAAATCTTTGAACTCATTGTGATGGTTCCCGTCAAAAAGGAAGGATTTCTGATGGATGCCCCAATTGTCATCAAGCAATCTCTTCTGGCGCCAAGCTTCCACCAACAGCACTTGAAGAGGAAAGAATCAAACAGACTACCCAATCTGGATCACTCACCAAACATTTTGCCCCTGTTGAAAAGTTTGACAATCAGGTTCTCAATCAAATAATAACTCTATGGCTGTTACGGCAATCATTACCTTGGAACCGTGTTGAAGACCCCTGTCTCCAAGCTGCCTTCTCCTATTGTCAAGCAGGAGCAAATTTGTTTAAACAAAAGTGGGCTGCAAATTCTGGACGAGTGGTATACTTGGATTTACAAGAGGCTATGATATGCCGGTTGAAGGTGAGTGATACCATTGCGTTCAATTACATGTAAAAAAACATACTTATTTCCCTTTAAACAACATTTCAACAGGATTCTGAGAGCAAGTTTAACTTGATACACGATGTTTGGACAACAAAAGGAAATCGCTTTGGATTTATTGGAGCTTCTGTCTCTTTTATTGATAAGGATTGGAACTATCTAGTGCTGCATCTGACTCTCAAGCTAGTGGCCTGGCACAATAAGGGAAGCATGCTGGCTGAACCTGTTGTGAACGTATTGAAGAAACATGATTTACATAATAAGATAAGCACCCTTTGATTCATCACTGGTAATCTGCCAAAAACTTATTTATTTTTTGTCCTATAAACACATGCTTTTCCAGACAACTGATTTGGGATCAAATAACAACACAATGGCCGAAACAATGCACTCCAAACTCGTTGCCCTTCCCCAAACCACGGATTTGGATTGGAACTACAAGACAATGCATATCAAGTGCTTTTGTCATAAAATGGCGCTTGTTATCAATGCTGTATTGAAAGAATTAGGCCTTGAAGCTCCTCCTCCACCAAAGCTCAAAAAGGCATTCCTTGGAATTTTCCCTTTTTCCAACACAATGGACCCAATAATTGAAGAGGACAAAGAAGAGCAATCCGTAGAATTATTGGTTGAAGACAGGGTGGAAGATGAGATGGATGTTGATGAGGATGAGCCAGATCTTGAAACTGACAATGACAACAATGATGGGGGGACTGAATCTGGATACAAAGACTATGATCAAATCACCTCAAAGAATACAAATAATCAGAAATCATCTACAAATAGAAATGATTCTAATGATTTGAATGAGCTAACCAAAGCGGTCAGTTGGATATTTTATGTTTTATTTATTTTACTAGCAATCAATTACTGAATCTTTCCTTCTTATTTTTTTGATATATAGCTGGACTTTGTAATACGAAAGATTACCGCATCAAGTGCATGGATTGCTGAATTTGACCGCCATGAAGAGGATTACCAGAAGCAAAAAGGGGGAACAAAAGTGAATGGTCTGATTGCTGGTTATGGAATCCGCTGGAAAATCAAAGATCAAAGCCGAGAGCAGGCCTACAGGGCAAGAGAGGTATTTCATTAAGCTTCACCTCCAAATAATGTGATGGTACTGATAGACATATTGTTAAACTCAGGTTATTGATGCAATGCTCCGTGATGAGTATAGTAAATTCCAAGATCAAATTGTTTGGTCCAGCCGCAAAGAAAATTGCAAGAAGTTTGGCTACTTCAAAGAAATTCAGTTTACCAGCAAGAAATGGATAATTATCAGTGAATTGAATCAGGAGTTAGAAGTAAGATATATTCATTCCACAGATCCACTTATATATTTCATACATAATGCTCATTTTTTTTGATAGCCGTTTAACCGTTTGACCAAGGAGATGGAGGGAAATGGTCCTACAGGTGCTTTTGTATTGCCAAACTACTATCAAACCATCTCTGATTTAAAGAAGAAAGAGGCAGGATGCAATCGAGGGCATCCATTACATCCAATGTATGTGAAAATGATACAAAAGCTTGAGGTCTACCAAGAAGAGGCACTTGAATGTGAAACACTCATAATGGCCACCGTTCTTCACCCAACGTTTCACATCAAAATCTTCTCTCATTGCTGGCCTGAAAAAGCAGAGGAAGCCAAAGCAACTTTGGACCACCTTTTTGCTAAATGAAGGGATTTGTTGAACAAGAAGAAAAAATCAAACATTAACATCTTGGACGGGAATACTTCAAATGTTGAAAAGGATAATATATTTGATTTGTTCAACACTCCTGAAACATTGGATGAAAGCAAAGAGCTAGAAGTATATGTCAAGAACATGGATCTCTTAACCGGTCCAGATGGAAAGGATCCCAATAGTATTTTGAGGTGGTGGAAGGTATAGCTTCTATTTGTTCTCAGCTTTGTCCACTTGTGTTTGTTAGCTCATATTGATTTTAACAATGCTACTTAAACTTTTCAGGTTCATCCATCAACATATCCAGTTATTTCATCATTAGCCAGGGACTACTTGGCCAGCTCAGCATCATCTTGTGCTGCAGAGCGTACATTTTCTTCTGCTGCCAATGTTTTCTCAAGTGGCTGAGGAAGCTTGAACCCACGGACAATTGAGAGGTGTGTTAGTAGTCACATGTGGTTGAAAGACGGTATTCAGGTGGCTGGAAAGTTTGCAAAAGCAAAAGGCATCGTTAACAACTATACAAATTTTTCCCAAAAAAAATAATGAAAATAAATAAAATTCTTATTGCTCTTGTTCATTGGTCTCAATATTTCTTCCTTGTTTCATGGATTAAAGAAAAAAAAAAATGTATATACAAATAGTTTGCACAATAATTGCTATCTGACCGCCTTCATATTATCCTTATTCCCTAGTTTTTTTTTTTTACTCCTTAATATTGATTTATGAGAGCCTCTTCTGGTTCACTATGGGTGAGTGGTATAGCTGAGCAGAGTGCTACGCTAACATGTAGCGTAGCTGAAAAGAGCGCTACGCTAACAGTTAGCGTAGCTGACAAGAGCGCTACGCTAACAGTTAGTGTAGCGTTTGTTCCAGCTAACAGGTAAGTCCTGTAGTGTTAACTTTTTTTTTTGAACTCGCTAACGCTACGCTACTGCTATATTTTTTTTTGACAAAATTTTTGTAGCATTAGCTGAAAAAAAAACCGCTAACAGTAACTTTGTGTTAGCGTAGCGACAAAAGCTAACATTACGCTACACTACAGCTATTGTTAGTGTAGCGGGCCCACCATTGGTGATAGGAAGAACTGTAACAGAAGGGGTGGAAGGTGTGTAGAACTGATTTGTTGATGTGTATGGCAAAAGTTAGTGGGAAGCTGGGATGGAAGCTATGTGGAACAGGAGAATAGGCATTGGTGATTTATCAAGCTTGGATCCATTGAGACAAGTTAAGTAGGCCAGGGCAGATGAGTCAGCTGGGCAATGCAAAAGTAAAAATTGCATACATACATACAAATAGATCCAGTGAGATGACTCATCTGACAATGAGTTTTGGCTATGATGAGACACTGGTGGCATGAGTAGGTTGGTTGAGTAATGAGCAAGGGTTGTGGTTCTTCTGTTGTTGCATGGAATCAAAATGATGTCGGACACAGCATGACAGTTCAGGTTGAACTGAAACGTCTGGGTGACCCGCAGCGTCACTTATTTGCCCATGGTGAGCTAAGTACGCATTGTGTGATGTTGAATACATTGTGATGTGTATGCTTGTGTGATGATGTATTACCTCCAATGCTGGTATGAAGTCACACATGGATGTGTTAGCAATAATGTGTATCAAGCAGTGCCTAGTTTGACTGACACTTCAACACCTCCCAGACCAGACCAGACCAGACCAGACCAGACCAGATCAGACCAGATCAGAATCTAAGTTACAAATTTATCTTCCCTCTTGTTTTTCTCCCTCTTTTTCTTTCTCTAATCCCTCCTCTTATCTCTCATCTCATCTCATATCTCTCCCAAAACAAAACATCCCTCCCAAACGTTTTTTCTCAATCATTAATTACTTTAATTCCTTTTTTTCTTTTTCTCTCTCAGCTATCAACATCAAAATTAAAAAATTAAAAAACCCCCGAAAAAAAAAAAATCAATTCATTTGTTTTTTTTTTTTCCTTTAAAAAAGAGGAACAAAACACCACTAAAAACCTCAACTAGAGAGAGGGAGAGAGAGAGAGATCATGGAGACGAGGAACCAACAAAAAAATCCTCCAAAAACAAAACAAAAAAACCAAGACAAAACGAACCATGAATTCATAAAACAGGCATATATATATAGTGGTGTATGTGCTTGAGGCATCAATAAAGAAAAAA
This sequence comes from Puccinia hordei, assembly GCA_007896445.1. NCBI lineage: Eukaryota > Fungi > Basidiomycota > Pucciniomycetes > Pucciniales > Pucciniaceae > Puccinia > Puccinia hordei. The sequence continues at coordinate 240,728 of RDRW01000034.1, forward strand.
AGGAATAGGGACGACTCGGAGGGCACACAGCTCCTCCAGATGAACATGTGGTTGTATGCAATTTCATAAGAAGCTTCCACAAGACCACCGAGTAAGAAGCACAGCACATGCCAAGGACTTCAAGGCCAACGAGATCTCTCAACCCAACGCTCTCAGATCCCAACCATATATAGTCACAAGTAAGATGAGGAATACAGTAGCAGTGATTAACGGGGTGTCTTTTAAAATTCTGTTTTTCTGTCAAGAAAGTTATAAAAAGGGGGGGGGGTTGAAGAAAAAAATAAGGATTAAAAAGAAGTGAAGACGAAGAAAAAGAAAAAATCATCAAGAACAGATTCAGTTGAACGAATTGGACCACATGGCACACACATCACACACGAACACACACGAACACCAAGACAAACAAAAAAAAAGAAAAGAAAAAGAATTAAAAAAGAAAAAATTATAAAAAGTCAACAAACTATGGAACAAGAGAAAAATACAAAAACGTTCAGATTTTTTTTTTTTGTTTGAAAAGAAAAAAAAAGCCAAAAGAGATGTGTATATATCAAAGGGATTACTGAAAAAAAAGACAAAAAATAAATAAAAAAAGATCCATCGGATGTTCATCAAGAGGATTAGGGGTACGTCTCGCAAAACATTAAGTTCCTACATACACACATATACACTTGTAGGTATATATATGTATGCATATAGATATATAGATAGGTGGGGACGGATCCGGTCTTGTTTGATGGAAGGGGAAAAGGAAAAGAAAGAAACCAAAGGCGAAGAACATGGTTGTTGTACAGTACGGAACTTGTTGATAGGCGTCCGTGATCGATGAGGAGGGATGGGGATGATGGATGGGTTCACGAGTTCCTGGACATACGAACGGAGGAGACACTGTTGACCTGGTTCATGTCTGTCGAACAGACAGGCCAGACCTCCGACCTCGCGTTCTTCTTGGGACAAGCGAGTTGGGGTGAGCACATCAATGAGCTCTCGCGCGAGTCATCCTCAGCCGAAGGGCTGGATGGGGATGAGGTGGAATGGCACTCCATCGAGGGGTAAGAGGAGATCGAGCTGGTGGGGCTCGAGTTGAGGGATAGTGATGACAAGGAGCCAGGGGTGAGCTGGGAGTGGCGACTGGAACTAGCTGCCGAGGAGATCGAGGTGGTCGAGCTGGAGGAGGATAGTTTGCTGACTGGCGTCGGTTGGTGGAAGTGGGCAGGAAGTCTGGCAGATGTCCCTGGGCCACCGAAGCGGTGACCCTGACCGTACCATTCCTTGACGATCGTCGAAGCCCGTGAAAAGTGTCCGTGAGCGTATTTCTTCATGACGACGGCCGAAATGGCAGACATGTGCTCGCCAAGATGCGAGTCCAGCAATCGCACGACGGCCAAGACTCCTTCGCTCTCATCTGAGGTCTAACATGTGAGCCGACATTGTATAAGTATCTTCGACCAGCTCCAATGCCACATGCTAAATCAAATACTTACCCTGCGTGGCTTGCCGAGGATGTATCGGCTGAGAAGCAATGCTCCAGCGGCAATGTCCGAGGACTTCAAGCCAACGTAGGAGCGGTGAAAGAGGGTGAGTTCCATCATGAAACGAGAGAGGTGGCCGGTGGGAGCGGCCTCGAGGTCACCGATCTGTTGGCGATGTGCGCCGATCGAGAAAAGTCGGAGCCAAGCCTCGGCGGTGGGATGGCCGAGTTGCCAGCCGATGGTACTCAGCACGTGGCCCTCCATCTGCAGGAAGCTGGATTCCTCGTAGGCTCCGCAGCACATGGTGCCTAGTTCCTGAACTGAGGGTACTCTCTCCTTGGCGTCTTCGTATTTGGCAGCAATCCAGAGGGCAGCACATCCCACGAGCTGGTAATGCTTTTTGAATACCACCCGCTTGGAGACGTACCGGTCGATGACGTTGATGGCAAGGTAGAGGGTCTCTGGGCGTAGTCGGTACTGAAGATGAATTTCGATCAAGAAATCGATAAGGTAGGGCCGCATGTACCATTGCAACTCCGGCTGAAGGTCAATGGTTTCAACGACTGGCCTCGTTTGAGTCTGCGAAAGAGATAAATGTCAGGATGAGTGGGTGGGGAGGGGCAAAGAAAATAAGCTGACATCCATCTCATGCATGTATTCGACCACTTCTTGCTGGTATTCTAGCTCAAAGAGTGTCTGGATCTCTCGCTCGAGAATTTGGTGACGAGTCTTTGGTGAGATCGGGACAAGTTGTCCAGAGGTGACGAGTGATGGGTTCCTCTTCTTGGTAGGAGCATCCCTGTCGTCGCAATTCGGGGAGGGTCGTTTCTTAGAGTTGGAGTTGGCGATCGAAGGCATCTTGAGGGGATGAGGTTTGGAGAAAAAGAATAACAATAGTAGTAGTAGTGGAAAAAGGTTACCTAGACTATTGGTGTACGACAGGCATGGGGTAGAAGGAAGCAAGATTGATGTCAGTTAAGGATAATCTGTTTGCTACTCAGGTCTGATTGAGGTGTAGTGTGTTGTAGTGTAGTGAGTGAAGTGTGGCTGTAGAGCAGTGAGAGGTCAAGGCCAAGGTCCATAATAGGCCTCAAGAGTAGGCCGACATGCAGATGTATAGGTGTGTGTGTGTGTTTAGGTTTGATGTGCGTATGTATGCAAGGGTGGGTGGGGGAGGAATAAGAAGAAGAAGAAGAGAAGAGGAGCCAGCAGCTGAGGCAGGACTAGGGATGAGGCGCGATGAGACAAGAGTGGTGGTGAACGCCAGGTTTGAGTGTTGATAGCCGATTGGGGGTAGTGACAGCAGGCCGTACAGCTTACAGGGTTGAGTGAGATCTTCAGAAACGGATGGAGTGGGAAGTTGGGAGGAGCAAGACGTACACCAGGGCTCTAGTGAATGGCTGTGAAGACAGTCACAGAGGTCGTTCAAACAACGATGTCAACCGCTTAGGAGGGGTGGTGGATACGGTACAGGTTGTGTTGATAGCTGGCTGTGTGAATAAGGTGTGGTGGCGGGAAGTCAGAACTAGTTAAGGATGAAGAGATTGGAAATCGGCACGGCCGGCAAGAGATTGATATTTATATATTTATACTTATGTGGGTGTGTGTATTAGCAATATGTACGAGTGAGGAAGTGAGAATGAAAGAGGAAAAAGTGAAAAGGAAATAAGAAGAACCGCTGTGGGTTGTACAAGAGTGGCCAAGAGGGATAGGTAATAATGGTTGTGAGGAAGGCAGGGAGGGAAGGTAGATTTATAGGTTTTTGTTGTTGTTGTTTTGCTTGATGAGTACCACGGCGAGGGATGGAGTCAAACGGGGGTTGTGGAGGATAGAGATCCGAGTGATGAGGAGGAGGATGAATGGATGCAGGCAGGGTTGTTGACTGATGAGAGAGAGAAGGTAGATTAGAGAAGCAACTCTCCGCTTGGCCAGGGAATATGGTGAGAAGGACTGTGGGATGAGATACGTTTGATGGGCTGAGAGTTCAAGCCATCTACCTCTCCCAATTCCAATCGATCCGCCATGTCTCGAATGTGATGGTCGGTAATCACTCACTCAAAGGGTGATGACAGGTGGTATTCTTTTTTTTTGGGGGGGAAGGGGGGGTTTAAGGGAAAAAAAAAGGCTAAAGCGAGAGAAGATGAGGAAGTTGGTTAAAAGGGATATGGAGATAGTCTACGGCGTGTGTGAGTCAAGAGAGCTGGAAGTCTCCCAGTGATCTATTGATTGATGTTGTTGTTGTGGGTTAGACATCTGCATCGACCAGCAAAATTAAGCTGGCGAATTTCCACACACGGGGGAGAGGGAGAGATGGATGATGGGAAGGTGTGCTCCAGCGTGTGAGGTATAAGGGGATATTAGATAGCAGGAGAAAAAATTAAAAAACCTACGTTGGATTGGCAAATGAGAGTGAGTTGATCAGAATAAAAAATAATAATAACGAGTGAGCCGAGTAGGTCAATCCCCCCGGTAGCAAGAAACGGTGTGAGAGGGGTGTGAGGTGTGAGGTCTGAAAGTTAGAAGAATCAGCGAGCTGAGTGGATTTCCAAAGGGTAAGAGATCGGCGACCCACCGACAAACGAAAACAAAACAAAAAGGAGCGTTGGTTTATCTGGTTGGTAGTGGTGGTAAAAGAGTGAGTGAGTGAGTGAGGGTTTGAATGAAGAACCAGATATGACTGGCTTAAGATGCTGGCGTGCTCAAGTGTGAGATGGTTGGAGGCTGGTTGAATTTGGAATCTGGACTGACCTTAATTTAAATTGGGGGATTTTAAAGCTTTTGAAGATGTGGTGGTGGTGAATTTCTTCTCCGAAACCTACGGAATAATTAGGCGAGAGAAAGAAGAGTTGAGTGAGTGAATCAGTCAGAGGTTTTTATATGGTAATAGCTGGTCATAGGTTAAGAGACGAGACCCCATGATGATGTAAAATATGTACGGGGGAGATGTGTGGAAGAAGAGAGAGGTGAGACAGCAAGGCTCAGCTGGGCTGGCTTCAAAGATCACAGCGATCGCGGGACAGGAACTTGGGGGTGAGTGACAGGACGAGGGAGGTGGCGTTATAAGCTCAGAAGGAGATCTATTAGGCCACTATAATCCAATTGAAAGCTGCTCAAAAAAAATTTCATCTTTATTTTTGTTTACAATCCACAACCCAAACTAACTTCGGTTGTCAGCATCAGGGGTTTTTGTTTTTCAGAAATCTCCTTTAAAAGAGAGTTGAGCTGAGTTGGGTGGTAAACTTGATCCATCAATCACCAAAGAAGAAACGATCCAGAAGAACGTTCCAGTTGACCATATATATGTACATAATATGTATGTAGCGAGCACTTTGGAGTGAGAAAAGCAGTGGGAGATAAGGGACTCACCAACCAAACCAAAGTCAAGTGTGGCGATAAAACAAAACAAAACGAAAAAAAAAGACAAAACTCAAAGAAAATTAATCGACGAACGAAGGTGTGTTTTTTGACAGAACTGATGATTGGTTGATGATAGAGATATATGTAAGTGTGTAGAAGAGGGAGAGAGGGAAAAGATGTTACAAGGGGGTTTGTTTATATATTCTGATGATCATTCCTTTACAAAATAAAGCTCCGTGTTGGTTGAATAGATCTGTGTCTGCCCATTACGATTAGGAACTTGACTAAGACTATCGACCTGTACCTGATAAGCTGAGTGGTGTGTTAGTCTAAGATGTTAGTTCAACCCATCTCACCAAATCTTCTGCCCTGAGAGCTCTTGTATTTCTCTCTCTTGGGTTATCTTTCTAACCAACCACCAGTTTAAAACTTGGTCGGAAGAACTCTGGAGGGAGGGAGAGAGATCCTAAATCCATACTATACACTTTGAGATTAAAAAACTCAGCAGCATCATCAAAAATGTTGATCTTCTCTCGTTGAAACTCCAATATTTATTTTAATCTCTCTCTCTCTCTCCTCAAACTTTAAACCACTTCCTTCCGGCCGTTCGTCATCGTATTATAATTTATTTTACCGGCGTTAATTCTAAATTAATTCTACATATTTAACAGATGTTTCTTGGCTCTCGATTGCCACTCGAGACATCGATCATCTGGAGATTATTTTTATTGACACACACACTATTTATTTATGTAAACCTCTCCGTCCTCTCTTGCCCTTCATTCTTCAACCGGTCGATCGATTCCCGGATCTGAGAAGATTAACTATCGATTTACAGACACATACATAAATACATTGACAATACAAACGATTCTTTTCCTTTTTTATAATTATCTTAAAGAAAAGCACACAATCGATCAAAAAACCTATCTATTTAATTGGACCCAAATGTTTGACAAGAAGAGGCTTGGTGACCAGAGTGATCGATTGCTGGCCAAAGAAGGTGGTCCTTTTAACTGGGACAGACAGAAGTGTGTGACGATCGGTTTGTTGATGGATTCAACCGTGGCAGATGAGGGGGTTATATCAAGAACAAATCGAGTCCCACATCTCCCATTAATCTAACTCGTATTTGTTTTGCGTGCCCTCCAGCTATCAAGCTTGTAGCAAAGCTATCTCGCTGAGGGTACTTCAGCACGCTCCCCCTCATGAGCCGTCAACAGCAGCTTATCTCATTCAACTTAGCCAAACCCCTTCTTGGATGCAGTGTACAACGACCTCATCAACCTCCAAACTATCAATATCTCTCACTCACTCTCAAAAAAAAAAAAAACACATCCTCCCCAGAAAAAAAAAACGTTTAACATCGAAAAAAAATGGCTTATCATGAAGAGGTTCAATGAACCTTATCCGGCTGAATGGCCCGTTTTTTCGTCGCTGAGAGATTTATGATCTTAAGGGTAATTCACTTAGAAATAGACTGATCTCCTCTCTCCGTGTGTGTGTGTGTGGTTAGTCGTGGTCAGCTGGAGGCTCACCTCCATCTCTTCCCATTATTATCATTTTCCAGAACCCTTATACCCGGGGCAGGTGTCTTCACCGTCCAGGAAAACACATCCAACGTCAAGCAGTTGGAGCTCATCTTCTCACCTGCATCTCTCCTCTCTTCATTCAATCTTCCCCGCAATCAAAACACATTACTGAAAAAAAAAAAAAAAATTGTATTCGGATTCCTCAGATGGACCCGTAAAGGTTGTAACCCCAATTGATATGTTTATTGGGAGCTCAGCTGCAGAGTTGAGTTGAGTCCTATAAACTATTCCTTTTTATTATTCCTGGTGGAAACAAATGGCTGTAAGTGTCAGCTTTCTGTACTCTACTCCACTTATTGTGGCGTGTACAGTAAGGACTAAAGAATAATTTTACACTTTAAAATGTGTAATAAAGCAATTTCCAATAAGAACAATTACTTAAGTGTTATAAAACACTAAGTATCAAGAAAAACAGGTTATAACCCTGCTGCCAAAACTTCTATTAAGGGATTTAAATCCTAGAAGGGCTAACCAGATTGATACACGGTTCTTCCAATCCAATTAAAAGTATTTAATTGATTGGGGGGGATTTGGTTGAGGAATTTTAACTAATTAAGATAGTATATAAATAAAGGCCAGTCCTCCATACTTACAGGAGAAGGTGAGCGCATTTGTAGCTTATAATAAGTTATCTAGTGTGTGGTTAAAATTGATGGGGAGTAATCTTCATTTTAGTGAAGAGAACTCCTTCTTAAATAATAAAATAAATATTATTTCACAAGCTTCTTTCTGAAGCAGTGATCAGGGCAAGATCACCAGGGGGAACTGAGCACCCTGTTCGTGATCTGATGTGAAATATGGTGTCATTCCTATGTGGAATGACCCCATAATTATTTCACAATGAATGGCTTAGTGGGAAATAATTATTTCAACATTAAATAATTATTTCACTAAGATGTGCTTGTGAAATAAATTTTCTGGAGACTAAGGCATGGGAAAGCGCTTGCCCTGGGTGATCTGTAATGTAAAATCACATGTACTTATGTATTTAATACATACTACATAAGTTATATAATTAAATACATATATAATCTTATAGTATATATTACTATGGGTTATGCTGGGATTTTCCAGGATTTTCAAGGAAAAAACTATACCAATAAATGGTTCTTTATCCATTTGTTGCGTGTTTGCAAATTGATTTGCCAAGGATTTCCCTTAATTAAATTTCCTTGGATTTTTGAAAAAAATAGATATAATTTTAAATAAATTTATTTGTATGTTTTACATGTGGTCATAAGTGTGGCTTGAACACAGAGCCTTATGTATTAACCAGATATTTCTAGGCTTGTTCTTAACTTTTACACAATATACCAATTGTTGAAACAGTTGAGTATAATTTCTGTTATAACCAGAAAATCTAGTAAAATAAATGAAGTAGAAAAATAAAATAAAATAAATAATGTTATAATTAAATATTATGAATTATTCAGCTTGCAGTTTCAAGTGTTACATAATGTATGTAATATCTTGGTGGCTGACAGTAAGCTGGTGATTATTTTAATTGGTTCACCCCAGAGTGTGATCACAACAATGAAAATCAGTTAAGAAATGGATGAGCATTTCTGAGGAAGAGAAACAGACAGAATTCCAAGGTTTTATCTCCACCAATGGTAGTGTCTTCTTGGCTATCTTCAGTGGACCTTGGATTGTGTCTGCTTGACACCACAGTTGATGACAGGCGCCAGTTAGGATTTCTAGAAGTGGGAGTACTGAGAGCCCATGGTTTATAATAGAAATATTCCATCTTGGATGTGTTTACAAATGAGGGATGGATTGGTTTTGCTTGAAGCCACAGTGTATGACAGGCTCAACTCAATTCAGGAGTTCCAGAGCTGAAACTGAGAGCCAATGGTTTATAATACAAAGATAACAGCTTGGATGTTTTCAAAAACAAGGGAAACTTTTGTATGAGGAGATTGTTTGGGTGCTTGGGTGCACTAAAAAAATGGGAAACACCTGCTGGACCAAATCCAAGGAGAAGTCGAGTCTGGTTGAACCATCTCATCATCTCATCCTGATATGCCTCTATCATCTCTAGATTCAAACTTCTGCCCAGCTCTAAAGGTTAAAGGAAATCCTAGGTCTTGACTTGAAAAAAATCAAAAATAGTGTGGTTTACTTTAGCATCTTTAACTGTAAATCAAGAGGACAAAATAGTGAGAAAAATGATTTCAAATAATGTCCGGCTACATGAAGGATGTTCTGTTTATGTGAAATTGACACCAAGAACTGCTCTCATAATCCACTAAGAAGTAAAACATTCCAAATTTCAAACTCTAATTTAACACACTCACACCAGGGGAAAATTTCCAGCACCTGCTGTCAGGTGCCATAAATCATGTTTGTCCTAGAACCTGTTGGGATCCATTTGGAGGGTCAACATGAAACTAAACCTGAAAACATGTTGATATATGTCACAACCAATGATGTAAACATATTGATATCAACAACAATCCAAACATGATGTAGTCTGAACCCACCCACATCTCAAGCTGAATTTGATCACAACTCATCTGGAACTCCAGAGGAATTAAATTTCAAGAATGATCCATAATTTATTAAATAAGAATAGGCAAATGTTTTAATGTTTTTTTTTAATTCACTAAATTTTTGAAACAATGCAGGAAGTTATCTGCCGTTGTTCTATTGAATGAAAATAAAGAGTTAAGCCGGTGCTTAACTTATGTATATGATGCAATTCTTGTAATCACAGTTCAGATTTTCCACATGGATGTGGTGATTCCATCTTGAGAATTTATTGGTCTCTCACGCAATAATGTTGGGATGGATTGATCTCACAGTCAATTCCATTATCTTAGGTCAATCTAAATGCATGCAATTTTTTGACTATGTGCAAACCAACAACATTGAGTACAAATGACATACACTAGGCTAACAGGATTCCATAGGAATTTATGCCATGAATAAGGGATTGAAACAGAATGCACACCATGTCAGCCACTGAGTACATATCACAGTACCTGACATGTACCACGTAACTGCAAATATTATTAATTATCATTATCTCTAATAATAATTACTATTCTTATTTATTATTATTACTATTTATTATCATTATTTATTCAAAATAACTTCATGTAATATTAATTATTATTATCTTTAATAATAATTACTATTCTGTAGGTATTATTATTATACATTCATTATTATTATTACATTGCTATTATTATTATTAAATACAATAATTAATATAAATACTTTAATAATATATTCATTAATAACTCATGAATAATTCTGGTTAAGCTATGTACTCCTGTTATACAAGATACATAACTTGTAGGCCCTTTGCCCTCATGTCACGTGAAATATCCAGAGTAACAGATATCACTCTTTCCCCTCTGATTACGCCCACATTCCTTAACATTGGAATATTTCACGTATAAGATATGTATTTCAATATCTTATTAATAAAAGAACTAATTAATATTATAATAATTAATACTTATAAGATGTTCCAATAATAAGTGACATCATTATAAGTTAACATCTTTAATAATATTAATAACAGATCATTAAATACAAATGTCATGATGTGATCCAATATAACTGATCTTTAAATACAAAATTTCATGATGTGATCCAATTAAACTAAGGACTACTGATCACAGATGTGTCACATAGCACAGCCTTAGTAGAAATCACATCATAAACATTAACAGATCATCTCAAATGGATCTGTCTTCCTCCTGAAGTTCCACAGTACCTCCCAGGTCATGGAAGCTCTCACAATCTCCCCAAGAGGAGATATTACAATATATAAACAGCTTGTAATCATCTTTTTATCCACCAGAGAATATTTAGAACACCATAGCACAGTACATACCTTAGAGTTATTTACCTTGCTTAGTTCCCCATTCTCCAACAATCCCCCAATTCTGGATAATCTATAGTTTATTACTGTTATTACCTCAAGAATTGGCCACAACTACCTTCAATAAGGTAGCCACCACGAAACCAAGTTGAGTCTCTCCTTGGATGCCTATTAATACTTTGTATTGATTTGGATGCGCCTAATTAGAGAAATTAGAGCAAGCCTCTCAGACAAGACTTACTGATTGAGGAAGTTCCTTTTTTACAGGACTTTAAACCTTACCCAAACCACTTCAAACCATCAACCTACCTTAGTTACAACCCATAACCACGGTTAGTTCCACAACCAGGCTGACAATTGGGGGTCTGGCCTATATTTATCCGTGATTTTTCACCCTTTAACCCTTAAAAAATCATCACTAATACCTCCTTACCTTTATATTTTTCGTGAAATGGCCCTTTGATAGATGCCAGAGATTATATGTGACTTCAAAAAGAATTCCAACCTCTTTCAACACAGACATTACCAACTGGACAACCCTGAAAATATCATCACCTCACAACTGGTTATCAAAAATGAAGTTATAGAAGGAGAAGATCAGTTCTATAACTGTACCTGGACTAAAATCAAACAATTAAGACTCACCAATACTTATTCCCCTGACGGTACTCTGCTTAATACAGAAGAATGTGAAGTACTAGTTAAAGAAGAACATACCAAAATAGTTAGAAAACAAATCAGATCAGCTTTAGAGCAGGGAAACCCTCCCTTTGAGGATATATATTGTGATATAACTTCTTCAACAAATACTTACGTGACTATCCCCCCTTTTTTAGATTGTGACCCCCCAGAAGTCCCAAGATACCTTCTGAGAAACAGTAGAAGAAACAAAGATCCTAGATTGACTGCATTTAACTACAGAAAAAATATAAAATCATAAAAAATACCGCTTGTTTTTCTACATCTCTTATCTATAAAAATTAGAAAATTGCAATAAAAACAAAATTTGGTTTCCCAAATTTGAGTCTGAGAAAAATAAAACCCTACAAAAAAATTGAGAAAATTTTGGAATTATAAACTAAAAAACACATAAAAAATTTAAATCCAATATCTGGCTGAAGATATTGATCAAAAACAAGAAAAAAGCGCCTTTTTATAATAAAATCCCTTCAAAATTCTACGTTCTAGTAGATCCTCTAATAGAAAAATTCTGACTAGACCATTCGAGCCGCAGTAGTAGATTTAAACTACTAAAATCTTATTCCCTTAATCTTTAGAGCCTCCCTTCCCAAGGCACTAGTCTCCAAATCCTCACAAATCCTCCTCAATCACGAATACATAGTGGTAATACACATATTTACCGCATATAAGTGGTAATACACACCATAGTAAATACCAGGTGTATACTACATAATACATACGTGATCAGAAGATCGATCTCCTTCTTTAGATGACTTGAAAACCAAAAGTGTATTTCAACGTGTCTCATGTCATTCTCAGGCTGCATTGAGAAATCTTGTGGTTCTTGAGATGGCTCAACAACAAAAACAAAATTCTGAGATGGATGATCCAAGAAAGCTTGAAACTGTTCAAAAAATCTTGCAAATACCTTCAAGTGGTCCAATCTGTCAAAAGAACAGAAATTTGTCTTGTGGATGTTTCTTTTTAACTAGGGGTGCAACCAACGTGTAAATATAATAATATGCGGGTAATGAGATGGAAAACTTCCCCAAGGGGAAATTAGAATATTAGTCAAAGATAATTTATGTACAAGCAGATTATGTAATTTTTATGATGAGTAATAATGTCCAATAATAGTATATACAATTTGTGATAATAGATAATAAAATATAATACAATATTTATCTGTAAACTAGTTATGTGATTTTTGAAATAAGTACAACATAACACTACCTTCATACCTGGTATATGTTGGTTTCTCAGGTGTGACAAAAAAATCCCCTCAAAAACCTGAGAAACCAACAATAACCAGGTATGAAGGTGGCTCCATGATTGCATGGGAAACAGCCTCCAAGGGTGTTTTTAATTTCCTAGATTTATGGACTTCTCAAACTTCCAAATACATGCACCTGCACAAAGAAAGTTACTCACCTCCAATTTACAGTCCCCAAAAAGTTTGGGAAGTTGGTGCATGTGGAAAAAACACCCTTCACTGCAAAAAAAAAAAAAGATTCAACTGTGACCAGTTGACATGTGGTATACTTGAGTCCAGCTTTGGTCTTACTTGAAGGTTAATTCTTGTCAGACATTGAGACAATAAGCCCACATGTCTCCAAAATAACACAAGTCACATAACCCAATGGTTAAGAACTTGTTTTTACAGAAAAAAGGGGAATAAAATGAAGTAAATTATCTTAAATTTATAAGTTCAATTCCCATATGACTCATAATTTTCATACTTATTTTATTTAATATTTATCATTTTTGTAAACTAACTATTATTAAGAAATTCTAATTTAAGGAGAGATTAATATCTCTCCATGAATTTACCATATATTATTACAATTTAGTTATATCTCCTTCAAGGAGACTATTATCATAAATTACCCCATGGAATACAAACTCCTTGAGTTATTACATTGGGGATAACATATTGTGTAATATTTAAAGGGTTGAGATTTCCTTCTAAAGGGAATTTCCCCCAGATTATTACCATACAAACCCATCTACCTTACTTGTTATTAGTGAGTGGGGTTTATTATAATCCAAACCAACTTTCTTACTTCCTTATCTCCCTTCTATCCCTTATTCCTAGTCACTGGAATCTTTATTCAAGTGACTAGAAGTCCTCTCCCACTCTCAGGGAGTAGTTGAGGCATCTAAGCGCTGAGGAATTACATACCCGCATTCCCTTGTTAATCCTAGGGTGCCAGATCATACACCCTCTTGTGTATCTGAGCTTTAATTCCACTGGCCTCACCGGCTATAGTGAGACCAAAACATATAGATAATATTGCTGTCTACAGTATTATTACATATCTATCATTCAACCCTGCGTCACATAAGAGACAGGGGCTGATAATTCTGGTTGACTATTGTTGCACAGTAACTGTGCATCATGTACAGTCACTTTGCAGAAAATATTCTTCCAAGTATTTTTGGAGTAAGGTTGGAGTAAGATCAAAGCTCTTGCAAGTCAAATTGTGGCATTTGAAGAATTGTTTCTTGCAGTGATTGAAGGCTGTTACCCACACAATGCTGAAGCCACTTTCATACCCGGTAAATGTTGTTTTCTCAGGTGTCCTCAAATGTGATATGTAAATGTGGCACCTTCAAATTTATTCTTAAAACAAGTTCACTTCTTTCTATAAGGAAATAAACATGGGCTGCTTGGATTGAATTTGGTCTGGCGTGCATCAGAAGAGTGTGATTTTAGCCCCTGTAATCACGCCAGACTGAATTTTACGTGAAGAAACCACCAAAGGACGGGAGCAGCACTGAAAGGGCTCACCAGCAGTGGGACTAGTGTCTATCCTCAAAACAACTTCCCATTGGATGACCAAATACAAAATGGCAAAAGGCCTGAAAATGTGATACCACCCATCTCATGAGTTAATTCACATGTAAAAGCCATTGACTTTCAACAAGAAATAGAATAGGCCCCTGAGCCTAACCCAGGACCTAGCCCAACCCAGGACCTAGCCTAACCGAAACTTACCTAATCCTGAAGCCTAAAATGATATGCGTGAGTTATGAGGGTGATTGAGAGGTGATTATTCCCCCAAAAAAGGTCAAGTCAAGCGAGGTTGCTGAGCGCGGGTGCATTTTTGCTATTTCGCCATTTCGCTGGAGCACACCCTTGAAGGATGTAATGGCGGGAGGCCAAAACATCCTTCAAGGTTGTCGCATGTCACCCATTCAGGTACCAAATGATGGGAGTTGTAGCTAATCTGCACAGCCTGCACCGCACTACGTGTAGTCAGGATGGCAAACAAGCGGATGGTCAAGCAAGACACAAGAAATAGAATTGAATTTCGCTACATGACAGGATAGTTACATGAGTAGTAGTGGTTGAATATTCCTGATTCAAGATTTTAAGAGTACAGACTGTACACGCTATATATTCCGAAAGAAGTTTTAAAGAGAGAAAAATATCGCAAGTTATCTATTATAGATAAGTCATCTCGGCCCCAAGGCTAGATCAAGCTCATCAACCAGCTGGTTCAACCTAAGTCTAGCCGCTTCATCTTCATCAGCCAGAGCGCGCCGACGGAGTAGGCCTTGAGCATCTGATCGCGGAACGGGAGGAGTACCAAGATTTTTATGAAGTGCACCATCATCTTGGCTCTGCAAGGTCAAAAGCCTGGGATGGTCGACAGTAACTTGAAGAGTAAAATCCCTCCGAATCATCTGTTTCAGGCTAATGATCTTCGACTCCGACGTCAAGTAAAGATTTTTCTTTGCCTGGCGACGGAGAAATTTTTGGTAGGCCGGATCTTGACAGGCGCGTTTGTAATTCGAAATTATTTCTACGATATCCAATGTGCACATAGTGAGTGGTTAAGACGACTGTGGATATGTAGAAGAACTTTCGAAAGATAATGTGCCGCAAGACAATCACTCACGCAGGGCTTGAGTCGTTTCCAATTGGGGAAATTCCTTCATCCTGAAATTTATTCGGTTCTCTAGGGCATGATCCGAAATTAAGCTGATGAAACAGTTGGGACTTTGGTTAGGAAAGAAGTTTTGTCGCTGTCGGGTAGATAGGAAGAGCCAGAAATACCTACCTGGAGGCTGTAGTGTCAGAGGGGAGGGCGCGTTGGGAAAAGCAAAAGAAGGCAATAGGCCGGCTTATTTATATTAGATTTATTCAAAGCTGAGCCTATCTGCTGCTTCTCTCTGTTGGCCCCGGCTGCAGCCATCCCATGTTGCTGCTGAGCGGTACGGACTGAGTCTCGACGCGACCGTCACCCGCGCGTCATGGGGCGGACATGACGTTCAGCGGTTCAGCTCAGAACAATGTGGCACGGAAGGAAGTCATGGTCCGGGTGCCAGTCATCCACGACCCGCAATCCAGTTTCAGGCATGCTTTCTGTGGGATCTGACTTAAAGCTATCTGGATGAGCGGATCAAGTCAAGTGAAAATATGCTTAGGGATCCCAGGTAATGAACTGTATAAGGTGTCTTTGAGGAAGAATCCTACCGAAGGACTGTTCCAGGACCCTGCTACAAGGAGGTCATGCCTTGCCAGAAATCAGAGTTCAACAAGGAGGAGAATGAGTCCTCCCTGACCAAATGTACTGGCTTCTATCGACACCATAGAGGATTCCTCCTATGGTGTAGCTTGGGACAGATGATTCCTTGACCGGATGATAGTGGAATCACGTTTATCTCCGATAAGATGGCGGCCCTCACAAAAACCAGTATCCAATAAGTAAATATGCAAGTAAAGGAGAAGAAAGGCTATAATCGCAACAGACACAAAACAAAACAAAAATTCACATGCAACCCTTAGCTGTAGCAATTTTCAGCGTGAGCGTTAACTACTACGCGGCGTATTTTGCGATGTCAATGCCCTAGCTCCTTCCCAAGGGCCAAAAGGGCTCCACAAGCTACAAAATACCTACTGTGATTGAAGGTATCTTGTTTAGGATTCGGAACACCAAATTGTGCAGTGGTTTGAATACTCTACTCAAACTGTACGGTGGCGCAAGGTCTACGCTAAGCTTATTGGTACAGCGCAGCCTGTTTCCGGTGCAGGGCTGAGTCAAATAACGGAAAGTTCATCTTTCCCGGCTGTTGCTTGTGTATTTTCACTATAAGGTTTGTTGAACTGTAGTATTTGGGACGAAGAATATAACTGTTACAGATGAGGATTCTGTGTTAGTCTCTTATCATCCTCATACCTTCTCTGTTTGGGGTTCTTCGACGCCTGCTTTGCTACTGCTTTTTGTCTGGGTTTGATGCAATCCTACGTAAGAGTCACTGTGTTTCGGTTGTAGAGGTCGTCAAAGCTGAAGAACAAAGTAGCTGTTGCTTTCCAATCTTTGGCGTGTAGGCCCCGCACGCCAAAAAAATTTGGCGTGCGGGTTGGCGTTGGCGTGAATTTATCAACGCCCTCCTTCCCAACATCAATCATTGAAAATTTCTTGCTGCCTCCAGAGTGTTTACCCCAAAAGAGATTTATGCCTTTGATAGTGAAAATGAAATCTCAACTGCTTGTTACTGTCAGCTAAGACATTTTTCTTGAAAAGAGCTATAGCTGTCTGATTGATACACATGGCAGGGACCAGATTGCTATGGGACATTTTCAGAGACTGGATAAGAAGCTGGAACCAAAACACATCCCAACCACCCTTGTATAGGGAAAAACATTCCCCTTCAGTGGTTGAAAAGGATATGCGGGGAATTTGTTGGCTTTAAACAATACTATGCTATCCCCCATGAGAACTATATTTCCAAAGGATGAATAAGACTCAATTTCATTTTTAGTTTAATCAGCATTGGTGAAACCTTAATGGGTGACATGTTTTCACCAAGAGTGATCCCATAAGATTTTTCAATCTTCATTCCTAAAAGAGGTTTGAGCAAGCCAAGATCTTCCATCAGATAGCAGGAATTGGCAAGACCCTTGAATTTTTCAACATCTTTGGGCATTGATAAACGCACGCCGATGGGCGCACGCCCACGCCCATTGCACACCAATAAAAAAAAAGGCGTGTTGCCCGCACACCTTTTTTTTATTGGCGTGCGGGCTGCATGCCCATTGGCGTGCAACACTTCAGGCGTGCGGTCGCACACCCTGCCCGTTCAGAAAAGGGTGTGCGAACCGCACGCCCTTCCTATGTATATAGGCAGGGGCGTGCCCCTACCTATATACATGCTGATGTCATGAGTACACAAGAATGTATGCATGACATCAGCTCTGGTCGAGGAATACAGCCTCCTTGACCGGAGGGATCCCTCTCGGTTGAGGAGGTTGTACAACCTCCTCGACTGGAGGGAATCCCTCCAGTCGAGGAGGTTGTACAACCTCCTCGACTGGAGGGAATCCCTCCGGTCGAGGAGGTTATACAGCCTCCTCGACCAGGAGGGATCCCTCCGGTCGAGGAGGCTGTATACCCTCCTCAACCGGGAGGGAATCCCTCCGGTCAAGGAGGGTATACAGCCTCCTCAACCGGAGGGATCCCTCCCGGTCAAGGAGGCTGTATAACCTCCTCAACCGGAGGGATTCCCTCCAGTCGAGGAGGTTGTACAACCTCCTCAACCGGAGGGATTCCCTCCAGTCGAGGAGGTTGTACAACCTCCTCAACCGGAGGGATTCCCTCCAGTCGAGGAGGTTGTACAACCTCCTCGGCCGGAGGGATCCCCCCCGGCCGAGGAGGTTGTACAACCTCCTCGACTGGAGGGAATCCCTCCGGTCGAGGAGGTTATACAGCCTCCTCGACCAGGAGGGATCCCTCCGGTCGAGGAGGCTGTATACCCTCCTCAACCGGGAGGGATCCCTCCCGGTTGAGGGGTTTGCAGTCCTCCCTGGCAGGCGTGCGGCTGCACGCCCATCCTTGGGGGTGTTGCACGCCTGTAGATGGATGTGCGAACTGCACGCCCATCTACAGGCGTGCCCACGCCCAAGGATGGGCGTGCAGCCCTCACACCAATAAAAAAAAGGCATGCGGGTTGCACACCTTTTTTTTTAAGGGTGTGCGTGGGCGTGGGCGTGCGCCAATGGGCGTGCATTTATCAATGCCCAAGTAGGTATATGTAAAAAGCCCGGGGATTCTTTATTGGGGGAAAATGGAGCTCCTTAAATACCTTGGGAGCACTAATTTCCTCAGATAATGATGAATCTTTGGGTTATAAAGCTAATTGGTCAGTTTGTGGTTGTAGCTGGGTAACTGTATTTGGCTGGATTGTTGTTGAATAACTGGAGTTCAGTATAAATTAAAGCTTTTTAGTTTTTCATCCAGAATATTTTGGATACATACTTGATCATTCTGTTTCATATATTATGATGCACAGAGGTTTGGGAATTCATGGAATATTCTGGAGTGTTTTATGGAAGATAATCATGAAAAAATCTGATTTTTTCTATGTGTTGCAATTTGTTTCAGGCCTAGAGGTAGGAAGTGTTTCCTAAGTCCTGAGGCTCTCTGGATGCTCCCAGGGAAAAAACTGATGAAGAACTTAAGGGTACTTATGAGTGAGTTACCCTAGGGTAAATTACATCTAGATTCTGAATGCAGAATAATATTCTTGCTTTTATTATTTTATCTATATTTTTGTTTAATAATAGCATTGATTGTTTTCATTTTAGTAACAATATTTCTGTTACTTTATTAGTGATAACATCCATATATCTATTTTATTTTTATTTTTTTATGTAAGCCACAGAGTCAGTGCAGATGACCTAAATTCTGCCTTATTTTCTTTCTACTTTCTTTCAAACTATATTATATTGTCTTAACCTTAAGATTAAAACTTGTTTTGACCCCAGATTATGTTCTCTGATGCACATATTACTAAATATCTTAATTTTATCATTATCATCTTCTCTTTTATCCTTGGTAAGATTGGGGTTTCAACAGGAAGATGTACATTGTCTTGATCAGTAAGATTTACCTTTTAATCTTTCCATGGCCAAATCCTTCTTTTTCTTTCCAGTTTGTCAGACACACCAAAATTTTTTTTACATCTTTTTTCAAATGGATATTGTAACAGTCATCACAAATCCTTCACTCCAGGCCCAATCACAAGAAGTGGGACTTCCACAGCTTTCTGCAGGTGACACTCATGATTTGTTGTCCTTAAGAATGTGACCACTTTTGACAAGTGTTCTTTTGTGACCTCAATCCCTATTTGAGTTTAATATTTAGTCTTCAAGGGTAGAATGATACCACCGCAACTGTGAGCACAAGGTGATTACTGGGCATGTTCTGTCTGATCCTTCCGACAAAATTCCAACACCTCGCTACACAGGGTTTGCAGGACGCGGGAGCAAAACGGAGCAGGGGCCAAAAAGATTGGTCAATATGGGGATCGAACCCATGACCTTGGCATTGACATCCGGATTTACTCCAGCTATTAGTACCACGCTCTACCGACTAAGCTAATCGACCCGTGGGAAAGTGAGACAAATTGAAGCATTAGACCGGGGTAAAGTCTGGTGAGAGTTTCGAAGAATTCTCTGACCGCCATAGGACTCGGAAATCCCGTATCAATCACGGGTACGATTGTTTTGGGGTTTTCAACAATCGGCCTCTTTGGATTCCTCGGTCTTTACCACAGCGACAGTTTAATTCATGGCGCATAGCACAATGATTCTGATGATGAGTTTGCCAACGTCGCCTTTACCGACGTAGCCTTGGGAGAGAATGGACGCTATAGACTTGATACAGCGTATGAGGGAATCCTCGTTTTTCTACAGATTATCGTTGGCAGTTAGCGCATCGATTGGCTGAGACGGATAGAAACTATGTTGAGTTTCACGGGTTGGGTCAAGGTAGCCACAATGTGCGGCGTGTGATGCAATCAGGTTCACATCAAGATGTACCTGGCCATGAAGCAGCACTGGGTGTCAGTTAGCAGAAGGGAGTCGGTAATCATCTCGGAACACATAAGTTTGGAAAACTAGCCATCTGGGGTATAGCTGTACCAGCTGAGCCATGTTCTTGAATGAGATCATTGGGGTATATGCTGAAAAAAGGAACACCGAATTTGTGGAGTCGGTCTGGCAGGAATAACTCGCCCCCATTTTGCGGTGTGATAGGGGGGACCTTTGGGTCCAACGTGCGTATCTGGTAGATGGGGGCAAACAGCTTTATAAGTGGCTTTCCGCGAAGGCCGAGCATTCGTGAGCTGCGGTCCTCTCGGTTCGTAGGTAAGAGATTCGACACACGAGAAGTTGTGTCGATTAGACTAACAAAGATACCGGCGAATGCAAGGATTTCTCTCATAGCGCGGTGAAAAAAGCCAAACAGCGGGATTTCTTGATCTGCTGGTATTTCAAGCATGGCGCTGGCTTCGTCAATCGCTAGCAGTACCTTCAGGCCAGGAACGTTGAGGAAGGCGTTGGCCTGAACTGCGTCGACTGCAAGGCGAAGCTGGGGGACATTGGGATCCTTTTCGGACTTCAGGTTGGGGTTGGACGGACTGCTCATTGCTTCTTGTACATCTTTGTGAAATTGAGTCGTGGTTTGGTATTTGAACCATTCTGTGTACATTTGGGTGTCGTTGGCTTGGGCGGGCTCAAAGTATCGGACGGTGACGGATAAGATAGTTGCGATGAGTTCGATGTAGTATTTTTTGTATTCAGGGGATGACTGCGGGAGCATATCGTCTGCAAGGGTTCGCCGCTAGAGCCACTGTTGCGGAGGCAGAAATATCACAACATAGACTTGCCTGGCCAATTCCATCAGCAAGCGGCTTTTACCAATCATGGTGGGACCAATGAGACATGTGTAAGGCGCGAAATAAACATGTGATTGCCAAGACAAGGCAAATTTCTTCAGGGTATTCAAGGTCGGAGTGACAATGTCGTCGTGTCCAACATACGTTGAGGTGTAACCTTTCGAGATAATGTTCAAGACCAAGAAATTAGGTTAATCTTGGCTTCCAAGATAAATCGGCCTGAGGCCAAATGCGCTTCGAGCGATTGGAGTTTCCCTTCTAGATCTATTTTGTCTTCATTGAAGAGATGGGGTAGCGTCGCAGGAAGGCGAGCAGGATCAATTTTGTTTTGGCGGTGAACCTTTCTGGACGTTGAACCAGCGAATGGAGTCTTACCACGGGTAGAAACTACCACTAAATCAGCATAACGCGTCCAAAGACATTACTCCGCGATAACTGCAGGATTTCAAAAATTTCCTCAAGCATGTCCAGAAACTTAGCAGGAAGATCATCTGTAGAATCGGATCAGTTTCACGTCAGCGTCTTCTGCACATTAGAGCAGTGTGGAATGTCATCTTTCTGTTACGCACCGCCTGCCTTCTCGGTAAAATTGCAAAACTGAGCATAATCTATATCGTCCACATGCAGGACTCTGGCTCTCTCATTGAGCTCAGCGGATCGGAAGATTGACTTTCTTGGTCGGTCATGGTTGTTAGCGGAGAGAAACTCTGGGTTACAACTGAGTTTGGTAGATGGAAGGATGACGTGAGCGGTTAGGCTGAGAAAGAATGTGAAACTTAATCACTGGACAAGGGCAAATGTTGGTGCAAGCTGAGGTGTGGGTTCCGCCTTGGGCAGTCTTTCTTTCAAAAAAAGTGTTGCTTTTCGCATTGGTCGGGATCGCCGAGGTAAGAGCGTCTCCACCGGAGCTGCTATATCGGGGTGCTTTACTAAATATAGCAAACCTCATTTAACAGCACCACCGTGGCTGCTAAAGTAGCATTTTTTTTAGCTCGGCTGCTATAGCAGTTCCAGATCTGGAACTACTATAGCATCTGGACAGCAGCCCATGGGCCAAGTATCACACAGCAACCATGGCTCTTTTGCTGAGTTACCAAGCCTGATCCACATCTGTGGTCCTCTGCAACTCAAGTCAATAACTCAGGAGGGAGGAATTTGGGGAAAAGTTGAAGTTGGAGATGTTGGTTGGGGGGGAGGGTTCACTAACAAGTGACTTGTGAAATTTCACAAGTTAGCTTATCAAGCTCAATAGGGGTCCCTAAATTTATGGACCTCTATCAAGAATCCTAGATATTCTATAGCTATTGTGCGCTATAGAGCACACAAGTGGGGCTTTTTCTTGATAAAGTTGGCTTATCAAGCCACTTTTTTGAGAAAAATGTGGATGCTCTTATTGAGCTTGATAGAGGTCTGTAACTTTCTGACCTCTATCAAAAATCCTAGCTATTCCATAGTTATCAAGCATTAAAGAGTGTACAAGTGGGGCTTGTCTTGATAAAGCTGGATTATCAAGCCACTTTATTGAGACAATTGTGGATGCTAACCTGAAATTACACCTCTGGCTTACTAACCTGGTCAGACCATAAGAAGACACATCCCAAAAACAACAAAAAACCAAGCCAATGGGCATGAAGATCAGCACCTTCTCCATTGTCTTCTTTTCCTGTAGATCCTACTTTAGATTGTACTATTCTTCCCAGTGTGCAATTATATTTTTTATTGACTGTCTGGTGTTTAATTTAGCTTGGTCTTATACTTATTTTCTTTTCTTGGTCCTATCCTTATTGTCTTTACTAGTTTATTTACTCTTTAAAACTATTCATTCAGCTCTGTAGCCTTTTTTTCATTGAAAATTTGGAAACAAAAGTTAAAGAAAATCAAAAACCTCAAAGAGAAGAGAACAAAATCTGATTTTAAATAAAATCACTCCAATTCTATCTCTTCATCATTGCTACTCCCATCATTGCTTGCTGAACTATCAGTTTTGTTCTCTCCATTGTCAATCAAAACACTGTGCTGCTCTCTTGATAGACCATTTCCAGGTCTTTTATCAAGTAAGAATCTTTCAGTTGGGATTGTGCACCCATTCATTGGAAGTTGATCTTGTTACTTGTGGTGAACCAAAATTTTCAAGTGGGTTTAGTCCTAGGGGTTTATTTAACCTGGATTAATGTGTTTGAGGCTAGTAGGCTAGCTAGCCTGGGCTTTCTAACCTGAATTTTAAACCAACCAATGTTAATTCTCCAACTGCAAGTTTTTGAGTTAGAGCATCCACAGTTTCTTTTCTAAATTTTCTGCAACTGCAGGGAGCTTAGGGAGCTCTGTGGTTACCCTAACAAGATACCACACAGTAGTGGCTTGTTACAGGGCTTGTGCAACTGCCAAACCAAGCCTCTCTGCACTTGGGGACTCATCAACTCAAATCAGATATAGCTTGAATTCAACTCAATGCTTTCAGTCAACAATTTACATTTCAGTCAACAATTTACATTTCCATTTTTTCAAATAGGTCAAGATATGAAAGATATGTATAGGCTTACTGTAAGGACTGGGATTGTCCTTCACTGAGCTGATGGAAAGGTGGCACGGGGGATGGCTGATGAGCCTAAAGTTCTCTAAGACCAAACACAGTAGGGGTTTGATTTCTGGCTCAGAGAGAGTGTGGTGTCAGATATATCTTACAACTAGAAGAGGAATGTAAAACAAAGAGAATTGAGGAAATGAAATTAAGGCTCACCTGGCTCAGAGAGAGTGTGGGGTCAGATCTCTGCTGAGCCAGGAAGGGAAATGAGGACCAGAATTACTGAGAGGGGAAGTGACATCTACATGATGGCTTTGTGAAACCCAGTCGGAGGAGGGGGTTTAGACTTACCAACTTGAAAAACAGTATCAGTCTTATCTTGGAGAACTCTTTGAAATCAACAGAAATTTCACGGCCACATGTTTTGGTATCCTTGCGCCCTGAACCACAGAGACATTCAGATGCCTTTGAGTAGTCTTTTTTTTGAAGAGTTCAAGGATTATTTTTCCAATTCAATTTGCCTGTCAACAGATTTTTTTGTTTGCAAGATAACTTTTGAAGCAATTTAATCTCAAGAGATCCAAGCCGCCATCAAGCTGCCTTGAAAACTTCCTGTGAGCTGGGATTTCTTTGAAGCAGATCCCAATGCACCTCAAAGACAACTGCCAAGAAACTTGAATTCAACCTGTAGCCAAATTCAAAATGTGTGGTGGCAAGGGGCTGGGAAACTGTTTTTAAACAAAAAGCCCAGGCTTGAACACACAAGCTTATGAGGAATCCATTGGCAAGCACCAAGCTCATTATAAGCCACTTGGCTGACAGTAATTGGAGGGCCACAAAATTTTGGAGTTTTTAATTCACCTTTCAAAATATTTCAGTCCAATATTCACTGAGAACATTTGACTTCTGGATTCTTTAGATCAGCCTGAAAACTACTGAAGTGGTTTGCAGGCTGACCTGCCTGTGGCTCCAAAGGTAGCTTTGCAGAATCCCTTCCTACTCAGGCAAGGGAGTCTTTTTGGGAAGCAAATTCCCTTCTTTCTCTGAGAAAGAAGGGATGATGACTTGAGAACCAAAGCAATTTGGTCCACAATTCAACTTGAGAACCATTAGTGGCTCCCAAGCTGACTTGAGGACCATTTGAATTGAATTGAGACCCATTGTTGGTTCTCAAGTTGACTTGGGAACCACCAATGGTTCTCAATTTGACTTCAAAGACAATTAATTGGTGGTTGACTTGAAAACCATTGGGGGTTCTCAAGTTTTCTTTGAAAACCATTGGTTTTTGACTTGAGAACCACTGCAATGGTCCTCAAATCAACCTGAAGACCCCACGGATTGGAGGTGTCCCAGGCCAAACCTTAAAATGGTCTGGAAGCCGCCCTCAAGGCCAATTCTTGTCTTGAAGGCATCTTTTCTCAGGTTTTGTTCTTGAAGAAAAATCACCTGTTATCAATGTGCTTCTGTGGTTTAGAATCTGAAGTAGCTTTGGCCTTTTGCATCCCACAAAATTTGCAGTATTTTGGCTTTTTGGCTTCTTTCTCCTTGATGTTTCTTTCTGAAGATGATTTTTTGTCTGAATATTCACATGATTACATAAACTAGATGCTTATGTATGTACATAGACCAGTACATACATAAAGCCATAAACTAGTTTGTGATAGAGGCAAATCCACAACCCAATCAACAATGTGTATACATAGTCCAGACTACCATGCATACCAGCTCTTTTCTCTTTCCTATCAAGATTAGAGACCAGATTTGATGCGTGGTAGTGGAAAGGTAAGAATAAAAGAGATAAAATTTGGTATGGGATGAATATTTTTCAGTTCCCTGGGGTGAAATGAGGAGATGGAGGAGCAGCAGACCTGGATAGAAGGAAACAGAAGTGATAAGGAAAAAGAGAAAAGAAAACAAACTGAGATAAAGGAAGTACAACTAGTAACTAGACTAAGCCCTGATTACATCACCATAAACCCCCTGTGACTAATTATCATCCAATATCCCAATCCAATCCATAGGTACATTATTGGACTGTTGTATGCAGATCCTGAGTTCCAATAGTTTTTGTGTTTAGTGTCAGGGTCAGGCGGATTCTCGCTTCTGGGGCGGGTAGTCCCTTCGGGGTAGGGGCTCTCCCGTCGGGCTTGGATACCGGCTGAGGAGATATCATTACGACCTCAACCTTTGTTTCATCGAACCTTTTACCTGGAAAGCTTCAGTTATCCATTCAAAGTACATTTTTACAATCCCATCCAAAACGAACGCTACGAGAAGTCAAGCCAAAGAAACAACCGCCTTCCTATCAAGGAACGACCTCTGAGTCAGAAGATCGCCAACCAATCAGCCTTCATTTTTGTCACCTCCCTCCTACCATGTCAAACTCACCCGCACCAGAGGTCAAACCCGAAAAATCAACAAAAATTACACTCAAGATCCAGTGTGAGCTCTCGTCTTCAGGACACCTTATCCAAAAAATCGCTCACATGTACATATATTTAACGAATATCTGATTGACCGGACTTGTTTACACCTCCGAACCCCACACCAACTGTATATCACAACTCTCACAACAAAACAAACCAAAAAAAATCTACCCCAGTTGTCAGTACACCATACTTATCTATACTTGCCCACGAGCGATCGGTCAGGATCTGATGGAGTTCCTCTGCTGCTCTTGATCGTCCGAAACATTTCAACAAAAACTAAAGCCTGATAACGATGAGCCATTGATATTGAGAGTCAAGACAACAACCACATTCCAAAAGATCTTTAATGCGGTTGCAACCCAGAAGGGCGCAGCAATGGGCTCATTTCGGCTACAATATGATGGTCAAAATCTTATACCAAACGAAAGTACTCCGGCTGATGTTGGTTTCTATCTCCTTCTTTTTTATACCTGTTTACCGCTTTGTTTATTGCTAAACTTGTACATCTTCTGATCTTCTCTCGATTTGTCCATTCGATTTAGCTAAACCTGGAGAACGAAGAAGTCTTAGATGTCAGTCTCTTGAATCAATATTCCCACTCACCTCTGGCAAAATTAATCACTTTTTTTCTTCTCAATGTTGTCCTATTCCTTAGTACTGTATCCAGCAACTGGGTGGATCATTTATGGGTCAGGACTGTGCAAAACAAAGTCTTTGATCTTCCTTTTCAAACCTAAGCCCCAAAACGCAACTTCATGATACTCAATATGGAAACTAAGTGGGAAAAAGGTGTCAAACTGAAATTTTAAACAAGGCTAATCATCATGGAATACAGAAAATAAATACCAAGTCATTATGTTTTATGAATGATCATGCTTATCCAAGAGATCAGAAAATTTTGTGTTCCTAATTTCCTCTTTCACCCATCCTATTCACCAAATTTCCGCACTCTTCTTCGCTTGAGACATATATAGCTTGTACCACTCATCTCAGCTTAACTTGTCAATATCCTCATCCTTTTCTCTTCTTCTTTTTCTCAGTTATGTTTGTTGATTACAGTTTGATTTTGGCCAGTGTTATACAAAACAGCCAATACACTACATAGGCTTTCATACCCACCAGTGATTTGATCTTGGTAGTACCATCTGTAAAGTAGACATGTCAGACCATCCCTCCTTTAAGCCCTGCTCTGCAACTAGCTCAATCAGTTATTAACTATCACACCTCCATAATCATTACAATACAAGCATTAACAATTTTGTGGATTGGATCCTTGCATATCAGAGGTGTTCAAGGTGGTTTCTATATGTCACACCTTCATAAAATAAGGCTCGAGAACGGGGACAATAAACCATTCAGGAGGAAAAAGAATTTTATGCTCAGAATGCTTTAATTACCAGACATTTGGTCAGTTTAAGTAGACTACACAAGGAGTTTGACATGTGGTTGAGCTGAAACAAATAACAAGCATCTACTAACTAGCTATGAAAACATTGGGTAGCATTGTTTTTTTAGGAATCATTACAACAAGTAATGGATTATCATCAACATATTGATGGAAAATATACATCACATGTTGTGATGGATAAGTTAATAGAAGAGTGAATAGTATACATGAAGAGATGTGAGCGGAGACGTAGACTGAAATTCTGAACTATATACACATAAAACCATAAACCATTGATTTCAGCCTCAGCAATTCCAGGAGCTAGGATTCCTCTAGCTGAAAGGGTAGCAAGAATCATAAAATAGGAAAAAATAGGTATACTGATGTCATGATAGGAGAAAAATAAAGAATATGATTTCTGATGAAATATTAGAAATGAAATCAGAGGGGCCTGGAAGCCGATCTTTTTATGGTAAAATCTAATTCCACAACCCAATCTTAATCCAGGGATTTTTTTGGGTACCTGATGAAGCGGGGCTCTTCAGTATGTAGAGACCTCAGAGGCTGTGCAATGAAATGATGATGACTAAGCAAACTTGTCTGGATTTCATGATGAGAAAAGACAGAGGGAACTGGGGAGAACCCCTACAACAACAGAGGCCTAGCTATAATGGCCTTTATAGAAGAGAACTAAAGGAAACACCAAATGAGGCTGTATCATAATACATCCAAAGAAAAAGCCTCCAACGGCTAGTAATGCCTATATGAGGCAACAACTGATGAACAGGGGAAACTACTACCAGGTGTAGTCCGGTTGAGACACATGGCCATTTCCCTGCCTAGCATAGAGGGCTACATGCTACTGAATGGGTGGCTTGTACCTGTTCCCTCTGTACTTTGGCTACACTGATAAGGTTTGGATAAACCAACTAATAATAAGGGTGCCAGGTAATAAGCCACAGAGGATGTGTTTTTATTAAAATAATATATAATCAGAGGTAGATTTCAAGTGGAATATATGTCTAAAAATAGAAATACTTGTAGGAATTTGAGAATCAGTGGGGTGGTGTTTGAAAGTGTGTATTTTTAAAAATAGTAAAACTTGATTGAAATAAGGAATTGATATATGTTCTGTTTTCTGAAGTCTCTGAAGTTCAGAAGTTCAGGGCACTGAGTAGGTATATTTGGAGGCTTTTGTAGACTCTGAGGGAACCCTTTGAGGCTCTCTCATCTGATTTTGTCTCCCAAGTATAATTCTTGTAGTGACATGGTACTGTAGTTCTTCCAGAGTATTTTGTTCCTCACAGAATGTGACTTATTGTTTCAGCCTGGAGATTGAGGTCCGCATTGAGATCTTTTTCCTCGCGGATGTGAGTGTGGTAAGACACCAAAATCAACCTTTCTTCTTGTGTAAGAAGATCCCAATTGCTAGGGATGTAATTTTTGATTTCATCTTCTTTCCTTAACTTGAGATAGCACAAATAGTATTGAACTAAAGCGACATTGTCCTGTAATCTCACTGTAAAAGAATTTTAGAAAAAAAACAGATAATTAGTATATGTAAAATTGTTTTTTGAGAATTTGTATTTTTTAATATTTGAAAAAAATGAAATAATTTTTAGTTACTTTTTTATAAAAGATTTTTTTATAATCCAAAAAATTTAAACAAAACAGAATTTTTTTGGTCAGTTTTATGGAATGGATTTTTATGGGGTTTTTTTTAAGAGATGATAAAAAAAATAGAGATATGTATTTTTTGTAAGATTTATTTTTTTTTTAAAAAAATGCGGATTTTTTATTTCAGAAATAAATTTCAGAAATTTCCCGGCCAGACCCCCAATTGTCAGCCTATGTGATGCCAAGGAGTAATCCTTCTAGCTACACAAGGTGCAAAATAAGATGGTAAAGAGCTGAAAGCTCTGGGATAAATTGTAAGAGGGGTAATTTCAAAAAGGATATGTGGAATGTGGGGATTTTTATAAGAAGATATAATTAATTATATTAAATACATTTGATATAATTAATTATATTCAATATATTCAATATAATTAAAAATAAGCGAGGGGCCTGATAAATCAGGGGTTGTTTAATCCCTCAAAGGTATCTTGCAAGCAGAGGATTTAGGTACCTGAACACACTGGGGCCTGTAAACAGGGGTGTTTTAAATCCCAGATAAAAGATGGGGGGAGAATCTCAAGAGAAAGATTTATCTACTTACTAGTAATAAATTACCTTTACAGACTTGAGGTTCTTCCAGGGGGGAATTGGACAGTTGGAAGCGCTTGGAAAGGGTTTTGGAAGAGCTGGATGGACACTGGGCAATTTCAAGGGAGTAAGAAGGGGCTAAAGAACAGATACTAGGACCTTACCAGACAGAATAAAAATTGTAAAGCTATGTAAGTGGGTAAAGGTTGTAGTATATATGTTAAAGCATGAGGAGGCAAAATACAGGGGGAACAAGGGCTCCTTAAATGCCTTTCTGGAGCCCTGATGGCGAAACACAGGATGTATTTTTGGCTATGGGAAAAATAAAGGAAGGGTTTAAGATTTAATATAAATGTATGTAGTTGTTTAATCAAATTTCCATATGTACAGGCTGTCTACTATGGGTACAGCCTGTCTAAGCTCTTTTGCTGGCATCTGGAGGCGCTTCTGAACCTCTGACAAGGGCTTTTTTAGATGTGTTGATCCAAGGTTGTAATTATATGTCACAATGTATTGATTAAATGTCACATGTACCTGTTGATCACATTTGTGAGATTAATTGTTTTGTATTGTGTACAATGTGAAATACATGTATTTGTTTGTTCTGTGGGCGCTTCAAGAGCTTCTTGTTTGATCCCTGTCATGCAGGCTCTTTGGGAATGCATGACTGCAGGGATCTGTCAACAAATAATTTCCCACTAAGGATGTAATACATTTATTTTGAACAGTTGTTCAATTATTATTTTTAGGATGTTCTCATGTTATTTCCTTCCTCTTGTTCGTGGTCTTTGTCCCTCTGAATCATCCTTAGTGTACTTAGTATTTAATTAAATAAAATAAATAAATACATAGATGACATAGTATATTACTAGTATTATATACTTATATTATTAATGTCATATGTATTTATTTTATTATTTTCTTATTTAAATACATTGTTATTTCGTGGTTTTGTATATGTATTTATGTTTTTTATTCTGTTTAATGTATAATAATTATTTCAGCGCTTTTAGAGGTAATATTCTTTCAAGTTGTTTTACTACTAGAAGTTTTAAGTTATCTGGGGTACTTCGGCTGAATTACCCTAGGTTATTTTACACGCTCTTCAAGATTATGAAACAATATTTCCACTTATGTTATTATTTATTAACATATTCATTGTTTTATACTTAATATTGTTTTTGTTTATTTATTATTAATTTACGATGTAATAATGTATTTATTATTTATTATTTATTATTTACTTATTACTTTTTTCTGTTGCTTTATCTTGTTATTATTCATTTATTATCTTTTGTTAAATGATCAATATTATATTTTTTATTTTATGTTTATTTTTGTTCTAGTCAGGTTGTCTCTGAACTAGTAGCAAGCTGACATCAACACTCATTCCGCTTCCGCCTAGGATCCTTATGTTCTTCCTTGTCTTACTTCTGTCCATTCATTCTTATTGAAATTAGAAGAAATATTTGCTGACAGAAATAGTGTAGAAGACGCTAAGCGTGCATTGTATAGTTGTAAACAGGGCAAAATGTCCCTTGATGTATTTAATTCTCTTTTCAGTTCCCTTGTATACGCGGTAGATCTCACTGAGGAGAGCTGTTGTGATTTTTATAAACAAGCTCTTGACCCAAGGATTCTCAAAATCACTATTGTCAAAGACTCTTGGAAATCTTCAAGCACTCTTAGACAAAAACAGGACCTGGAGATTCTTGCTTCAAATATCCTCAATGAACTCAATCAACTTTGAGGCAATATGAACATTTGACAACCTGAATATGAACCCCAACTCCCTTATTCACCAAGCTCAATTCTTGAAACCAGTCCATAGCTCAAGTTCAAGTATCAGAAATCAATCCAGCTCCATTCAATGAAAGTTGGGACAACTTCAACCCAAACTCCCAAATGGACCAAATGATGTTTGATTTTGACAAAAATGGATACCCCATTGAGGAAGGCAAGCATTATTTGCCTATATGCACCATTAATTCCTCCACTATTCCCCAATCCCCCCAAACCACAGCACCTTCTCAACTAGTTATTCCAGTGCAACTCTTCCAATCTAATTCCCCCCCAATCACTGCCATGGCACTTGTTGACTCAGGGGCTGGAAGATCATTCATTAGCAGTCAATTTGTGAGAACAAACAACCTTCTTCTAACACCTCTATCATCCCCTTTTTTGTGTAGGAGTTTCAATGGATCCCCAGCCTCCTCAGGAGATGTTACACACTACTGGTGTGGCCAAATGATCAGCTCTGATTCTCACAGCACGACGCGGACAACACCCATTTGTTTTCATTTTATCTCTCTCTCTTCTGTTGATGTTATTTTAGGCCTCCCTTGGCTCAAGGCAAATCTGGCTTGGGTCGGTGGACCAAGGGGCCAACTTGTATTTTCTTCTAATTGTAATTGTATCTCTTCATTTCCTATCACAGTCAATTCATTTAACACATCACCTACCACTAATAATCTCACCCTTAAACCAGATGAAATAATGTCTCTCCCTTCTACATTCCGTTCCTTCTCTGATGTTTTCACTGTAGCCAGTCTCTTGTCGTTGCCACCAGTCCGTCCCCAATTTGATTTGAAGATTCAACTTAACGAGGGCTGTACTCCTCCATTTGGAGGATTGTACAATCTTAGCGAGAATGAGCGCCGACAATTAAATGAGTACATTGACGAAAATCTAAGTAAGGGATTCATTTGACTATTGTCTTCACCGGCAGCAGCTCCTATATTCTTTGTCAAAACAGAGGGCAAAGATGATCGCCCGTGCGTTGACTACAG
Organism: Puccinia hordei; assembly: GCA_007896445.1. Taxonomy (NCBI): domain Eukaryota; kingdom Fungi; phylum Basidiomycota; class Pucciniomycetes; order Pucciniales; family Pucciniaceae; genus Puccinia; species Puccinia hordei. The sequence goes on from RDRW01000034.1 coordinate 272,680, forward strand.
AGTTTTGAATGCTATCACTGTTTGTGATAGCTATCCCATTCCAGTTTTATCACTCTTATTAAATAATTTGGCGGGATGCGAGTACTTATCAAAAATAGATCTGAAATCTGCATTCAATTTATTAAGAGTCACCCCAGGACAGGAGTATCTAACAGCCTTTAGGACCCCATGGGGAATTTTCGAATACACAGTCATGCCTTTCGGTTTGGCCAACACACCAGCAACTTTCCAGTGCTTCATCCAGTATGTATTACAAGAGTACATTGACATTTGTTGTTTTGTCTACATAGACAATATACTAATTTTCTCCAAAACAGAAGAGGATCATCTAAATCACCTCAAGTCTATTTTAAGCAAGCTTTGGGAGTTTTCCCTCAAAGCTTCACTGAAGAAGTGCCAGTTTCTTCAAACTGAAGTACAGTTTTTAGGTTTCATATGTTAGAGATAAAAATAAAGTCTGATAGGGACACAAGATTAATAAGGTCCAGGGAAGGAGGATGGAGACGTGAGGATGGGAGCAAACCTGTGGTGACAGAAGAGAACAAAAAGAGGATGAAGAAAAAGAAGAAAGAAAAACAGAAAATACATGTAGTAGACTAAATAACTCTAGTTACATTAGACCCAGTAGAATATCTGATTGAACCCCTTTTTCCAACCCAAGAATACTTTTCATTCTAACATCATAGTCACATCTGAAGGTCTTTGTATGGATCCAAGAAAGTTAGACACCATTTTACAATGGCCTTTACCTGAGACTCTTTGAGTACTTTGACGTTTCTTAGGGTTTTGTAATTTTTATAGACGTTTTATTCCCCATTTTTCAGACATAGCAGGGGAGCTTAAACAGTTAAAAAAGGAGTCAAGTTTCCAATCCAAATAAATGAAGTTACCGGGACCACTTCTCTCATTCCAGCAATTGCTAGAAGCATTTTCAACTGCACCTTTATTATCACATTTTTTGTTTGATGCTGACAGAGTAGTACACGTTGACAGTTCAGGCTTTGCAATTGCAGGAGTGCTCAGTCAACCGGATAAGTTAGGCAAAATGCATCCGGTCAGTTTTTTCTCACGAAAACTAACAGAACAGGAAAGACATTGGTCTATCTATGATCTCAAACTCTTGGCGGTAGTCAAAGCATTTGAAGAATGGCGTGCTTGGCTAGCAGGTACCTCAAATCCAGTATTGGTATTTTCTGAAAATGCAAATCTCAAGTACTTTATCACAGCTACAACATTGTCACCTAAACAATCCAGATGATCGGGATTTCTGGATTCTTTTAATTTCAAACTCATTCATATTTCTGGTCCTTCTAACCCAGCTGACGCTCCAATTCGGCGACCAGATTATGACAATATCCTTTCTCATTCAGCACCCAATTCTTTAGCGTCACAATTTTGCATTTCATAAATTGAAACAAGGGATCATTCATTATCTAAACATGATTTATATTTCCAACCGGTTTCATCCATATTTAAGGAGAAGTTAACGGAAGCGTATCTCCATCTTTCAGCAGCCAAGAAGGCACTTTACCATTTAGAAGATGAAGTTTATTGGTTCCAACATTGTGTCTTTGTTCCACAGCCACTGCGCACCATTATCATCAAAACATATCATTATGGACCTATGGTAGGGCATCCTGGGATAGCCAGAACCCTGTCACTACTATTAAGAACTTTTGATTGGCCTTCAATCAGAAAGGATGTCATTGGATTTGTCTCTTCCTGTGATTCATGTCAGAGAGTCAGATTTTCACGACAATCCCTGACAGGAACCTTACAACCTCTACCCATCCCTACACGACCTTGGAGTGTAATAGGAATTGATTTCATAGTGAAACTACCAAAATCAAGAACTTTCAACTCCATATTAGTGATAATAGATCATCTTAGCAAGGCAACTCATTTTATACCCTGTAGAGAGTCCATGACAGTGTCGGAATTAGCCAAGGTACTTAGGCAAGAAGTTTTTAGACTCCATGGACTTCCCAATTGAATAGTCTCAGACAGAGGAGCAACATTCAAGTGCATTCTGGAGGGCATTTTTGAAATCTCTCAATGTTGATCCAGCTACTTCTACGGCTTATCATCTTTTGTTTATATTCCTTGTTTTAATTGTTTATTTTATTTGTTTTAAATAAAATATCGAATGAGGATGATTGGGGAGGTCACGCGCATCAAATGCCGCGCTCCACATGCATCAAATGCCGCGCTCCACGTGCTATTTGCTTAAAAATTAACAATTAAAAAAAACCGGTGTAAATGCGGAAAACCGGGTGCACTGCGCAGCCGCAGCTGCGCAGAAAACCGGGTGTAAACGCGGAAAAACCGGGTTTTTTTATTAATGCCCTTATTATATTAAAGGCTCTTTTATTAATATTAATAAATATATTAACTTATCATTGTGTATGTGTAATTTGTTATTTTCACATCTTATAAGTATTATTTATTATCATAGAGTAACCTGAATTATTCATATGTTAGTTAATCAACGTATTATTAATTTAAGTATATTATTTATTGTAAAGACTGATTGTAGTTTAATAATACTATATTATTACTCTATTATTTATTATCACAGAGTAACCTGAATTATTCATGTGTTAGTTAATCAACGTATTATTAATTTAAGTATATTTAAATTAAGTATATTATTTATTGTAAAGATTGTAGTTTAATAATACTATGTTATCACTTCTTAAAGTCATAATGATGAATGAAATTCTGGATCTTTGGCTACAACTCCCGGCTGACTTGGAAATCCATTTGGTTTGGTGCACAGGGCACGGAGGAATACGCGGAAATGAGGTGGCTGACCTGCTTGCTAGAGAAGCGGCGGCAAGAAACTCACATCCAGATTGACGACTACCAGCAAGCTCATCAAAGGTTATTTCCACATTAAGGAACCAACTCCGGCCAAACTCCAAAACGCTCCTGAAGAGAATCTCAGCTCTCCCCATTGTCCAATCATCAATTATCAATCAACTACGCTCAAATCACGCACCTCTTAACCACTATTTGTTTAAGGTTAAGAGACGCCTCGACCCGACCCGCCCCCACTGCAAAGGTCGTGAAACGACCATTCACTTTTTCAACTTTTGCCCTTGCTACAAAATTCAACGCCGCGCCCTCCCCAAACAAGCCAGAGAAATCAAGGTGGCTGTAAACTCAAACCAACCTCACCTCCTTCTGAATACCGCAAAAGCACACTCCGCCATTTTTGGCTTCGTCTGCTCAACCAACCGTTTTTCGCACTTATCCTAAGGGGCTATCTTAGACCTCTATCCCGCTCTGTTTGAATGTTCCCTCCGTTGTTTTTCTTCTTCTCTCTGCCTTTTTCCTCTCTTTCTTTCTCTCTAAATGGTTCTGATCCATCGCGTACACTTTGTTCTAACTTTTAAAGTTGTTAGTTCCAAACTTTTTAAATCTACTTTGTATGTAGTATGACATTGAATATTCATAGTGTGCAATGCCAACGGCCAAATTACACTTAAAAAATAAAAATAAAAAAAGCGTTTGTAAAAACACAATATTGTGTTTCCAAGAAACCTTGGACAAATCCAAAAATTTCCAAAATTTACTCGCCAAAAAATATATATTTATATTGGGAATGTCCATGGGGCACATACCCAGTACAGGTACACTGTATGACCCTGTACCGGACTAGTGAAACAATCAATGTCATGTGGCTACACTGCCAGCATAATTGCCTAGGATGAAGTCATCCCAGTTAAACTGGGATGCACTCAACCAATTTAAACTTGGTTGAAATCAACTGATGAAATATAAATCCAAGGGACCCCCCTTGGTTTTATATTTCATTGGTTGAGGTCAACCTACTTTAAATTGGGTTTTCTGCATCCTAGTTTAACTGGGATGAACTCAACCTAGGCAATTATGCTGGCAGTGCTAGCACATACAGACAGCCATGAAGTCACCCACAAACTTGGGGGCATTGATAAATGCACGCCGATGGGCGCACGCCCACGCCCATTGCACGCCAATAAAAAAAAAGGTGTGTTTCCCGCACGCCTTTTTTTTATTGGCGTGCGGGCTGCACGCCCATCCTTGGGCGTGGGCACGCCTGTAGATGGGCGTGCAGTTCGCACGCCCATCTACAGGCGTGCGACACCTCTGAGGATGGGCGTGCAGCCGCACGCCTGCCGGGGAGGACTGCAAGCCCCTCGACCGGGAGGGATCCCTCCCGGTTGAGGAGGCTGTATACCCTCCTCGACCAAACGGAGAAGATGAATCAAGTAATCAAGGATTACCTACAAAATTTTGTGAATTATAACCAAACAGATTGGTCGGATAAGTTAGACATAGCAGAATTCTCCATTAATAATTTACATTCCACTTCTTCAGGAGTATCTCCGTTTTTCTTTGTTCATGGTTATTGTGAGCCTGGGTCTCTAAAGTGACAACAGGACACAAGGATTGGGGGGGGGGGGGACTACTGGTTGTATTTCAAAGATATGGGATACAACTAGTAGAGGAAAAGAGAAGAGGAAAGGGGAAGGGAATTTATTGATCTTTTTTTTTTTTTGTTTGTTTGTTTAGAGTGCTCTTAAGATCAATGAGCTCAACCTGGAAAAGTTGGCTAAGCTGTTCCAGAGTCTTTAGAAGTGCAACAGCCTCCTCACAAACTAAGGAAACAGTGGAGGGACAACAGAATTAGTGAACTAATCTTCCCTGATTTTTAGACTAGTAGTCAAGGTTCTAAAAGGGTAACCTGTTGAAGAATTGATCTGATCTGATGATTTGAACTTGGATTGATCTGATTTGATGATGGATGAGGAAAGGGAAAAGGAAAGGGAAGAAGGGGAGACAGAGAAGGACTACTGTCAGAAGAGCAAGGTTCAGAAAGGGGACTGACTGACAATACTGGTGAGGTACTGGGTGAAAGAGGCCTTTGGTTGGTTAGAGTGGTGAGCTGTAACTTGATGAATCCTTGGTGATCTGAGTTGGTGGTGCTGGGTGTCTGGAGGTTGTGTATCCTCCCTGCAATGGAGGATACACCAACTTCGAAAATTTTCAAGGTTTGATTATGTAATCTCACATGTAGATGTGGTTGGCTGGCCTTGGTTTACTTGCTCAACTAGTTGTGGCGTAGAATTATTTATTTAATTACTCTATGAAAGAGTTGAGCAATTACAAAGTGTTCAGTGAGCACTATGGTCAAAATTTAATGAGGAAACAGAATTTGCAGTCAAAATGGTGATTAAGATTGAGGATAAAAAGATATAAGGCTATTGTTCATTATTTATTGGGAGAAAAGGGAATAAGGCAAGCTTTAGGTCAGTTGTGATGACTCTAAGGCTGACAGTTATCATCCGCGTTTTAACACAATCACTAATGTTTCTGGAAGATCACAAGTTGATAAGCTAATTCAAGATCTGCAACAGATTCAGGATAAAGCCTCAACTTCTCTACAACATGCAAAAGAGAAACAGGCTCATTATTATAACAAAAGGCAAAGAGATACACCAGTATTCTCTCCGGGAGAACAAGTTTTACTTTCCCAAAAGATTATTGAAACTCAATGTCCAAACTCAAAACTAGACCTTAAACATCTAGGGCCATTTAAAGTAATCAGAATGGTCGGAGAGAGGGCAGTAGAATTGGATATTGCAGAACATGATCCAAGGCTTCACCCTGTTTTTAATGTTTTGTTATTAACACTGTACAAGGACCCGTCTACTAATCAGTTTTGAGCTATAGATATAACACAATCAAACAAACACTCCACTCCAGCTTCAAATCTAAATTGGGAAATTTTTGGAGAAGTTTTGGACTATTGAACACGCAGAAGAGGCTCAGATGAATATTTGATTTGCTGGAAAAATTCAACTCCAGCCTATGACAGATGGATACTGTTGAAGGATATCCCTAGATCATTCAAATTTTTTTTGATTTCTTTTCACCAAACAAATAATCTTCGAATCCCACTCCTACTTACAGGTACAAGGTAATGCATATTTGTAAGGATTGGAGTTTTGTAATTAAGATTATGTAATAATTGGTAGGATTCCCAAACAAGAAAATAAAGGGAAAGCTAATTCTGAAAGAAGAAAATTGTGTAGTTCCAAGGACTTAACTAAAACTTATCTCCTAGGATCAGATTGGGCTACAAGGCAACTCGAAAAATTGTAACTCAAGAAAATAAGTTTGTATCAGATTATAAATACCCCTATCTTATGCGCATCTAAGTAGTTTTCTCTCTATTGCAATATTTTGTTATTTTACAACCATCAATCTTTATAAATCAAATCAAATTCAATCATTATAATTACCCTTCTTTGTGAGAAATAGCTGTTAGTTGATTGTTAGCAAGTATGTGAATCATTCAGGAATATTTTATTTCCTAAAGCTACTCCAAAAGATAATACTCTAGTCATTACAAGTAGAAACAGGATTAGCAAAATATCCGTTATTTCTCAATTTTTCTTTATCCTTTTTCTATTATAAACGACACTCTGTTGAAACTAGACGCCCTACTCGTGACATCTTCCATGTAATTCAATCATCAATAACTGCGGCAAATCTCCACTCCTTTTGATCTCAACTGCTATACACTATTTTCCTTCATCTTAAGAATAATCCTCTTCATCTTTCACTCGGATCAATCTTTCCTCCCACCATCTAAAACATCCATCTCTTCTCTTACTTCCATCTCTCTCCCATCTCACTATCATCTCCCACTTCTCTCATCTCTCTTTGCTCCTCTTCTTTCCTTCTTCTTACTTGACTCCTACTCTATCTCAACTTCCTATCTAAATCAACTCAACTCCCTTAAAAACTTCTTCAACTTGTGGACGTCTTGTCTCATCTCAACTTGGTGAGAAATAAACCACATATCTATTTATTTCTTTTTGCTGATTAAATCATCTAACAATTTTACTCTCAGTCCTGTGTCATCTATTCTCCAGTCCTGTCCACTACTCTACTTTAGTTGTCTGTTAGAACACCAACATCATCTACCGGGTATGCTTTCTTAATTCTCTTTTCTTCTCATTTTTATAATTATTCTAATCTTTGTATTTTCAGTTTCTGGTCTTTGTTTACTAGCAATAAAACTTCAGGGATTCTTTACGATTAACAGTCGAAAACGCGACGAACCATTGCATGCCTGAACCCATTGTACCTCAACTTCAAGACCAGAAACCCGCTACGACAACTACCTTCTCCGAAATGGACAAACTTAAGGACGCTGTAATCAAATCTTCCATAGAAGGAATTCCTCTCCTTTCAATGGATAATTACACGGACTGGAAACGACGAGTTGTAAATCTTCTTGACCTCATTGAACTCAAGGACTCCATATTATCAGACACAGGAAAAACAACCGACTCCAATAACAAATTGGTCAAGTCGATCTTTATTGCTAAACTCAACACAGCCGTACAAGCCAACGTTATTAACTCATCGAACGAGGATGATGCAAAGCTTATTTGGGATTCAATCACCAAATTCTTTGTAATCAATCATCCAATAAGGCACGAGTTTTCAAATCTTTCTGCCGGGCTCCATTCACTCCAGACGATATTCCTGGATTTATTACTAGTATGAAAACTTTTGAGACGAAGCTTATAGAAGTAGGGTGGGTACTTCCTTCCGATGCAATAGGCCATCTGGTGATGGAAAAATTTCCAGCAAGTCTCGACAACATGGCCGACGCGATGACTCACAGCGGAAAAGACATTACGCTTGACACGGTCGTTGAACATCTTTGCTTGCATGCGGATAATCTTGAAATCAGATTGTCCGGGAGTGGATCAAGAAGCAATCCTATCACTCTTCTCACCAACAACTCAAAGAAGTGCCGAAGAGATGGACATAATCCTGCAGCTCCACATTCCGAGGCAAATTGCTGGATGATACACCCAGAACTCCGACCGGTTCATTTTCAACGATTCCCCAAACCAAAGAGCAAATCGACTGTCAGTAGTTTTCACTCCTCACTATATCGATCACCCTTCTTCTTTGTCCTAGACTCAGGAGCCTCTGCTCACATGATGTCAAACTCTCAATTGTTCCATACAATAGAACACAAAGACCTAGGATTTGTACAAACAAGCTCCGCACAAGCCAATCTGAAAATAGAAGGAATCGGATCAGTTAAATTAAAAAACAAGTTCGGTGAATTCTTTCTCAACAACGTACTTTACATTCCCGATCTTTTCGTAAATCTCCTCTCAGTTCGATGTCTAGCACTCCAAGATTATGTTGTCAATTTTCACAAAAACCTCTTTGAAATTTATAAATACAATGAATTAAAAATGAAAGGAAATTATGTGGGGAACCTACCGAGCCTTGAATTTGAGAACATAGAACAAACGAGTCTTTTATCAAACGCTGAATTCCTGCACAAATCTCTGGGTCACATCAGTTATCATCGATTAAGAAAAAAACTCGGGATCCCTTTAAGAATCGTCAACGATTGTGAATCATGTGCAGTGGCGAAAGTTACAAGAGCATCTTTTAAATCGATTCATAAGGCCGCTTCTCAACCTTTTGAAGAACTCCATATGGATCTCATTGGTCCAATCTGGCCGGCATCAATATGGGGACATCGATACATCCTAACAATCGTTGATAGCTGTACAAGGTTCTGTGCTGCTATACCCATCAAGTCAAAAAGCGATGTGCCAGAATCCCTATCTTACCTGGTGGACTTTGAAGCCAAGCGATTTGGGTATTATCCAACTATCTTTCATTCCGATAGAGGAACTGAATTCCTCAATACAAGTCTTGAGGAATATTGCAAGACTCATCGAATCAAACAAAGAACCTCTGATCCGTATACACCTCAACAAAACGGATTAGCGGAGAGATTCAATCGAACGATCTTGGAATCGATGCGATCAATATTACAAGATTCAGGTATTGATAAGAGATTATGGAATGAGATTGCCAAAGTCAGCTCACTGACTCTCAATCAAATACCTTCTCATCGCTCAAAGAAGTCGCCCTTTGAACTCTTCAAGAATCGAGTTCTACCAATCAGCTACTTTCATCCAATAGGAAATCAAGTTTCGTTCCTCATCCAACCATCACGTTCATTCTCTAAGTTAAATCCAAAAGGAGAACTCGGAATTCTCATTGGCTATACTGAAGATCTAAGGTTGTATCGTATTCTTTCTGACAATGGAAGGATTGTTGAAACAAAGAATACTCAATTTCTTGAGTATTCTCCTCTGACTACAAAGAACATCGATTGGGATATTGATGTAGAAGGTGAACATCTACTAGAGGACGAGGAACAATGTACATCGAGTATATCAAACGAAGAAACAATAGAAGTTAATCGATCTGGATCAGATGATGAAGTGGAAGAAGAAGGCATCAACCCTATCGTATCTGAATCAACAACAAGAAATCTTCGTGAAAGAACAGCTCTCGTTAAACCAGTCAAGTACTCATATCTTACGACTGATCCGCCTTCCTATAAGAAAGCCTTGGCATCAGTTGACAAGGAAGGTTGGATTGAAGCAGCGAATGAAGAACTGTCAAATATTGAACATCATGAAGTGTGGGATGATGTCTTTGATACTCCAGAATCTTATCTGCATACTTTATGGATATTTAAAACGAAACCGGCTACCCGGTCCTCAAAAGAAAGAAAGAAAGCTCGATTATGTATTCAAGGTTTCTCGCAAGTAGAAGGTCTAGACTACGGCGATACTTTTGCTCCAACTGGAAAATTCACGACCTTACTGATGATCTTAATGTTTGCGGTCAATAAGAAACTATCAATTCGTCAATTCGATGTCAAGAGTGCTTTCTTATATGCACCGCTTGAGGAAAAATTATACATAAAGACCCCTGAAGGATCGAATCGAACATCTCCGTTTTTAAGACTGAAGAAATCACTGTATGGACTAAAGCAAGCGCCTGCTAATTGGTATCACACGCTGACTAGCTGGTTGAACTGATTTCATTAAGTCAAGAAAAGCTCATCGATAAGGGACTGAACATGCTGGGCATGAACGATTGTAAACCTTTAAAAACTCCTCTATCTGTTGCAGTACAGCTGAAACCGGCTACTCCTGAAGAAAAAGAAGAATTCAACAAATTGAAGATCAATTATCGCACGTATACCGGTATTCTGAACTATCTCTCCTGTCGAACTCGTCCAGATCTTGCGCCTGCAGTCTCAATTCTCTCGAGTTTTAATAATGATCCTGGCATAACTCACTGGAAGGAAGTCTTACATGTCTGGAGATACGTTAACGGAACTCGAGATCTGCATCTAACGTTGAGGCCAAATCCGAATGACAGCTCTAAGTCAATTCAACACTTTACCAACGCTACGTGGGCCGATGATCTAGAGACTCGGTTGTCAAGAAGTGGATCTATTTGTTTCTGGAAATCCTGTCCGGTAGCATGGAATAGCAAGAAACAAAAGAACATCACTCTCTCATCGACTGAAGCTGAATTGAATGCTCTCTCAGACGGGGTGCAAGAAAACCAATGGATAAAATTTCTAGCGGAAGAACTGTGGAATGACGAACTGAATCCATCAACTTTTCATGTGGATAATCAAGGACTTGTTGAAAAAATAGATCATTTTGGCTCAAATTCGAAGACAAAACATCTAGACATCAAGGCAAAATGGTTACGTGATTTAAAAAAGGAAAATGAAATAAAAGTGACTCTGATTCCTTCTGAAGAAATGATAGCCGATTGTCTCACAAAAGCAAGTAGTTCAGAATCTCTCAATCGACTCAAGGAAAAATGTTTCTTAGTTCATTTCTCATCAAGTTGCGGGGGGTGTTGAAACTAGACGCCCTACTCGTGACATCTTCCATGTAATTCAATCATCAATAACTGCGGCAAATCTCCACTCCTTTTGATCTCGACTGCTATACGCTATTTTCCTTCATCTTAAGAATAATCCTCTTCATCTTTCACTTGGATCAATCTTTCCTCCCACCATCTAAAACATCCATCTCTTCTCTTACTTCCATCTCTCTCCCATCTCACTATCATCTCCCACTTCTCTCATCTCTCTTTGCTCCTCTTCTTTCCTTCTTCTTACTTGACTCCTACTCTATCTCAACTTCCTATCTAAATCAACTCAACTCCCTTAAAAACTTCTTCAACTTGTGGACGTCTTGTCTCATCTCAACTTGGTGAGAAATAAACCACATATCTATTTATTTCTTTTTGCTGATTAAATCATCTAACAATTTTACTCTCAGTCCTGTGTCATCTATTCTCCAGTCCTGTCCACTACTCTACTTTAGTTGTCTATTAGAACACCAACATCATCTACCGGGTATGCTTTCTTAATTCTCTTTTCTTCTCATTTTTATAATTATTCTAATCTTTGTATTTTCAGTTTCTGGTCTTTGTTTACTAGCAATAAAACTTCAGGGATTCTTTACACTCATTTGTAAAATACTTTTCTCCTCATGAGACTTATTTTGTTTTCTTATTCTACCACTCTACAACTACATACCACACAAATCTGAAATATTACATACCTTTCATTTACTCAATTTAATAAACAAAGACAAAGACAGGAATTGCAGGATTTTAGACCTGAATTCAGAAAAGTCACACGGCACCGAAGTTTAATGTTGCATATTTCCGTGCGACACCCGGGTGTTACATATTCTTGCAAAATGTAACTCACGCAAGCTTACAGATTCATGATGAGACAGGTGACCTGTTGTTTCAGCTGTTGCAGCCTATTTCACCTGTCGCAGATCAACAGCTGTTGCATGCTTGGTCCATCGCCACTATAGGACATATACAAGTTCACCCCTGATTAATTACCAGCGCCGCCATGGATGTTTGTAAGTGTTCAAAATGTTGCTTGCTCACTTTTACGGATAACAACGGGAACAAAGTACAAGGCCAGGTCATCTCAAAGCAAAACATACTCAAGCACATGCACTCTGATCAAGCAAATTGTCTTCCTCCAACCTTCAAACCTGGCACCAACTCAGAAAATCTTTGCCCTGGTTCCTCCTGTTCTACCTCCTCTGTTGAATATATTCCTTTTGAAAATTCCGCTACTGGTAAGCTATTTAATGTCTCAATTTTACTTGTTACTTTGTGCATTTTACTAATTTTTTCACTTTCCAGTTGCGTTACTCCTATCAATTTTCCTGGCATGGCTTCACTTGTTCTGCGGCCTCAGTATCAAGAAATGTCGTTTGGCACATCTATATCTCATCCAAATCGTTGAAAAACTGCAAGATCCAATCACACAAAATTTTTCCAAAAAACCTCTCCCACAAGATATCAAGACCATTATGGTGACAAATGAACATCACCCCAACTTTAAACTCTTGTGTCTGCTGTCCAACCTGTTTCTTGCTCTACTATCCTCCCAACATTCCGACAACATGTGTATACCAAGAAACTCCGCGATCTCGAGAATGTGGCAATGTCTTATTGGCAGAAACCTCAAAACATTGGTCAGAAGGCAACATCGGTCCAACTCAACGCGTCCCAAGTCGCTAAAAACAGCTGGTCAATTGGATCCAAGGGCGCGGTCAAACTCCTTCATCCCTCTATGTCACCCAACCAATGGTCAGCTGGATGACCTGGTTCCTCAATTGCTCAGAAATTGAACACAGCATTTCTGGTTGGAAAACTCAACTCAACCTGGCAGGAAATTCTTTAATGTACGACATTCAACAAGGGTTAGCTTGGAAGGAGATGAAATGGCCATACAATCCAATTGAAGTTCATCCATTGCATCTCACTTTCTCTCTCTTTGTCAATTGGTTCAATCCCCGTGGAAATAAGATGGCGGGAAAGCAACAATCTCTTGGATTAATATCAATGAACTGTCTCAACTTACCGCCATCGAAGCGGAATTTAGTGTCCTACACTTACATTGCTGGTATCACTCCCAGTCCAAACACTCCTACAGTATCAACAATCAACAACTGCCTCAAAAATCTGGTTGATGATCTTCTCCATCTTGATAAAGGTGTGACCTTGAAGACAAACATGTTTCCCAAAGGTCAAATTGTCCGAGTACAATTACTCCCACTACTAGGAGACAAGGTGGGTGTTCACAAAGTGGCTGGCTATGCATCTCATAGCACTAGACTCTTTTTCTCTTGGTGCAAGTCAGTTAAAGCAAATCTTGATAAACTAGAACTTGGGGAACCTCGGACAAGCGAAGAAACAACTAGAAACGCACTTCAGTCAAAGAGTTTGAAAACCCTCAGCGGTCGCAAAAAGCATCTCCAAGAAACTGGTGTCAGGTGGTTGGAGCTCAATCGACTTCCATATTGCAATCCAGTTCAACATGTCCCACTTGGCTATATGCATAACTGGCTAGAATGGTGTACTGCAGCATCACTTCAGGACTCAATGGGGATTTGATACTTTTCTAGTCAAGACACAAAAACAGAAACGGGAAGAACAGGCAGCAAAGTCACAAAAGTTTGTCAAGGTTGATGAAACCTCATCTGCTGGCAACAACAACGATAAGAACTATGACTGGTCAACAGATTTGACTGTAGAAAGTGAGGACAAGTTTTATACTGGTTCCGGTTTCCTATTTGAAAAGCAAATACAGCAGTTCAAAGACCTCAAAAAAGATACAATCCTACCATCAAAGCAACAGTGGGCCCGCTACGCTAACAATAGCTGTAGTGTAGCTTAATGTTAGCTTTTGTCGCTACGCTAACACAAAGTTACTGTTAGCTGAAGATTTTTTCAGCTAATGCTAAAACAAATTTGTTGAAAAAGAAAATAGCGGGTAGCGTAGCCTTAGCAACATCAAAAAAAAAAGTTAACGCTACAGAAATTTCCTGCTAGCTGATTGTTAGCGGTGTTAGCTGGAACAAACGCTACGCTAACCGTAAGCGTAGTGTTCTTTTCAGCTACGCTAACTGTTAGCGTAGCGCTCTTTTCAGCTACGCTAACTGTTAGCGTAGCGCTTTTTTCAGCTACACTAACTGTTAGCGTAGCGCTTTTTTCAGCTACGCTAACTGTTAGCATAGCGCTCTTTTCAGCTACACTAACTGTTAGCGTAGAATTCTTTTCAGCTACACTAACTGTTAGCGTAGTTCCCTTTTGCAGTGCACTAACTGTTAGTTTAGCGCTACTATAACTGTTGGTTTAGTGCTATACTTGTGGGAGTTGAGCAATCATTTCTTTTCTTGAGGCATTGATTCTTTCAAATTAATATTTTCATGAATCCTGTTGAAGCATTTCTTTTCCAGCTTTACTTGCTTCCTTTGAGTTAAATAAGCATTTCTTCTCATTCTCTGATGGGCATTCTGATTACTGTTCTGGGCAATTTCCATGTGAGCAAGATGTGTTATTCAATTGAAATTTGTCCAGGCAGTAACCATATTTCCCAAAGCAATGAAAGAAATGAATATCCAAACATTGGAAAGAGAAAAAATGGAAAAGAAACAAACAGTTTTTTTTTTGAAAAAATAAAATAAAAAATAAAATTAACGATAGAAATTAAAATAAAAAAAAACACAAATAAGCTGTTTTGATTGATGTAGTTGCACAAGTACAGGAGTTAAAACAGCATTTTGGTTGATTTACTTGTGAAAGTTGAGATTTTTGATTGCTTGACTTGCACAAGTACAGGATCTATAATTGGGCAGAGTGGACCAGCTTTGACCTCAGACAGTGAAATTTATCACTCCTGCTATACTATAAGTAACTGCAACATGCCTAATCAGTTTCACCCTCATTGGTGAGTAGGATTTGTAATGAGGGTGACATTGATTGTTGCAGTTACTTATAATATAGCAGGAGTGATAAATTCCACTGTCTGAGGTCAAAGCTGGTCCACTCTGCCCAATTATAGATCCTGTACTTGTGCAAGTCAAGCAATCAAAAATCTCAACTTTCACAAGTAAATCAATCAAAATGCTGTTTTAACTCCTGTACTTATGCAACTACATCAATCAAAACAGCTTATTTGTGTTTTTTTTTTTTTTTTTTTAATTTCTATTGTTAATTTTTTAATTTATTTTATTTTTCAAAAAAAAAACTGTTTGTTTCTTTTCCATTTTTACTCTTTCCAATGTTTGGATATGCATTTCTTTCACTGCTTTGGGAAATATGGTTACTGCCTGGACAAATTTCAATTGAATAACACATCTTGCTCATATGGAAATTGCCCAGAACAGTAATCAGAATGCCCATCAGAGAATGAGAAGAAATGCTTATTTAACTCAAAGGAAGCAAGTAAAGCTGGAAAAGAAATGCTTCAACAGGATTCATGAACATGTTAATTGAAAATAATCACAGCCTCAATGCAAGGCAATTTGTGCAAGGGAAAAACTTTCAACGTTCCCACATCATTTTCTTTGCCCAAGCACATCACCACAACTATTGGTAAAACAAGCAGGGATGTAATCCACCCAAAAAATTATGTTCAGACTGTTCACTCAGCTGGCTGTGGGCCAACACTTTGCACTATTTGAGCATAGTGTAGTGGGAAAAAATTCAGCTAACAGCTAACATTTAGCAGGAAAAAATTCAGCTAACAGCTAACATTTAGTGGGAAAAAATCAGCTAAAACTGATGCCGCTACGCTAATGGGAACTCCAATATGTGTTAGCGGAAAAAAAATTACGCTACTTGTTAGCGTAGCGGTTATTTTCCAAAGCTAACACTACAAAAAAATTGGCTGGAAAATTTCTTGCTACGCTAACTGTTAGTTTAGCGGAGTGTAGCGTCAGCTAACGCTGCAAATTTTCTGGAAAAAAAAATAACCGCTATGCTAACAGTTAGAGGTCAAATAGCGTAGCGGCCCACTGTTGATCAAAGTTAGAGCAACCACCTCAGCCATTTGGTGAGAGGAAAGCCGGTAAATGGAAAGCCAATCATTGGTACTGTCTTTTTCAGTACATCATACCTCTAGTTATTGTAGAGATATTTGGAAATGATCCGGCCAAACTTCAAGCCAACTCGAAAAAAACGCTTGTCCTGACCAATGTAGGTGCACTCTGTTGTTGCACTAGTGTTGTATGCACCAAAAATATCACCAAAAGGGACCCTGAAATATTTGAAACGTACTACAAACGCTACAATGTCACATCAAAAAAGTTATTTGAAAATTTGAACGTTGTCCCCAATCACCATTACGCGCTCCATATCCCTGAACAATTACGTCAATGGGGGCCCCTGAATCAAGTAGCTGAATTCACTGGCGAGCAATTGATAGGTTTCTTGCAGAGGATTAAGACAAATTCTGACATAAGTGAGTGTACAGCCAAGTGTATTTTGCCCACCAAAAAAAAACTAATAGTAGATTTGACAATGTTTCCCAGAAATGATCCATAGGACTATGTTGCGCAAAGCATGTGCCCTTCAACAATTGAATCAGCAGTACAGCAAGGAGGCTGGCAATCCCGATTCTGAGACTGATTGTGATCAAACAGTTAAAAATTTTGACAATGGCGGAGCAAACACAATGACAATGTCAGAAGACAATGACAACTTGATTCTATTGTGGCTTCAGATCCGAGATCAATTGATTCGCCACTTCCATGATCTACCCCATCCACCAAATGCTTGAGTATTCCTGAATCATGTAAGACCGCTCAAGACTTGGGAGTGGCAAAACCAAGATGGCTTTGCCCAATAAATCTCAGTTGTCCCTCCAAATAACTGTGTTATGTATCAAGTGGGGGGTAAAAACATGTTTGGGATTATTCAAAGGATTCTCTTGATTGGACTGGAAGAAAAGGAACCTCAGATTATTATCCAACCTTTCAAGAACAGATACGTTCACTCTTCTGAAGCCACTGATGCAAATTTTTGCTTGATTCTATCTTTGCTCAAGATTCTACTGGGACATATAGAAGACAAAAGGACTGTTATCTCTTCTCAGATGGTAACTGCCTTGTGTGCTTACAGAAAGCTAGGAGACCGGGCTTTCGGCATACATAGTAAAGATATTTTAATATGTCCGCTGGACTATTCTAGTCTCCTTCAGTCCACTTAGTTATTCCTGTCTCCTCTGTCAGATGATATTGTGTGTAAACTGCAAATTTTTTCATGATATAAAATACATGGAATACATCCTCACCTGTGCGAGGTCAAGTGATTTGCAAACTACTTTGAAGGCCGCCCCGAATGTACCCATGTCACACTTGTCTCAAGAGGAATCTGAGGAAAACATTACACAGGTGAAATTCATGATAAATTGTCATTTTGTTGAAAATGAAAGAACTGTATATACAAGAATGATAGGAAGAGTACGAAGTGGATTTTTTGATTTTCTTAGGTTTTTTTTTTCTTCAATGTATCTTTATATATATTTTTTTCCCTTTTTATTTGTTTTTTGTTTTTCTCGAGTATTTCCTTTGTTGTTTCAAAAGAAATTTAAAACCCAAGCAGAAATTGGGTGACAAGAAGAAGAAGAACATAGAAAACTATCAGGATTTATCAGTCAAGCAAAAAGAGCAATCAAACACTTCAGGTTGTCTTCCATCTCTTATGGTATCAGCAACCAAGTGGTTGAGTTCCCAGATACCACTTTTGCTTGAAACTTGTACATCAGCATGTTTTCTCCGTACAAATCTCCGTAATCCCCCTCGTCAAGGAACAAGGACTCCTCTTCTTCCTCATCCTCTTTGTTTTTGCTGGCATCAACTTCAATGTCATCATCATCACTTGCATCCTCTTCTTCATCACTCGTGTCAGCCTCTGTGATGCCAAGGAGTAATCCTTCTAGCTACACAAGGTGCAAAATAAAAGATAAAGAGCAAAATAAAGCTCTGGGAGGATTTATAAGAGGAAATACCAATAAAGATATGAGGTATGAGCGGTAAAAGATGATTAATTATATTAAATAAATTTAATATAATTAAAAATATGAGGGGCCTGATAAATCAGGGGTGGTTTAATCCCTCAAAGGTATCTTGCAAGCAGAGGATTTAAGTACCTGAACACACTGGGGCCTGTAAACAGGGGTGGTTTAAATCCCAGATAAAAGATGGGGGGAGAATCTCAAGAGAAAGGTTTATCTACTTACTAGTAATAAATTACCTTACAGACTTGAGGTTCTTCCAGGGGGAAATTGGGCAGTTGGAAGCGCTTGGAAAGGGTGTTGGAAGAGCTGGGTGGACACTGGGCAATTTCAGGGGAGTAAGAAGGGGCTAAAGAACAGATACTAGGACCTTAACAGACAGAATAATAATTTGTAAAGCTATGTAAGTGGGTACAGGTGGTAGTATATATATTAAAGCATGAGGAGGCAAAATACAGGGGGAACAAGGGCTCCTTAAATGCCTTTCTGGAGCCCTGATGGCGAAACACAGGATGTATTTTTGGCTATGGGAACATTTAAAAGGAAGGGGTTAAGATTTAATACAAATGTATGTAGTTATTTAATCAAATTTCCATATGTACAGGCTGTCTACTATGGGTACAGCCTGTCTAAGATCTTTTGCTGGCATCTTGAGGCGCTTCTGAACCTCTGACAAGGTTTGTTAGATGTGTTGATCAAAGGTTTTAACTATATGTCAAAATGTATTGATTAAATATCACATGTACCTGTTGATCACATTTGTCAGAGTTTAATTGTTTTGTATTGTGTACAATGTGAAATACATGTATTTGTTTTTTCTGTGGGCGCTTCAAGAGCTTCTTGTTTGATCCCTGTCATGCAGGCTCTTTGGGAATGCATGACTGCAGAGATCTGTCAATCAATAATTTCCCACTAAGGATGTAATACATTTATTTTGAACAGTTGTTCAATTGTTATTTTCAAAGGGTTCTCATGTTATTTCTTTCCTCTGGTTCGTGGTTGTTGTCCCTCTGAATCATCCTTAGTGTACTTAGTATTTAATTAAATAAAATCAAATAGATAATATAGTATATTACTAGTATTATATACTTATATTATTAATGTCATATGTATTTATTTTATTATGTTCTTATTTAAATACATTGTTATTTCGTGGTTTTGTACATGTATTTATGGTTTTTATTCTGTATTTTAATGTATAATAGTTAATTCAGCGCTTTAGTGGTAATATTCTTTCAAGTTGTTTAACTACTAGAAGTTTTAAGTTATCTGGGGTACTTTGGCTGAAGTACCCTAGGTTATTTTACACTCTCTTTAAGATTATGAAATAATATTTCCATTTATCTTATTATCTTATTATCTATGAACATATTCATTGTTTTATACTTAATATTGTATTTGTTTATTTATTATTAATTTACTATGTAATAATGTATTTATTATTTACATATTACTTCTTTATGTTGCTTTATCTTATTATTATTCATTTATTACTCTTTGTTAAATGATTAATACTATATTTTTTATTTTATGTTTATTTTTGTTCTAGTCAGGTTGTCTCTGAACTAGTAGCAAGCTGACAACTCAAGTCTTGATTTCCATGGAGAAAACTTAAGCCATAGGGCTCAACAAGAACATCACGGAATTTGGCACAGAAAGCCAGATCACCTAGCTTTTCATCCGCAACCCTGGTTGGCAAAAGTGAGAGTTTGGTGTCCAGGAGAAAGGCAACTGATTAAGAGTCTGGAATGAGGCGCTGTTCTGATTCTTTTTAGCTTTTGATCCACCCTCGATGATAGAAGTCCAGTGGGAGACCAATAGGAGGCTTGGTGAATTGAGAAGGAGCTGGTACTTTAGGAAGTTTTCAAACTTGCTTCCGTCCATGCTTTCCGGCAAGTTGATCAGCCTTGAGCATTTCAACATCCAAGCAGCAAAAAAAAAATATTTGCATTGTTTAAGCGGTAGTTTAAGGTCTTGGTGATGTAGACATTGTTCTTGGGATCAAACTTGTCGTTGCTGTGAGCCAAGGTGTTGTTAATAATTTTGATATAGCGTTTGGGTAGCTTATTGATGACTCTGTATTCGTGTTGACTTTTGCGGAGCTGTCAATGTGTAAAACAGTCAATCTCAGATCAAAATTTTGGTAAGAAGTAAACTATGGTGGAACTGACCCTCTCTCTATTCTTTTGCACTGCCTTCTTTTTCTCATCCTTCCCGTGTTTCCCCATCTCCTTCATTTCCTTCTTGTAGCGAGCCTCCATGACATAATGAACATAATGATTGTAAGCGTTAACCAAGAAAGACAAATCATTGAGGCAGGAAGGGTTGATGTTCATGTATTGATAAGCACCGCTGGAGGCGAGTTGACGGAAGGTGTTCAAAGTGGTAATGCGGCAAGCAGAGTTGAAAAGAGAGTCATGGGACTCTTCAAGATTTGGACCCCAGAAACGAATCCCTACTTTTGAGAAAACCACATGCACATAAAGAATATGCATCTCATCAATATTCGCCAAGCCTTGGCCAAGTTTAAATCTTCCGGCACGGCCTTGTTGTAAGGAAAGTATGTTGTGCTGGCTAATCAGCTGAGGTGAATCTGGGTGATTGACTGCCTGTTCAATTTGGTCTAGAGATTGGAATTGCACGTGGAATTCCTGGGCAAGCTGAGGGTTGAATTTTGCCGGCACCAAATTTTGTTCACATAGACCCCACAGCACTCAAATGTGCAAGAAAAAGGCGTCCTTGAAATAAAAGCAAATAAATATGATCAGAACTTCATTTCCTGATTTGGCCATGAAAGTATGTAGATATGTGACCAGCTTACCTTGGTTGATCTGTTCTGCTTGGGTATCTTGCTAGTGAGAATCTGGGCGGGGTGGAGTTTACGTTGCAAAGGAGAGGGGGTGACGGCAGTCATACGGCTTGATTTAGACTTGTTTAATGTAGAGGTTGGTGTTTTTTTGGAAACTGAAGCAGGTTTGGATGTTGCTTGCACACCCCTCAATGGGGTGACGGGTTTTCTCTTCTCCTTTGATTTGTTTGAAGATTTGGAAGCGGATGATTGGGTTGGAGTAGTCACAGTGGTGTTGTTACCAGGCTGAGTTGCAGGAAGACTGAAGTTGGCCAAAAGTGCTTGCATTTGGGTCTGAAGTTCAGCAAGGGTGCAGTTGTAGTGGTTGGCTTGTTGTTGAAGAGCACGTTCTCTTTCTTCTTGAAGAGTTCTGGCCTGCTTTTCTAATGCTGCCGCAACCACAGCTTCAAAGTCAATTTAGGGGATGTTCATGTTGAAAGGTGATTGGGGGGTTGTTTGTATGTAGAGTGTGTGCAATTGACAATAGCAGAGGATAGCAAAAAAGATTTGAGAATTTATCTGTCTGTGGCTACACAGGAGATAGTTATAATTAGAAGTGAGGTGATTGAGGTGGGTAGAAAATAGACAAGTTCGCTTATGCAGGTGGCTTTTATAATGCATCTGATTCGATCATGGCCAAGCCAAGGCCAAACGCTTATCATCACTGCTGATGTTTTGAAATGGTCATGTGTATACACAACTTAGTAATTTGATTGTAAGCATACATATGTGTAATGTGTGTTAAAATCTCCCTTACTCTCCCTTACATAATCTTGACTCAGAACTCCTTGAGCTTAAACCTCAAATAAGAGCACAGACTCTAATGACATCATCCTTTTTAATTAAAAGACTTTTTCCTCTTTCTTCTTATTCACTCGACAACATTCCTCATTCCTATCTCTCTTATCTCTATTACTCTCTATTCTCTTCCTATCCATTACTCCCTTCTCACATATTTCTCATTGACTTCATCTCTTTACTCTTTATCTCTTTAAATCATCAACACATTACTATCTCTCTCCGCATTATCTTCTCTATTTATTTTCCCCTCACTATTATCTACTACTTGCTCTTACTTCTTACTCTGCTCTTCCCACAATTCTCATACTTCTTGCTCTATCCTCGTCGACTTCGTCAATATAATAAAAAGTCCAAGTCGGTTCTCTTCCTTATTATTCTATCTCTTCATCTCGTGCTTGTTGTCTCAGACTGAACCCATAACCTATTTTTTCTCCAGTTCCATTATACAATCTTAACATCATCCTCTTCCTTAAAAAACCAACTTCATAACCTATTCATTAATCATTCATTGTTCAAGTGGTACGGCTTATTCTTTCTCCTTTTTCTTTTTTACTCTCATTCTAATCTTTTTTCTTTTTCAGTCTGGTTTTTGGTTCATAGAAATCTATCAAGGTTAATTCAAATAATGTGTCATGATGTAAATTTGTATATGTATGCAGCAAATAATGTATGAATTGCTGCAACATAACCCAGTGGTGAGTCAGTGTTGCAGCAGCTGGGGTGGCACTCCTGCGCACCTGTCAAACATTAGTCCGGGTGTTGCATCACTGTATCCATCACTAAACTCGGCACCGTGTCAGTTACCCAGCACCAGAACATCTACTCAAATAGGTTATTGGGATAAAAACTCGAATAAAACTGGAAAATAGTTTAAAACTATAAAGTCATACGAATAAATCATTCACCTGTGGGCAACCCTAGAACGCATGGTAAAGCAAGAGCGCGCGCGCACTCTCATACAGCCTATACCCCCCACATCTCTGCAAAATTCAAGGTATCTGGAATCTCTAGGAATCCGGATATCTGGCACTCTCAGCCCCCCCCCCCCAAATTTCTCTAAGTCATCAGCCAAACCGCAGGTGGCCTTACACACACAACATAAGCATACACACCCCACCCACCCTTACATATTACATTACACACTCACACAACAACCGGCCACCACCATGTTGTAACCTTACACAACATCAGTACAATCCCTCATAACCTCACCGCCTGCCCTCACGCTCAAACATCCCAAGTCATGGCAGCCCCCTAACAACCTAAAATCCTTGTTATACCCCACACATTGTCGACTCCCTCTTCTTTTTCACTGCTTTCTCAAAGACCAGCCAGCTTATTAACCAGGCTCTCCATTGAGTGTTGTATTTTTTTTGAACCCTTGCATGATGTTTATTATATAAAGTGTTTTCATTCAATTTCTCCCACTAAGAAATTAGCCAAACAAATAATTAATCATGTAAATAAAATATTTTTGAGTCTATGATATGAGCAAAAATTCCAAAGAAATGAAACAATTGCGCGAAGGGGAAAGCAATGTAGAGACTGTAAAATGGAGATGTGTCTGGTGAGATTGGAACTCACGACCTCAGCTAAGCTGAGACACATGCTAGAGTGCTGCCTTTACCAACTAGGCTACAGACACTTGTGACTGCCAGGGTGTTGGTTGGTAGTGCTCATGGTTCAGCTGGTGATACATCATGGTAGCAGACTAACAGGCAACTCAACACCCCCCCTTGCTACATGATGTGGAGAGTGGGGATTGAACCCAAGAGGTATGGGGATTAGACCCATTAAGTGTGGGGATTAGACCCCGTAAGTGTGGGGATTTGACCCAAGGAAGTATGGGGATTTGGACCCATGTAGGTGTGGCCACTGTGGGAGTTGAACCCGGGACCTTGATGTAGGCTTAGAGGGGTTTTTGGTCTTACATGAAGCATTCACATCTTCATTCAGTCTCTTATGTAAGCGAGTAGCGCTTAGGTAGAATCTGGGCTCATAACCTGTAGAGACTGTAAAATGGAGATGTGTCTGGTGAGATTCGAACTCACGACCTCAGCTAAGCTGAGACACATGCTAGAGTGCTGCCTTTACCAACTAGGCTACAGACGCTTGTGACTGCCAGGGTGTTGGTTGGTAGTGCTCATGGTTCAGCTGGTGATACATCATGGTAGCAGACTAACAGGCAACTCAACAAGCAATGCCACAAGCCTCAATTCTATATAGTGAAGGAATTAAAATCGTGACAAAGAAGAAAGAAAAAAGAGAAAGCAAGGGACCACCTAATGTTCACCCGAACCAGAGTCACTGTTGATGATTAGACACCGGCGGTTTGTTTTTTTGGCAGTGCCTTTTGTCTTGTTCTTGCCAGGAATCAATTTTTTCTTTCTCTTCACACTGACTGATCGTCCTTGTTTTTCAGTTTGCTTCAATCAACTCCCCACTTGTACAACAGTCCTTTCAGCATCCAGCAGAATGTCTATATCCTTGTTGGATTGGTCACCAGTATTAGCTGCACCACCGCCAATTGAACTGCAGCCTTTGACTCGGACTTCTGGTGTGGGTGGGCCAATAAGCTGTACCCATCCTTTGCCAAGGGCCACAAGAATGTGTACCAATCGTATCTCTTTCATACTGGAGGGACGAGCACAGAAATAGTCCGGAGTGATACCTTTATAGTTCTTTTTGACCCACAACTCAACATCCAATTTTTTCAAAGTGGACACTGTTGTTGTACCTGGCCAGCCTTCTCTTGCTTGACCATGTGTTGCATTGGCTTTTATTACATTGAGAAAAAAAAATATCAACATTATATCAGTCATTGATCAAGACATAAATCAACTCACCCAAAGAATTCCTTAACTGTTTGCGTACCGCTTGAAGATTGGCCGCTTTGTCTCCTGAAATAAACCATAAAAACCCCAAATATTTGGTTGTCAGCTGTTTGACTAATTGATTCAGAGGTAAAAGACTAACCTTTATCGTAGGAGCGCTCCAAGTTATCATCAAAAACAATTTTGCGCTTTGTATGATTCTGGATTTTTGGAAGGGATGGTTCCACTCCAATGACTTCCTTTATTGCTACCTGACCACTCACAAAGAAATAAAATGTCCTGCAAACATTAGGAAAGTTCGGATTTGCCTGCTTCCCAGTAATCATATCAATGAACTTGTCGCCAAGCAAACTACCGCCCAAGACCATCAGATTTGAATCAGGATCCCTCAACACTAGAACAAAGAACCCCTCAAGATTATGACCAGTACTCAAGTTTCTAAGCTAGAAGCCAAAAATCGCAGAAAGGGGCAGAAAGATGAGTTAGCAGAAAATGACAGTAATAATAACCAAATCACATTACATCTTTTTTTGTCACACGCGCCCACTGATTCAGTTTGAATTGAGATTTTCGGAGATGGGGTGCCAGAGCTGTTCCATTCGCTGGGTCGTTTGTTCCAGGCGGTGGGTCGTTGGATTTAATAGTGTCAATAAAGTCAGGGTCCTTCCATTTTTCCCTTGTGTTGCTGTCCAGGTTCTTCCAAAGGCGAACACATATTCTGTTCCGCTTGTTTATGTCAATTAATTCTGGAAAATAATAAAACATTAATGCCTCTACAATCATATTTAGAAATTGAATTAAAATTCTCACCATCCGAATATATGACACTTGCCTTGGCATCATACTTGCAAAAGAGTTTTAAGCAAGTTGAGCCCCTTATGCAACTCAATAATCCTAGATGATCCAGTACGGGATTGACTGCTAGTCTTCGTTCGCACATAATCAAGGATATATCCCGTTGATAGGCAAAGTAAGCCTGATTCAAATGGTACCGATCTTCAGCCATAAGTCGTTGATAATGTGCATATTTTGGAGCCCGGCGTAGGAGCTCATCAAATGGAAGCTTTTTTAGCTCATCAAGAATATGGGATTCGAGTCGCATCCGTGCATTTTTGATGGGCGGGTCTGCAGGATTAACTGGACCTTGGTCCTCAGCGGGGTTTAGAGGGATATCGTCAATGTTGAGAAGGGTTGGCTGATCTGGGAACTCCTTGTCGCGACAAGATTCCAAAAGCCAATTGGTTGAACTGGTGCCGCTAGAAAGTCCACCTCGGATTTGTCTACTGGACCCCCATGAACCCCTGCCACCATGCAAACCTCAAAGCCTACTATGTGATTGCCCGTGTTTACCAACAGACGCCGACGCGGAGAAATTCGCTAATTCATGAAGGATTTGAGCTTCTAGCTGATCAGGAGTGCGACCAGAAGCCGGTTGGGAATGGGATTGGAAAGGAGGGTGATTTCTGGGAGGGAGTTGACAATTTTCCAGGGATTGGCTTGGTGGCTCGGAATAAATTGGGTAGTGAATTTGTTTGGTTGGTTGAGAGCGCTGTGGTCCAGGCGTGAAAAACATGAGGTTGGTTGACGGGGTAGGAATTTGGTAGCCGTTTGTTGCTTGAGTCTGCAGCTGAGAAGGAACTTGTGGGCCGGCAATTAGTTGATTGCTTGGCTGGGACGGATCATGAAAATTTATCCTATGGTCAAATAGACTGTTTGAATGAAATTTATTGTTTGGTTGGGAGGATGGTAATCCTGGATTGGAAAAGTTTGAACTCATCTGTAGGAGATAACAAGCGGGAAAGGTGATGGTAAGTATTATTGGATTGTTGGCCAAGGTGATGGATCGGATTGTTGGCCAAGGTGATGGATGTTATTGTTTAGGTTGAAGAACTAAACAAACTTTCTATACCAAGTGGAGCGCGTGCGGTTGAGCGCACACAAAAGTCAGAGCTGCGCTGCATGTGTTCCAGCAAATGTGTGGAATTTAAATGTGGGTAAAGTGTACCCGGGAAAAGCTAGATTTCATTTTAATTCTTTTATGGGTCAGTCAGATCAATTGAAAAACAAAATCTGTAATGTTTTTCTTTAGTGCATTACTCAGAAATAAGTCCATGAAATAGAAAAAGAAAAATAAGCATAAGAATGAATAATTATATCTATATATTATGAAATTTCTCAGACATAACTCAAAGAAAAATAAAAAGAAAAAGAAAAAGAGAAAGAGAAAGAGAAAGAGAAAGATAAAGAGAAAGAGAAATAGAAAGAGAAAGAGAAAGAGAAAGAGAAAGAGAAAGAGAAAGAGAAAGAGAAAGAGAAAGAGAAAGAGAAAGAGAAAGAGAAAGAGAAAGAGAAAGAGAAAGAGAAAGAGAAAGAATTTATTTTGATATTTGAATTGGGGTTTTGCAACTTGATAGGTAGTGCATAACTTGAAATGAGATAATGGACTTATTAAGGGGCAAACTTTTTCATGTTCCACTTGTGTGAGTTTTTGTTAGTTGGCTGAATCAATCATAAATTTCTAATTGAAAATCTCAGTTGGATATTGGATGTAATATCAATTTGGTTTATTTCCTCTCAAGAGTTACTGATGGATATTGGAAGTTATGATGGATATTGGAAGTCAGTAAATCTATGAAGTCAACTTGGTGTTGATATTGGAATTCAGTAAATATATGAAGTCAACTTGGTATTATTATTTCCTATGAAGAATTACTCATAAAAATGGTTCACTTTCATCTATGATGGCATCTTGGTATTATCAATTCCCATGAATAATTACTCGTAAATGGTTCACATTCATGTATGATGGCATCTTCCTATCAATTTGGTTTATGTCCTATGAAGAATGAGTGATTGATATAAGAATTACTGATAGATATTGGATTTAAGTCAATCTATGAAGGCATGCTATGGGATTTAAGTCAATCTAAGGCATGCTGACATTCATTTGGTTTATTTCCTAATATTTCCTATGAAGAATTACTCATAATACATATAACAAACAAGATGTAGTCACAAATGGTAAGATGTAGTCACAAATGGTCCATCATTAACATGGAACAGAAACCCCATTGAGCAATTTTTTTCCTCAATAAAGTCATGTACCATACTCTATTTGTTGTTCATGTAGCATGGAAAAATGCAATATTGTGCATGATGAATAGATAATTCAATTATGTGCAAGATCAATAGAGAATTCAAGTTATAATTTGTTGTCACATATCACTAGGAGTCAACTGTTACACCTTGTTCCCCTCACTGTTACACCTTGTGCCCCTCATAATTTAAAACCTGAAAATAATTGTTTGTTTGTTTGAATTGGTTAGTATTTGTTTGTATGAATTGGTTAGTAAATTTTTCAAATGCATGAGAAATAGGAAGATAAATTTAATGTGGATGGCATTTGTTTTGAATTAGTATAATTATCAAATGAATAAACAGATCCATGTAAAGTGTATGGAATCTGGCAATTTCTTTTTTCAAAAATTCATACATATTATCAGAACTGATTATTTTGCAACAAAAATCACAACAAATGATTGTATTACTAGTATTATCTGGAATATGTGTATGGTTGAATTACACACAAGCACTCTCTGGAATATGTGTATGGTGGAATTGCACACCAAACCACATATATTTTGCAACAACAATCTCAACAAATGATTGTATTACTAGTAATCTCTACTTTCAAGTCATGGATTGTTATTCAAGATTTTTGTATTGATTTAAAACACGGTCACAGGGATATGTGGTTGGGTTGAGAATTATTCCTGCAATATATCCAGTATCTACTTGAAAAGAAATGTTGCTGAGATAGTATCCATAAAATTCCAAACCAAAACTCACAAAAGTACTGCAAACTAATAAAAATTGAACTTGAAAATAAAATTCCAAACCAAAACTCACAACAGTACTGAAAACTAATGAAAATTGAACTTGAAAATAGACCTGAAATCTGATATTGATGTTTCTAAAAAAATGGGAATGCACAGGTGCTGGCTCCCTGTTCATATCTATTATGAGCAATTCTCCATACAAAGTAGATACCTACACTCACTCACAGATATGAAACTTTGGAGTTTTTATGTGCTTTTATCAAAAGCACATCAATGGACAATGGGCCTGGGCCTCCCTTTGTGATTTATGTAGATCATGGCACTGAACAAGTTCGTGCTGGGCTAGCAGGTGCTCTGGGCCCGTCCAGTTTCACTGGACGGGCCCAGCTGAATCCACTGCAATGTGATTCAACATTGATAATCAACTTCGTCACATCAGCCAATCAAACACCATATCCATCTTGAAGCAGTCCCCCACGTCGGAACAACGAGCATTTTGGAACCCAGCTTGAAGCAGTCCCCCACGTCGGAGTCAATGAATAATTTGGAATCCTGATTGAAGCAGTCCTCCACGTCAGAATCCGTCGGAATCAACGAGTGATTTGGAATCCAATCTCATGGCCCGCCACCGAGTGAGAATTCCTAGGGCAAATCAAACCCAGCGGCTTCACAGACAGCTGAATCAAGAAGAAGACGCCGCTGCTGTATACCGCCTGCAGAATTATTTTTTGCAAGGGTGTCAACATAATGAATCTAGCGAACTTTGGGCTGGCATATCGACAGTTGACAATCAAACCGATACATTTGATAATCCAGAAGATGTGAACCACCTTCTACCTGGACTTGAAGATGATGCAGACGACGATACGGACAGCAAGTGCGCAAACTGGGTCACCTTGGAGGAAGCAGAACCCGATGAAATCGATGGGATGGTACAAGCCAGCAACAAAAGACATTGACAGCGGGCTAGAGAGTTTAATTGGATCTTCCTTCTTGATCAACTTCATCCGTTTTACATGATCCAGAAAATTCTCACCAAGAATTGGGCCGGATCCAACTCCTACAATGATTTCTCTAACCTATGTCACTGTGGACCGCAATCCAAATCAAATCAAACCGTAGACCTGGTTGATATTTGGAATAAATTTTTCAGCTGATTATTTTACATTTTGGGCTCCAACTTGAATCAAATCAATCAATCCAGCCCAGCGCCAATTGATCATTGAATTCTGTAGCTGCACACTAGATGGCATTTGACTCCTTAGGTTAGGTTATTTGGCAGGTTCACCTGTAAATCCTTGGATGGCCTTTTCAATGCCACTCCTCATATTCCACAACCACTTGTGGAATAATTGTCACGTCAGCGCCTTACCCTTTACACTGGCCTTGACCCAATTTCTGGAGCCACAATTGCAAAGACTGCATGCTCGAAGCAGCAAAAAAGTAAATTTCCCTTCATTTCCTTATGTATGTATGTATTTTATGGACACACAGTGGATGCTCACTGATAAAACTTGATTGGTCCCTTAGGCACACGATTTGCAAAAACCTTTTACTGCAGCAGTAGATATCTACCGCCGACTGGAAGAGGCATTGGACGTGGTAGTATTCACGGTTATGCAGCTAAGCAATCACAAAATACTAGCGTGCCTCTCTTGTCCGGCATGCTTCGGACCTCAGCCCCTTGATACTTCAATCTACCCCCAAACTACTCGTGATCGCTTGGTGTTCTGCCTGGATGGAAACTTCCAGCACCGTCACCACACAAAAGCGAGTCACAATCATGAGCAACTTAGTATGCCGCGGATTTTTCTTTCTCAAAGCCAAATCAATCGAGCTCCGAGGTCAATCAGAGAAAGCAAATTAGAAGACAACTCTGCTGAACAGGTGTGATGGTCTCTCTCTTGCATTCAATTATCAATTGTACTGATGATTTGATTTCTAACCTGTGGATATTCAGGTGGACCGATGTACCGAGTCTCACAAGGCAGCAGATGATAAGCGGAATGAGTCAACCTGGAAGGGCTGCGACAATACAGGCTTAATGGGGTGCTGCTGCCGACACAATGCAGCAATATATTTTGCTAAAATTTACAAGTCTGGGGAGCAAAGATGCTTCCCTCTGGCAATCCTTCAAGAATTACTTTCTGTCATTGAACCCACTCGGCAAGTTGGGTTTTTGTATGACATTGGATGATCTCTGGAAAATTTTGTTAACTTGGTGGGTGAATTTCAGGTTATCTATCATCACATAATCCTGACTGAAAATATTTGCATGGGTTTTGGACTGTTAGAGGAAACTTTTGGTAGAGGACCGACCACGAATCAAATTTGGCACATCAGTTTTCCATGTGTATTTCCACAATTGGACCTGCCAGCTAGACTATCACCCTTGCTTCAACAAGGGGTGGGGATTGTCCGATGGGGAGGGCTTGGAGCGCATGTGGTCATACCTCTCTCCCTTGGTCAGTCCCTTAAGATATTCTACTCGCAACCACCGCTTGGCTTCTATCTCACATCGACTGGCACACCACAATGGGAAAGGTATCAATTGGTTATGTATGTTTCACCTTATTCTCCATGTACCATACTATTCATTAACGCATTCATTAACACGCCCATACTTAGCCTATTGGATCAGACGGAAATTCAACAAGGCTGTTCAACACCGCCAAGAAACTCGATCCGCATTAGTAGCACTGCTTGGACAAAAGAACCCTAATAGCCCTACCGGTCGGAACTACACCCAAGAATTCTTTAAGCGGCAATGGTTGGCGCAATGTGCATTTCAGGCCAATCACACAAGCGTTGAAGAGGCACGGATGAAGAAGTTAGTTTCTCTATATCAGCAAGAAAATGTCCTTGATCTGTTGAGGTGAGTTTTCTTTGTCTATTTTACCTCTTGAGTGTTTAATTACTTATACAGTTCAGTTCCAGGTGTTGTTTACAAAACCCAAGGATATTCCTTGCAAGCGAGTCAGAAGTTCGAGAGCTGATGGACTCCATTGAGTCTGAATCCGAGAAGCTAAAAGAAGAGGTTGAACGTCTAGCAGGTGATGATACAACTGGTGGGAATAGTGAGTTTGATTGGATTGTGATTAAACATCATAATACTTGATACTGACATTCTGATTTCTAGTTGAAGAGCAAAGGATGCGACTGCTTCTTTGGAGCTCAAAATCCGACTTCTTTGTTCAAGCGGTTCATTTGAGGGCCAAGCAACAGCCTCTGGTAAACACCAGGAACACTGGTTTGCGGTTGGGAACCAAGATGAAAGAGAAGGTTTTTCAGGCAATCAAAAACCGCAGACCCGCAGTAGTCAAGTTAATTGATGAGTACAATATGCGACATTCTCAGTACAAACTCAAGTTCCCGCATCGATTGGATTCTGACGATGGAGATCTTTCATGCAAACGGCTTAGTACTATGTCACTCGATGATGCTTTCTGGAACGATGGACTTTTCTATCATTCTGATGCACCATGGGCCATTGATCCAAACGTACTCAAGGGTATAACTTGCATCCTTATTCTCAACAGGACGCAGGAGGAGTTTGAGCTGATTGCTCAAGAGCTTGTCCGAATGATGGCTTGGGCTATTTCTTTCCATGACAAACTGGTCGATATGATTTCTTATCTCAACGATTGTGAGTTTTTTTCTCTCTTTCCTATACAACACAATATCTTCTGATTTGCTTTTGATTTGCTAATTGATTTGCTAACTTATAAAAATTGATTTTTATAGGTATTGATGTCCTTGAGAATGGAGCCAATGTCCCCAAGGATCACGTTGATAGGGTCCCCATGTCTAAATTAAATCAAACCGACAAAGCAAAGGTGATCAAGATGGAATTGTTTGCACGGCTCAACCTCCACAATGACCTTGTAGAAGAATGGTCGGAAAATGTGATTTGGTTATGGAATTGCTCTCAACCCACCAACAACCACCTGTTCCTAAACACTTAGATAGAAATGACGGAAAAGATCAAGCAAGGAACCTCAAACATCTCAGTGGATTCTTTTGCAAACAATGATGTGATTGAAGAAGCGGTGTTGGATGAGGTGGTTAACGATGGGGAGGATGTGGAGGAGGGTTGGATATCAGATAGTGGCTCATATTAGTTCTATCTTTGCTGCATAACTTAGCCAGCTGGCAGCTTGTATTTCTATTCCCTTCCCCCATTCCTTTAATTTCTGCTAAGCTCTTGTTCATGCACTCGACAAAGCTAGTTACATTATTGTACATGAATTGTTTTGTGTACAACTATTTTCTTGTGACACATGCAAGAAAAATGTTTCTTGTGACCAATGCAAAAAACATGCTGAGTGATGAGGTATATAATTGATTCATAGTGCCAATGGAAATACAAAATTTTTAATGCTACTTTGGACCATGTGATGTATGACCATAAGGGTAGGCGGTGAGGTTATGAGGGATTGTATACTGATGTTGTGTAAGGTTACAACATGGTGGTGGCCGGTTGTTGTGTGAGTGTGTAATGGTAGACATTACAACCCTTACAAATATGTAAGGGTTGTAATGTAATATGTAAGGGTGGGTGGGGTGTGTATGCTTATGTTATGTGTGTAAGGCCACCCGCGGTTTGGCTGATGACTTAGAGAAATTTGGGGGGGGCTGAGAGTGCCAGATATCCGGATTCCTAGAGATTCCAGATACCTTGAAATTTGCAGAGATGTGGGGGGTATCGGCTGTATGAGAGCGCGCGCGCGCTCTTGCTTTACCATGCGTTCTAGGGTTGCCCACAGGTGAAATCATTGCGGGGCTCGAAATTCCTTGCACATTCTTTACAGTGAGGTAACCGGTGTCTGTCTCAGTAGCCTGGTTATTTTCCCAAGACGGCTACTCAGTAGTTGAAATGGAGTCGTCACGGGTGTTGACAACCTCAAAGGGTTCTGATCAGGTCAACTTGAAAACCTCCCCGTTCCATGTTTTGCACGGCCCTCCGAAGTGCACCGGTGGTGTATTGCGGTGGGGACGGTCTCTGTTGTAACCCAGTTGGGGTTACCATAGATCTCACCTAGACCCCCTTTAGTTTCATGTATTTAAACCTGGGCGTTGATAAACGCACGCCAACGGCGCACGCCAACGCCAACCCGCACGCCACTTTTTTTTGGCGTGCGGGGCCTACACACCAAAAAAAACTGGCGTGTAGGGTCTACACGCCAAAATAAATTGGCGTGTGAGACCCACACGCCAAAAATGGCGTGTGGTTCCCACACGCCAATTTTTTTTGGCGTGTGGGCCCCGCACGCCAATTTTTTTGGCGTGTGGGCCCCGCACGCCAAAAAAATTGGCGTGCGGGTCCCCCCTCGCTCACGTAATCGAATGGGAGGGCCCATTCGATTACGTGAGCGGGCCGGCTGACGAGGTTATACAACCTCGTCAGCCGGGAGGACTTCCTCCCGGCCGACGAGGTTGTATAACCTCGTCGGCCAGGAGGAAGTCCTCCCGGCCAACGAGGCGATACAACCTCGTCGGCCAGGAGGACTTCCTCCTGGCTGACAAGGTTGTATAACCTCGTCAGCCGGGAGGACTTCCTCCTGGCTGACGAGGTTATACAACCTCGTCAGCCAGGAGGAAGTCCTCCTGGCCGACGAGGCTGTATAACCTCGTCGACCGGGAGGACTTCCTCCCGGCCAACGAGGTTATACAACCTCGTCGGCCAGGAGGAAGTCCTCCTGGCTGACGAGGCTGTATAGCCTCGTCGGCCGGGAGGACTTCCTCCCGGCCGACGAGGTTATACAACCTTGTCGGCCAGGAGGAAGTCCTCCTGGCTGACGAGGTTGTATAACCTCGTCAGCCAGGAGGACTTCCTCCCGGCTGACGAGGTTATACAACCTCGTCAGCCAGGAGGAAGTCCTCCTGGCCGACGAGGTTGTATCGCCTCGTTGGCTGGGAGGACTTCCTCCTGGCCGACGAGGTTATACAACCTCGTCGGCCGGGAGGAAGTCCTCCCGGCTGACCAGGTTGTATAACCTCGTCAGCCGGCCCGCTCACGTAATCGAATGGGACCTCCCATTCGATTACGTGAGCAGGATCCTCCCACACGCCAAACAATTGGCGTGTGGGAGCCGCACGCCAATTGTTTGGCGCGCGCTCCCACACGCCAATTGTTTGGCGTGTGGGAGCGCACGCCAAACAATTGGCGTGCGGGGCCCACACGCCAATTTTATTTGGCCTGCGGGGCCCACACGCCAAAAAAACTTGGCGTGTGGGAACCACACGCCATTTTTGGCGTGTGGGTCTCACACGCCAAATAAAATTGGCGTGTAGACCCTACACGCCACTTTTTTTTGGCGTGTAGGCCCCGCACGCCAAAAAAAATTGGCGTGCGGGTTGGCGTTGGCGTGCGCGCTTGGCGTGCGTTTATCAACGCCCTATAAACCTACTAGCTTGATATACATGAAATTTAATCACCTTTTTAGCAACTCTGAGTTTGAGTCACATCAGGTTATGAGCCCTTAAAAAGAGATCTCGTCATCAATTTTTTTTTCTCTAGTCGTATGAACTGAAAAGTCTATCTACACGTTCTATCTCTATCCTCTCTATTAAGGTATCCCAGTGTAGGGTGTAATTGGCCTGCTATCATCAACCATATCTTTTTTTTTTCTTCTTTCGTCTCTATCTATCCTATCTTACAGACTTGAATATCTTTTGTTTGACCGAAACCTTTTTCTGCTGATTAAGCTGCTTTGAAGTAGCCCTTCACAAGTATATCCTCACCTGGGACGCCGGGTGTTAGGGGCTGAACAGGCGATAAGGCGGAAGTCTATCTCTTTTGTCTTGAATATCCTTTCCACCGAATATCCTTTACATATTTTTTTTCTTCCCTCTTCCCTTGTTTCAAACTCTATCAATAACCACCACAAGCTCTACATTCATACAATCTCATCATATCCAAAAAAAAAAAAAAAAAAAAATCCTACTTACGTCACCCTCCAATTTTTTTTATCTACCAACTACCTCGTGCCCAGACCAAATTGATTTCTTTGAACTTCCACCCCTCCTTCTTTTTCCCCTTCCGTCACTACCCACAAATCCATTTTTTTTTCCCTTTCCCCATTCTTTCCATCAACCACTCTCTCACCAACATGTCGTCACCCATTGCCACGGCTCCTTTGATTCCTTCAAACCACCAAGAAGGATCCACACCAATAGCTCCGACACCGTCTCGCACACGTGACCAACCACCCCACTCCACCAAAATTTTGAATAACCCCGATCCGTCTATTGCAATTCGGGCGTTGATAAACGCACGCCAACGCCAACTCGCACGCCAATTTTTTTTGGCGTGCGGGGCCCACACACCATTTTTTTTTGGCGTGTAGGGTCTATACGCCAAAAAAAAAGGGCGTGTGAGACCCACACGCCAAAAATGGCGTGCGGGTCTCACACGCCCTTTTTTTTTGGCGTGTAGGCCCCGCACGCCAATTTTTTTTGGCGTGCGGGTCCCACACGCCAGGCGTGCGGGTCCCCTCTCGCTCACGTAATCGAATGGGAGGGACCATTCGATTACGTGAGCGAGCCGGCTGACGAGGTTATACAACCTCGTCAGGCGGGAGGACTTCCTCCCGGCACAAGGCTGTATAACCTTGTCAGCCGGGAGGACTTCCTCCCGGCTGACGAGGTTATACAACCTCGTCAGCCAGAAGGAAGTCCTCCTGGCCAACGAGGCTGTATAGCCTCGTCGGCCGGGAGGACTTCCTCCTGGCCGACGAGGTTATACAACCTTGTCGGCCAGGAGGAAGTCCTCCCGGCCGGCGAGGCTATACAACCTCGTCAGCCGGGAGGAATTCCTCCTGGCCGACAAGGCTATACAACCTCGTCGGCCAGGAGGAAGTCCTCCTGGCCGACGCGGTTGTATAGCCTTGTCGGCCGGGAGAACTTCCTCCCGTCTGACGAGGTTATACAACCTCGTCAGCCAGGAGGAAGTCCTCCTGGCCGACGAGGATTGTATAGCCTCGTCGGCCGGGAGGACTTCCTCCTGGCCGACAAGGTTATACAACCTTGTCGGCCAGGAGGAAGTCCTCCTGGCTGACGAGGTTGTATAACCTCGTCGGCCAGGAGGAAGTCCTCCTGGCTGACGAGGTTGTATAACCTCGTCAGCCAGGCGGAAGTCCTCCTGGCTGACGAGGTTGTATAACCTTGTCGGCCAGCAGGAAGTCCTCCCGGCCGACGAGGCTATACAACCCTCGTCGGCCAGGAGGACTTCCTCCTGGCTGACGAGGTTGTATAACCTCGTCAGCCGGGAGGAAGTCCTCCCGGCCGACAAGGCTATACAACCGCGTCGGCCAGGAGGACTTCCTCCTGGCCGACGAGGTTGTATAGCCTTGTCGGCCGGGAGGAAGTCCTCCCGGCTGACAAGGTTATACAACCTTGTCAGCCAGGAGGACTTCCTCCTGGCCGACGAGGTTATACAACCTCTTCAGCCAGGAGGACTTCTTCCTGGCCGACGAGGTTGTATAACCTTGTCGGCCAGGAGGAAGTCCTCCCGGCCGACGAGGCTATACAACCCTTGTCGGCCAGGAGGACTTCCTCCTGGCTGACGAGGTTGTATAACCTCGTCAGCCGGGAGGAAGTCCTCCCGGCCGACAAGGCTATACAACCGCGTCGGCCAGGAGGACTTCCTCCTGGCCGACGAGGTTGTATAGCCTTGTTGGCCGGGAGGAAGTCCTCCCGGCTGACGAGGTTGTATAACCTCGTCAGCCGGCCCGCTCACGTAATCAAATGGGCCCTCCCATTCGATTACGTGAGCGGGATCCCCCCACACGCCAAACAATTGGCGTGTGGGACCCGCACGCCAATTGTTTGGCATGCGCTCCCACACGCCAATTGTTAGGCGTGTGGAAGCGCACCCCAAACAATTGGCGTGTGGGGACCACACGCCATTTTTGGCGTGCGGGTCTCACACGCCAATTTATTTTGGCGTGTAGACCCTACACGCCAATTGTTTTTGGCGTGTAGGCCCCGCACGCCAAACAAAATTGGCGTGCGGGTTGGCGTTGGCGTGCGTTTATCAACGCCCTTGCAATTCCTGCGTTACCTGAAGATGCGTTGAATTCTAGGCGTACGCAAGTTGACATTGATCCTATTGCAGCGTCTATCATCAGTGCTGTCAATGGGCAAGTGCGTGAGGACGATCGTCTCTTAGCCGATGGATCCAATTACAACGCCTGGGCCAATTTCGTAGGTGAACGAATGCGAGACGGGACTGGTGTCACATATTTCTTCCACTGTCCAGCAACAAATGTACTCCACAAGCGTATCGGACGATCACTCCTACTTCACTCTCTTTGCCGTGGGCTTTGCCGCAACATGATCCACGTACCAAGTGCGCACCAAATGTTTCAAAATTTACGGACCCGTTTTTGGTCTGTAAGCCGGGCTGCAATGCTCAACCTATTTCGTCGTCTCAAAGCATTCACCATATCCAACAATACTTTGACTCCAGAAATTGCGACCAAATTGGGCGACATTTTTGACAAACTAAAAGACATTGGTGTGCTGTTCAACCGTGACATATGGTCAGGTTTCTTCCTCCAGGACGCACTGGGTGCGAATCTGTCACTTCAACGAGAATTTGACAGACGTGTGGAAATCAACTATCAAACAGCAACGGCAGACCAACCCCCGATGGATTTCAATGGTATGATCCGGCTCATCGACATGATTCGGAGGCAACAAGATCTTCAAACGCCAACCTCCAATCCACAAAGAGATGAGATGCCTCTGGCAATGCACACCGCCGCACATGAACCTACACAAGATGCCCATTGTGACACACACTTGATGAATCAATCTTTTGGCTCCCAGCACCCTGACAACATACCGGACGCCCACGATTTCATGGCAATGCAAGCCGGACTATGCTGGCAATGCCGTTCGCCCAATCATCTCCTGAGGGACTGCCCGCTACGACAACGACCCACCAACCGAAACCGCATGATTTCCAGACCGTATGCAAATGTTAGACCACAACTCCAGTCGACACTCCATCCTTCAACATCCGGCGGTTTTCAATCATTCTATCCAATAGTCACACCGCCCGGTTTTGTCGGAACATACCCACAGACGCATCAACCCTACATCCCTGCACCTTTGCACCGACCGCCAGCCCCTCAGCCAGCCCCAGCACGCCCTGCTGACAGCTACCGACCCCGCTACCATCAACAACGGACGAATGGTCTGACGTCTCAAAGTCAGTCCACCCGTCAACCATCCATGAATGAAGGGCGTTGATAAACGCACGCCAACGGCGCACGCCAACGCCAACCCGCACGCCAATTTTTTTTGGCGTGCGGGGCCTACACGCCATTTTTTTTTGGCGTGTAGGGTTTACACGCCAAAAAAAAAGGGCGTGTGAGACCCACACGCCAAAAATGGCGTGTGGTTCCCACACGCCATTTTTTTTCGGCGTGTGGGCCCCGCACGCCAAATAAAATTGGCGTGTGGGCCCCGCACGCCAATTGTTTGGCGTGCGGGTCCCCCCTCGCTCACATAATCGAGTGGGAGGGACCACTCGATTACGTGAGCGAGGCCGGCTGACGAGGTTATACAACCTCGTCAGCCGGGAGGACTTCCTCCCGGCCGGCGAGGCTATACAACCTCGTCGGCCAGGAGGAAGTCCTCCTGGCTGACGAGGTTGTATAACCTCGTCAGCCGGGAGGACTTCCTCCCGGCCGGCGAGGTTATACAACCTCGTCAGCCAGGAGGACTTCCTCCTGGCTGACGAGGTTGTATAACCTCGTCGGCCAGGAGGAAGTCCTCCCGGCCGACGAGGCTATACAACCTCGTCGGCCAGGAGGACTTCCTCCTGGCTGACGAGGTTGTATAACCTCGTCAGCCGGGAGGAAGTCCTCCCGGCTGACGAGGTTATACAACCTCGTCAGCCAGGAGGACTTCCTCCTGGCCGACGAGGTTGTATAGCCTCGCCGGCCGGGAGGAAGTCCTCCCGGCTGACGAGGTTATACAACCTCGTCAGCCAGGAGGACTTCCTCCTGGCCGACGAGGTTGTATAGCCTCGCCGGCCGGGAGGAAGTCCTCCCGGCTGACAAGGTTGTATAACCTCGTCAGCCGGCCTCGCTCACGTAATCGAGTGGTCCCTACCACTCGATTATGTGAGCGAGGGGGGACCCGCACGCCAAACAATTGGCGTGTGGGCCCCGCACGCCAATTATTTGGCGTGCGCTCCCACACGCCAATTGTTTGGCGTGTGAGAGCGCACGCCAAACAATTGGCGTGCGGGGCCCACACGCCAATTTTATTTGGCGTGCGGGGCCCACACGCCAAAAAAAAATGGCGTGTGGGAACCACACGCCATTTTTGGCGTGCAGGTCTCACACGCCAAATAAAATTGGCGTGTAGACCCTACACGCCAAAAAAAAATGGCGTGTAGGCCCCGCACGCCAAAAAAAATTGGCGTGCGGGTTGGCGTTGGCGTGCGTTTATCAACGCCCATGAATGAAGCCAAAGCGCAATTTGAAACCGGGTCATCAGCGAGAATGGTTGAAATAGGTGAAGTAGCAGACGATCTGGCACATGTCCGTTTTGATCATGTGTCAGCCGGAGAGGCAGACAACACACCCATAATTGACTCAGGTGCGTCCCACCACCTTTGCGGTGATTTCACGCTGTTCTCTAATTTTCGTCGTTTCGCGTCCCCCATTCCTTTAAAAGTAGCTACCGCCGGGCACTCTGCTTTTATCACGGGCGAAGGAGACCTGACCTTTAATGGCGTTGACAATCAAAATGTGACCATTCACAGAGTGCTCTATTGTGAGATAGCTCGCTCAACTCTAATATCTCTCGCCGCTCTACGTAAGGCTAATGCCTATTTTGTGTACGATGTTCATCAGGACTGTTTCAATATATACACAAACAGGCACCAGCTCATTTTCAAATGCCCATTTGTACCCTCGCGGAATCAGTGGAATTTCCCTCAGCCTATAAAAAACTTGAATGTAACCACTATGGCCCATATGCCCAATCCATCTTCCAACCTATGCAATGCCAAACCCAGTGACCCATTATTCTGTCCAGTAACAACTGACATGCGCATGAAAATGAGACAACATGCTTTTGTTACCCCGCTAAACATTAATGAGAAAGCACCCAAAAGTATCGATACTAACAGCCTTAGTGCAGAAGAACAAACTCTCTTATACTATCACAGACTATTCGGACATGCCAGTATGCGACGGGTGAGGCAAATATTCCAAGAGAAGCTATGCAACGGACTTCCCTCAACACTACCGAAAGGGGATGTCAGATGCAACATATCCGCGATAAGCAAGAGCCTGAATAAAAACACACTAAATAAGTCAGATCGACCAATTGCTTGTCTCGATATTGTTACCGCTGATATTGTCGGACCATTTGAGGAGTTTACTTTCAACAAAGGAAAGTTCCTGCTAACCATAAGGGATGTTGCCACAGGTTTCTGTGAAGCAAAAGTAATGGCTGGGAAAGACGAAACCGGTAAACACCTTGTAGACACCATTACGAGGTGGGAAAAACAAACAGGTAAATTCTTCAAAACAGTACAATCAGATAACGGGGGAGAATTCAACAGCAACACCCTGTTAGTCTACCTGAAGAACCGGGGGATCAAGGCGGAACGCTCCTTACCCTACCCTCACTACCAGAATGGAGTGATAGAAAGATTCAACAGGACTTTAGCTGATATGGGTAGGACCATCCTAATCGACAGTGGGATGGGGAAACCTTTCTGGGGTTTTGCTTTCCTATGGGCGTGTGATATTCTCAATACGATTCCAACTAAGAGGAGTGGCAAACTTACCCCTTTTGAGGCCTTCCACGGCTACAAGCCAAACTTTGACAGATCGAAAATCTTCGGCGAGACCGCTTTCGTTCATATTCCGTCAGAAACTCGACGAAAGCTTGACAACAGGGCACTCAAGGGACGGGTTGTAGCGCATTGCAACAACAGCAAAGGCTGGGTTTTTCTCATCAGTGACTGCAATCAACTGATAGCTTCAGCGGTGGCAGTATGGCCTGACAAGAGGAATCACCTCCATCCGTTGGACATGAGAGTGAGAACGGGGAAGTCAGAGGTGACACAGCCTAATAACATAGCTGATACTACTCCTACCAACGCACAGGACAAACATGTTGTCCAAAACAAGAACGACATTTCGTTCATTGTCAATATGATGGAACTGGGGAATTTTGCTGAACAGATTATTTTTGAAAAACAGGAACTGATAGTCGACCGTGTCATGCTTGAATGTGCCTTTTTTGCCACGAATATCCCAAAAACCTTCAAACAAGCGCAGAAATCAAAGAACTGGCCAGATTGGAAAGCTGCAATGGCAGAAGAAATCAACAATCTAGACTCAATGAAGGTCTGGTCTGTTGGAACTTTGCCAAAGGGACGGCGGCCACTGAAAGGTAGATGGGTCTTTGCCGAAAAAACTAATGAACGTGGAGAGACTATTCGTTTCAAAGCTCGCTACGTAGCAAAAGGCTTCTCCCAAGTAATGGGTCAAGACTATATGACCACTTTTGCCCCCACAGCCACTTTCGTGTCAATGCAACTGGTCCTCACAATGGCAGCAAAATTTAACTGGGAAGTATATTCTTTTGATTTTGTAGTGGCCTACCTCAACGCACCTATCGATGAAGAAGTATGGGTGGAAGCACCAGATGGTATCAGTCTGAAAGCGGGGGAAGCCCTGCTGTTACACAAAGCGTTGTATGGGACCAAGCAAGCAGCTTGTTGCTGGTGGCTACATCTGAAAGGTGTACTCAAAACACTGGGTTTCAAAGCCAGTCAATATGATAACAGTTTATACAATGTTAAACATGGCGTTGAACAGGGGATAATCTGGATCCATGTTGACGACGGCATTGTGACAGGCTCATCAAAGAAACTACTTCAACAACTAGAATCTGGTCTGAAAGGACTGCTAAAAATCAAGTGGACAACGGGACTTGACTCAATTGTTGGACTCAATATCAAGCGCAGCGACAAAGGCTTTGAGCTTCGTCAAACTAAACTGATCAACAACATCCTTGACGAACACTGGAACGGTGTTCTTAAGTGTAACACACCTTTGGCACCATCCACTAACTTGATTACTGACGGAGAAGGCGATGCCTCATTGTCCACTGACTATCTCTCGATAATAGGTTCCTCCAGCTATCTGGCTGTTGGTAGCGGCCCTGATATTTGTTTTGCAGTAAACCTCCTGGCACGATTCTCCGCAAAACCAAACACGGCACACTGGAAGGCTTTACGACACCTCATTGGTTACTTGGCAAACTCGAAAGAGATAGGTTTGAAGTTGTTCCCAACTGACATGGATAAACCCCTGAAATGTTTCTGTGATGCTTCATGGGGGGGAGAGTATGCTAAATCTACGTATGGAGTCCTAGTATCATTTTTTGGTTGTCCTGTACTGTGGACATCTCGACGCTTTGCAACAATAGCTTCATCCACATGCCAAGCGGAATATATGGCGCTAGGGATTGGGACCCGACAGTTACTGTGGGTACGCCACTTACTTACTGATATCTTAAAAAGGAATTTCACAGGTTTGTTGCACTGCGATAACCAAGCCGCGATACGTGTAAGCACGGATGATTCAGCAAACAAACGGGTAAGACACGTTGACAGGGAATTCTATCTAACAAATCAAGCGCTTTATGAAAAGAAAACAGAACTGGTATGGGTCCCGACACGTGAACAACTGGCAGATATACTCACTAAGTCTCTTGGCAAAGAGGCTTTTGAATTTTTTAGAGGGAGAATCATGGATAATAGTGCAAATTTTCTTAGGGCCTAGGCGAGGGGGGAGTGTTGTAACCCAGTTGGGGTTACCATAGATCTCACCTAGACCCCCTTTAGTTTCATGTATATAAACCTACTAGCTTGATATACATGAAATTTAATCACCTTTTTAGCGACTCTGAGTTTGAGTCACATCAGTCTCGTCGAGTGGGAGGGTGTTGTAGCCCAAGGATGCAAAGCTTCATTACGTCCTTCAGCTACAGTGTCATCCCATGTCAAGTCATAACCATGACTTGTGACAAATTATATGGGGTTATCGGTGGTCTCGTAACCGAGGTCACTGTGCTACAACAATCTACTATAAAACTAAAAATATAGGCTCCTGGAGCCAAACAAAACCTGTACCGAGTGTACAGGTTGTATTGATGCATCCTAACGGGTCGACGCCGACCCATTAGGATGCATGACACATGAACTGACGCATCCTAACGGGTCGACGTCGATCCGTGTCACCTGCCCTCCTTGCTGGGAACAGCCATTGACAATGGCTGCTTCCAGAGAAGAGGACTGATCGGCCTCAATGTCACCTCCCCTCTTTGCTGAGAACAGCCATTGACGATGGCTGCTCCCAGCGAAGAGGTGTCATCGACATCCATCGCACCGATGACTTCCATCGCAGCGAAGAGGTGTTACATACATGTCTCCTCGCTGAGAACACCCAATGTCTGCACCATGCAAGGAGGACTCATTGGTTAAATCATCACTATATATACTGTTAAATTGCCCCTCCAAAAAAATCATAAAACACAAATTTATTACTTTTCAAAAAATCATTTTTTTTTCCCTTTTTGTTGGGCAACACCCAAAACCTTCTCCCTCCAAAAAAATAATTTAAATCACAATATTATTTCTTTTCAACAAATCACTTTTTTTTCTTCCTTTTTTTTGCCACACCCAAAAGCTTCATTAGGGGGTATCAAATATGACCAAATCCACGATTATCTAATCAACGGGTTTCACGAAATCCACAATTATGAAACCAGTGGATAAAAAATCCAAATAATGCCATTATTTGCACTAGATGTGTCAAGTATCAACAACAAAAACCCCAATATAATTACAAAAACCACGATCCCCCACATTTCAACCAATCACAACTCAGGATACAAACTTGCAATATACAACCCCAATACAATCAATAATCCTCCACGTTTCAACCCCAACCAAAAATAAATTGTTGCCAATAAAACTCCCAATACAATCAATAATCCTCCACGATTCAACCCCCACCAACAATAAATCATTGCCAATACAACTCCACCCAGTCACAAACCCAAACTTGTTCTTCAGTTTTCCTCAAAATTTGGTAAGTTTAGTCAATTATAAACTTGCTTGCAGAAAAACATTAATCGATCATTCCCTGATCCCAGAACGATGCCTATCAAAAAAACAAATAAATTCATCACTGGAAAAGGAAAAGTGATACCAAAGACGTCAGCAAGCAGGAAGAAACCCATCAAGAAGCGAGCACAACATGTCTCTGACAATGATACAACCGGAAAAA
Organism: Puccinia hordei; assembly: GCA_007896445.1. Taxonomy (NCBI): domain Eukaryota; kingdom Fungi; phylum Basidiomycota; class Pucciniomycetes; order Pucciniales; family Pucciniaceae; genus Puccinia; species Puccinia hordei. The sequence goes on from RDRW01000034.1 coordinate 317,094, forward strand.
CTTCTTCTCACCTAAAGAAGGACGACTTCCTCATAATCATCGACTGGCTCAAAATCCAAAAGAATTACGATTTGTGCTTTGGAACTGGTAAGGCACCGGCGGTTGGAAGGCCAGCCAAAGGAAAGATTAACGGATTCGAGCTTATGGCAATCAATCTGAGAAATCAATCCCCTTCACAAATCAAACTAACGGCCAGGCAGATGAAAGATTGTTTTAACAGCTACAAGGACAAGTACAAGAAAACACATACCCAATCCCTCTCCACTGGCTTTGGACTCACCGATGAAGACCGCTCGGCAGGAATTGTCACCATTGACGAGAAGCTTGACAAAATGTGTCCACATTTCCATTCTATGCATCAGCTGATGGGTAAGAAACCGTTTGTGACGCCCTTGTACAAAGTCGATGCCCAAAACGGTGATGAGAGCTCTGACTCTTCTGGTCCCGAGGCCATCAACTTGGACGAAAATGTTGATAAAGATGACTCAGATAATGTATCTGTGGATTCCAATAACTCTAGGGCTCCAGTTGTAAGATCGATCAGTTGTTTCATTGTCTTTTTTGATAATTGCTAATATATTCAATATTGTTTATACGTGATGACTCAGTCAGCAATCTTGGAACCTTTAGAAACTGGTGAGAATAGGTCTGAAGGAGGCAGGGACGGTGAAGAGGTGTGTTTGAATTTCTTTTTATCACTTATGCCATTTCTTCTTCAAACGATTGACCTTGCCACTAAATAATTTAGGAAAGAGTTGGACCGGCCAGTGTTTGTGACAATCCGTCAGATGAAAATGAAGCGGCAATCCTGGTTTGTTATTGGATCAATTAATCACTGTTGTTCGATTGATTAGCTAAAGCCCCATTTCTTCCCATGTTTGACATTAGCAAGGACAGGAAGCAAGTATTCGTCCTAGTGGAAAGGTTAAATCATCTAAGCGCTATCGAAGGGCTGTGGATTCCCTCACTGCCCAAGAAAGGGCCCTTGACACAAGTGATTCAGAGGATTACTGTCCATCTGATGCTCGAGAAGATACTCAGTCACCCTGCAAGAAGAAGACAAACAAATCATGCACCACTTTGACACCTAACGATGCTGCATTGGATTCTCCTGCAAATTCAAGTAAACCGTTGCCAACTCAAACACCCAAGGACAAGCGAAGGGCATCCAACAGTGCCAATATCAATCCTAAGAGCCGATCAACCTCAGGGCCCAACACACCTAATCCTTTTTCTCAATATGAAGAGTATGCGTTGAAGAGGGATGAAGACCAGTTGGAGATGTAATCCTTGTTCCAATTTTATTAACTGACATGCTTCTTCAACTTATTCTTTATTAGGAAAGTCACAAGTGGCTCGAGACACCCTCAGTTTTGAGATGTTGAAGTTTGAACAACAGGTCAACAACGATAATAAGGGGGTCGAGTTGGAGGAAAGGAAATTCAACCACTCAATTGAACTTGAGGAGAAGAAGTGGGAACATGGAGTTAAATTAGAGGAAAAGAAGTGGGATCAAGGAATAAAATTAGACAAGAGGAAATTAGACTGGGAAAGGGAGGAGAAGGATAAGGACAGAAGGTTTGAGATGGCCAAGATGGAACGTTTGGCTTGTCAGGAGCACATTGGTAAGAAGTATGACCTGGTGACTCAGTGTGTAGCTCATGGGAAGAGTACAGAAGAGATTGAACGCTTGGCAAATTTATTCAAATAGTCCACCTTTTTTGGCTTTGTTCGCACCCAACAAATCATTTGAAACATTGCATGTTACAAATTAGAAAGAAAATAAAAAAAAGCAAACTATCGATTATATTTCAAAGAGTTATCTAAAATAGCATCCATATCTCTAATAGTCCAGTTGCTTTTATTTGGATCATTAATATAGTGACCATCTCTAATAAGCTGAATGGCTTTTTGGGTTTTCTTGGGCAGTTGGCAAGATAACCCCATTCGTGTATGTGAAGAGTTGGGAGCAGTTTTTGAGGGAAGAGTCAGGTGAGAATAAGAAGTGGCTTTCCATGCACACTCAACTATACCATCAAATCCTGCAAAGTTGATGCCACAAGAATCTTCTGGAAACACAAATTCACCTCCAGTGACTTGAAGATTATTCTCGACTAGCTTCCCAGTGTGTTTCTCAATGGGAATCCATAGGACAAAGCTGAAGGGTGAAGAATCGGTGTCTTGGTGTGGCGTGTTTGCAAACTGGCCAAGGGTAAACGACAGGTGTGAGGTGAATCCTTTGCGGTGGGCTGAATATTGGGGAGCTAGTCCAGGGGCTTTGAGTCGAATGTGTTGTTTCTGGACCTCACGGAATAGGGGTTTGGATACAGATCGGAAGCACCGGCCAAGAAACTTATCTATTTGTGGAACATCCTTTTGAAGCGCTTCATAACCATGTCAATCTGTAGCAACTTTGGAAGAAATGCCTGTTATACCGATTTGGGATTGTGCCTCGTAACCTTTTCGCCATCCCAGACTGTACATTTCACCTGAGTATGCTGGTCCGTTGGATTTATTGGAATTTTGGAATTTGGCCTGCTGGATGAGATGTTGGCTGAGATTTTGGTATTTTTCTTTGAGTTTTGCATCCATGGTTGAGAATGGTCGGAACTTTACCACAGCAATAACGTTCTTACAAGCTCCATCAGCCCAGCAGATAAAGGACTTGTTGAAGAATCGGATGTTGGCATTTGGATTGGGGTTGGAGATGTGGACTGGAATATGGGACTGGCCAGCAAAATGTACATTGGCCCTCTGACGGCGAAGAATTTGAGTGGCGGCTTTGTACTTTTTCCGCTTCCTTTGATTTTTACTGAGGTGTGATTGCGGAGCCAGACAAGACCCTTCTGCTTCATTGAACCCTTTGCTGCCACGTATATCTTGTTCTCGATAGTGATCACATCGGCGATAGATTTGACAAATTACGCAAGACTTTGATTCCATCTGAGACATGTTAGGAGGCACGTGGGGATTCGGATTGGAGTGTTGCTTGCAAGTAGGTGGGCGAGGAGGACAGCTGACTTTGGCTTTCTTCAAGGATAAATTGGATGATTCCGAATGGTGGTCACTGCTTTCATTGTCCGTAGAGCCAGCCTCTGAGAAGGGGCTGTCAGAATCCAAATTGTACGTTGAAACGGAAGGTGACGGCGGGTCCTGGTGGCAAGAGTCATCCCCTCCTTGCTCTTCACTAATGTGCTGTGAATGTTCTAGATTAAGAGGAATAGCACATCGCCAATGGATGTTACAGTTCGTACTTGATCTTTGAACAGACAGCGGCACATCAGCTAGGATTGGGGAGGGGGTGGGCAAGCGTGGTGACAGCGGGCCTTGGTGGCGAGAATCATCCCCTCTTTGCTCCTCACTAATGTGCTGTGACTGTTCTAGATCAAGAGGAATAGCACATCGCCAATGGATGTTACAGTTCGTACTTGATCTTTGAACAGTCAGCGGCACATCAGCTTGGATTGGGGAGGGGGTGGGCAGTTGTTCTTTGAGTTCAATGGTTTTCTGTCGAGGTTCTTCCAGTTCCACTCTGAGCTCCTCCGTCACTGATTCCAGTTGTGTAACTTCCATGCTGTTTGATCCAAAAAGAAAAAAAAGATACAAGAAAGAATAAATCAGCAATACACAGGTGGCTCAGTTGGAAGAGAGAAATAAAGCGGTTACCCAAGCTCTGCATTCCTTATTTTTCCCTCTTGAGTTCTTTTTGCAGACCCACTTACAAAGGGACTTACTGAGTTGTCATTCATGAACGCAGTCATAGTTAGAGTGAGATTGGCTTTGGATTGATTAAGTGATCCTCAGCAGCCGTCCTTGGCAATGAGATCCTCAGCAGCAGCGTTGCACGGCGATGTGATCCTCAGCAGCCGTCCTTGGGTATGTGATCCTCAGCACGCTTTGGCAATGTGATCCTCAGCACTCTCCGGCAATGTGATCCTCAGCAGCAGCGGCAGCAGTGTTGCTCGGCTTGGTCGTGATCCTCAGCAAGATGTATGGAGGTAGTATAGGTCTAATGCAGATACAACGGGCGTTGATAAACGCACGCCAACGGCGCAGGGCGTTGATAGACGCACGCCAAGCGCGCACGCCAACGCCAGCCCGCACGCCATTTTTTTTTGGCGTGCGGGGCCTACACGCCCTTTTTTTTTGGCGTGTAGGGTCTACACGCCAAAAAAAAAGGGCGTGTGAGACCCACACGCCAAAAATGGCGTGCGGTTCCCACACGCCTTTTTTTTTTGGCGTGTGGGCCCCGCACGCCAAAGAAAATTGGCGTGTGGGACCCGCACGCCAATTGTTTGGCGTGCGCTCCCACACGCCAAACGATTGGCGTGTGGGAGCGCACGCCAAACAATTGGCGTGCGGGTACCACACGCCAATTATTTGGCGTGTGGGGGGATATCGCATGCGATATCCCCTCGCTCACGTAATCGAATGGTAGGGACCATTCGATTACGTGAGCGAGCCCGCCGAGTCTGATTCCTTTCAGGAATCAGACCGTCGGTCTGGTTGTTTTCAACCAGAACGACCAAGAATTCGATCAACACCCCCACTCACCGATTAAGAAAAAACAATGTGAGTAAAAAAAAAAAAAAAAAAAAAAAAAAAAAAAAAAATCAAAAAAAAAAAAACAAAAAAAAAAAAAAAAAAAAAAATCAAAAAAAATCAAAAAAATCAAAAAAAATCAAAAAAAAAATCAAAAAAAAAATCAAAAAAAACAAAAACAAAACAAAAAATGAGAAATAAAAAATGAGGAAAAAACCCCCAAAAAACCAAAAAAATGGGTTTTTTTGGGGTTTAATTATGTGGAAAAGCCCACAGGCCCAGGGCTCCAAGACCCAACTGGCCCAAAGACAGGGCCCAATGGCCGTAAGAAGGGGCCCGCCTCTGCCCATCACCTCCCATGGGCCCACAGGCCCACTTTGATGCTCCAAAGGGGCAATAAAACATTCAAAGGGGCCATTCAAACCCCCCAGGCAGCTCAAAGGGCCCCGTATAAGCCCCAGACGTGCTCCATCCCCCCCAAAAGTGGCCCAATGGGCCCATCTCAAACACATTCATTCCCCCACATCTCTTCCATTTTTTTTTAAAAATTTTTTTTACCATAGATAGTAACACTTGCTGACATACTCTCCCATTCATATGCTAACAGATTCCGCACAAATCACCAACTTGACTTCAACAATCAACAATGTCTTCACATCAGACCTGTGAACTAGGACGTGAGATTCATTCCTTTATTTTGTGTATAATATAAGTAGCTGGCTCACTCCCACCCACCCTCCCACCATTACACAGGTTTGGATCTCTGGGAAAAATGCACAGAGCTGGCGCGGCACCCTGCGTTGAAACCAGATGAACGTGAAAACCTGGAGAATTGGGCCTCTAAAATAAAGGCTGAATACGAGCAGTCAGACAATGAGAATGAACAGGTCTCCAGAACCCCGGCCCCGGCTAAAAACACCTTAGGCGCCACTAGGCCTGCTCCACCCCAGTCCCACCCCCGCCCTGAATTTGCAACCGACTCAATGGCATACTTATATGCACCCACTCCTGATCACCTACCTCCAGCAACCAACCCAATCCCCACCCTCAATCAATTTGCAAACCAAATAAACAAGGATGTTCAATATGGCCAGCCCAACACAACAAACCCAGCTGATGGATCCCCACGTCGAAGCGGAGAGATGCGGACAGATGTCGAAGGCCACAAGACAACCCTCAACACCTTTGGCCAGTCTTTCTTTCAAAGCGTACAAACGGCCCAACAACTCATTGGCCAGAAGTCCTCCAAAGCCCCCAATGCGGACGGGAGACGAGAAATTAACAATCCAGCCATCCGGGACAGCTCTGAAGACCCTGACGCAGAGGGTGAAACAGATGACTCTGAAGATGGTGCAGAAGACCAGCAAGTCCTCCAACAATTCCTTCATGGACGTCCCAAACCTACCTTCCACCAGGAGCCAGTCCATGAACCGGTGCCACAACAAACCCGATATCGCTATGACATGGTACGAATTGAAGATCCTACGGTTGAAGACCCGACAAGCAAAAAGGCGCGCCTGGACAACTCTGCTTCTTCTTCTAAAAATACAGGCCCCATGTATAATTTCTTCACCCCTCATCCCACCTCTCACGAATTCATCACTGCGCAATCACTGCAAGGCCTCAGAATTCCACGGAACCCCCCTGTTGCTGGGCCATCAACAGTCAAGCCACCTACCCAAAGACCACCGGGCGAATCAATTCCTCCTCCCCCTGTCCTGACGCCTCCTTGTAAGTCACTCCCCATTGCTTATGCACACCCATCTTGTAATTAACATCCCTCCTTTGCGCACAGCTATGGGTCTATTTATCCCTGGCCCAATGCTTCCAAAAGCATTGGCAGATGATTTGAATGAAAATTTGGCGGGTGGAATTGTGTGGTCACACCGTTCAGCCGAGAAAATGATTGAAAACATAGCATTCATCCTCACACACCTCCCCTCAATGGTCACACCACATCCAACGATGCCACAGGAGTTCAGCCGAGTTGTTTGGAGGGAAGTGGATACACTTCTGAAGGCATGCAAATCTGGTAAATACTCACTTTTTTTCTCACTTGTTCATACATCACAAAGGCTGATATTTGTGTGGTATGCAGAGAGAATTCTTAACCCCACTCAACCTGGTGCTCTCTCTCTGATAACTCCTGAAGTTGTCAACATGGCACAGCTCGAGGCTTCCCAGGAGAACCGGAAGGCGCCGCTGTCCAAACGTGTCCAGACCCACACACTTGCGGAGAATCTGGCCTCATACTTCTCTCCAAGTGACCACGCTTATCTCCGGCTTAAAAGTGCTTTGCAAGACTGCTGGGCCCTTCAACACATGGAGCAACAGGGCAGTGAATGGCAGCCTCTCCCCCTGGACGAATCTTTGGTGCATACTGCCCATCTTGCATTCCAACGAACTTATGAAAACCTTGGAAGTCACGCAAAGGATGGATCAAGCCCCCAACCAAACACCTCCGGTCTCAAGGTCCTTGGTCTATACTTCACGGGGGCTATGTCAGCCTTGTGTTACATCTGCGGGCTCCAGGCACCAACAAGACCAAAGTATAAAAAGCTTGATGAGTGGTCAACATCAAATACGCGGGAGCAAATGCGGATGCTTGCTGGTCTCCTGGTTTTTGGTCCAACAACCGCCTTTGTCACTAACAAATACGGGTCCGAACGTCCGACTGCTTCAAATGCTTCGGCCTTATTGGAATTTGGCGCCAATGTTCTGAAACATAAGGTTGATAGTGGTAATACTTCAGTGATGCCTCACGGGACTTTGGATAACCTCCGATTATACTTTCTCAACTTTTTGTGCTCCATGGGATTTAACCGGATTGGTCATGATGGTTTGCCAATGGTTGATTGGAAAAAAACCCATGAAGAGTTTCACAAATGTTTTTCTATTCAAAACCTCCAAATTTTGTTTTCCCAAGATATAGAAATAGCTGTAGCCAACTACCACTTCTGATATATGTACCGGGGGTTGTTTTTTCTTTGGTTTCCCTTTTATTTCTCATTCACATGTCCTTGAGTTGTAATTTCCACCACTGTCTTGCTCATCCACTTGAATGAAACATCAGACTTAAGTGTTTTTTGAAATATAACCCAAACAGAGTATTATTAATAGGCATCCAAGGAGTACTCATGTGGGTTTGTGGTTTCTGCCTTATTGAAGGTAGGTTGTGGCCAATTCTTGATGATATATCAGCATTAAACTATAGATTATCCAGAATTGGGCTATTGGGATTCCTTAGTGGTATCATCATTATTATAGGGCATTAAGGAACAAACCCGGTTTTTCCGCGTTTACACACAGTTTTACGCAGCGGCAACCTCAAATTTGCTGCGCAGCACACCCGGTTTTCCGCTTTTAAACCCTTTTTTTGATTTTTTTTTTTTGCGGGCGGATTTTGATTTTTTTTCAACATTTGAAAAATGTTTAATATACTTCCAGGGGTGTAGAAATTTATGGTAATTTTTATTTCCCAAAAAAAACAATGTCTTCTATTTTTTTTTGCCCATTACATATCAGTTCAGGAATGTAATTCAGGCGTATATTCACCATTTGTAAGCATTTTCTAGCTGTTATCAGTAGTGTTGATAACATTTTCTCTTTCTTATACGTATTATTTGTGTGCTAATAAATTATTAACTTGCAATTATGTCTCTTGCTTTGTATTTTATTTATTTATTTTATTCATTTCATTTATTCTAGGGCATTAATAAAAAAACCCAGTTTTTCCGCATTTACACCAAGTTTTCCGCATTTACACCCAGTTGTTGGTTATTTAATAAACAACATGTAACACTCCAAAGCATCATGCAATGTACCATACCTCTGTGTATAATTGTATTTCCATTTCTTTGTCATGAAATCTGATAAGAAGTCAATTTTATAATGAGTATTTGTTTCCAATGAATTCTTCACCCTCTAAAGTGTATGAATCCATTTAAAAACTCCCTGAATATCTTGAAAGACAGATGTGAAGGTGTTTGGAAATAAATTGAGTCCAAAAATCATCAAAATCCAACCAGTGATTTAAAAAAAAAACTGTTATTCACATTAAATTCTACACCCCTTAAAGTGCTTAGAAAAAGTTTAAAAAATGTGAAAATGTTGAGAAATCCTGGAAATTAAGCTGTCAGGATTTTTTATGAAAAAACCGGCGGGATTGGCCAAAAAAAAAAAACCATGGTTTTTGAGCAAAATAGGAATTACCATGAAAGTCTAAACCCCTGTAAGTATGAGAAATAAATTTAAAACTTTGAAAAATAATGGAAATCCGCCCGCAAAAAATTAAATTAAAAAAAAACCGGGTGGATTGGCCAAAACAAGTAGAAGACACAGTTTTTTTGCAAATTAAAAATTACCACAAAGTTCTACACCCCTTTAAGTATAATAAATAAATTTAAAATTTTGATAAATAAATAATGTTTACTGGTTTTACTTATTTAAAATGCTGCCCTCCATATTTTTATTTTGTTTTGTTTATTTTCCTTGTTTTAATTGTTTATTTTATTTGTTTTAAATATCATATTTAATGAGGATGATTGGGGAGGTCACGCGCATCAACTGCCGCCCTCCACATCCTATTTGCTTAAAAATTAAAAATTAAAAAAAACCGGGTGTAAATGCGGAAAACCGGGTGCACTGCGCAGCCGCAGCTGCGCAAATATTCACTAGAGATCTTGAAGGAATAATATTAAAGAATAATAAGAATGGTAAACATTAATAAGGATAATAATAATTAGTGTTACTTGCAGTAACTTGGTACCTTTAATCATTTAGGTAACAAAGAGTGAAGAGTAGTGGAAGGGGAAACACAGTCTAGCCAAGCAGCTGCTGGGCTCTTGTGAAATAACCGGGAGACTTTGGGGAGAGGAAAGGGAATCGTGGGGGTCCGCTTGACTATCACACGTATCCAATGATTATCATTGAAAAATGATAAGAAGAGGGCTGGCAGCGGTTTAGGGTCCGGGGGAACAGTGGCGGGAATATATGTGGTGCTCCCGCCCGTTCTGCTGAGGAAGACAAATGGCCGGTTATACGCATTGGCCAGAATCGGTCCCACATCCAACTTGCTCATCCATTTGTTCATGGGGACTGATCCACGTGGGTCAGTCACCTGAACACGTCCGTAAGCGCGGTCGAATTCTGAAGGCCCCCCAAGGTATCTTGTCCAATGTGCCTTGTTCTTTTCCATCTCTTCTAACACATCCTTTCGCACTTGGTACCACCCATTGGCCTTAGCGTAGGGACCCTCTGGTCTATCTGCTGCCAATGCATGTGCCACACATGCATAACCACAGTTCCCATCACCTGCAGGGTTATAAGTGGAATGCAGGTATTTTAAGATCCATGGTGGAAGCTCCGCCTGACAAGAATGATGAGAAGTTGGTTATCAGTTACAGTCAGTGCATTCCTCCTTGTCCGTGTCAAGCTTGAGTCACTCACTGCAACATCAGGGTTGGTATTCCCCTGTCTTGTTTGGCCAGCCTTGGGTGCAACCTCAGCACCTACATGCCGGTCCTATGAAACATACAATGGAATCAGACCCTGATAATCTAATGTCAAAGTTATAGTACTTACCTTGGCTGTCGGGGGTGAATGTAGCCTGGCCTCACCCAGCAACTGATCATGAGAGCTTGAGGCTTTTCTTGAGGCTTCTGGAGGTGACAGCAGCTTTTCCTCATCCTGCATCTCAATAGATGAGGAGGAATCCACTGGGGGATCAGTTTCTTCATCTGATTGCCCACCTTGTGCGTCAGATTCTGCAACTGATTCCCCATCTGTGGCATCAGATTCTTCTTCTGATGCCCCATGTGGGGCATCAGATTCTTCATCTGATTCCCCATCTGGGGCATCAGAATCTTCATCTGAAACTGCATCTGCAGAATCAGAATCTTCATCTGTTACACCATCCTTACTACCATACTTGGGCTGCCACGTTTCCTTGCGCCGTGATGTTCCTGAACTGGAAGACCCCCGATTCCGTTTCCCAATAGTGAGGCTGCCAATTCGTGGGGGGTGAGTTCTCTTGACTGCTTAGTAAGTCCATCAGTTATCAGCCTCTTAAAAAGACATGCAATAAAGTTGCTTACGCATGAGTGTCTCCACACTGGGTAGCTCATCCAGGTCCCCAGAGGAAGAAGCTGAGGTGTCCAATGGAGCCTGCGCGCGCTTGGACTGTCTCTTACACCCTTGTCCTTTTGATACACCGGCCTTCTGTCTTGCTTTCCTTGCCTGCGCCTTTTGGATTTGCGCTTCCACAATTTCTGCATGGGTGTCATCGCGCTTTTGAACTCGCCCACTACCCTTTCTCTTCTTCCACGGCCTTTCCAGTTTGTGTTTCACTCGGATAGGATCAGGCTCTGCAAGCGGGACCACGTGTGTGTTTGCATGGACCCTTCGTAATTTTTTCATTGTTGCTTCTAACGCCGAGGGGTGGTGGGACGCCAAGATCTCCTGCTTGAAATCCTCAAAATCGTTGTCAAAGTCGTACAGTGGTTCATCAAGAGCCTGCAATGAACATAGATGAAGATTAGCTAGGAGGGACATGAACAAGTCATACATCAGGAGGACTCACTGGACCATCAGGGTTATAGGCCAGATGCCACTGGACATGGAAATCAGAAGGCTCCACATCTCCCTTCCCCTGGACCAAACATTCAATAGTGTGCGAACACGGAATGCCCAAGCCAGCCTGGAAATTACCTTTGCATTGAAGGCTGGGATCCCCAGGCTTGGTTTTCTTCATCTTGATGAACTTGTTGTACTGAGACAAGGCCAACTTGAGCGCATGACAGGAGATTTTGCAGCTGAGGGACTTGAAGGCATTTGGTAGTCCGGTTAATCCCTTCTGTAACTCGTGTGCCAGGTTCGTGTGGGCTGTGTCAAGTTGTCGGTCCACTGCTGCAGCAATTGTAATGAAAAGTGTTGCAAAGTCGCACCTAGCCGACGTCACATAGGTTTTCAGCCAGCTGTGGGCAGATTCACATCGTGACGAAGTCAGATTTCCTAGATGGGGTGTCATTCCGGCCCACGCATTCATGAACTTCTGTCGCTCGCTCCAGACGTTCTTGTACAGGTATTCGTAGACGTTAGTTCGAGTGACTAGGTACCGTGTCAGTTGAGCCCACTTTGAGTTGCAGGTGTCCTCATTGGGGGCATGTGCGACCTCATGCCAGAGCCTCATGAATTTGGCCCATTCTTCGCCATCGCCAGCAAAGGCTTGCTTGCAGTTTGTCACAATGTTCCAATCGATGTGCCACATGCACAAGTTCGCGGTTGCATTCGGAAAGTGCTTTGAGATAGCATTACGCAGTGCCGATTCCCTGTCTGTCACAAAGACCTTTGGCGCGTGGTCAGCGTCCCATATAGATCTATGGGTATCACACAGGCACCGGAGTACAGTCAGTTTATGATGAGAATAGGTGATTAGTCAAATATACCACCCACTTCAACTTATCAAGAGCCCATGAGTAGGCCTCATTCTTCTCGTTGCGCATCAAACAAAAACCAATCGAAAAACTGTGATTGGTTGCAGTTTGGCCAACCACATGCAGCAGGGGGTAGTTGTTCAGGTTCGTCTTGTAAGTGCAGTCAATGTTGACCACATGGTGGAACCTGCGAGCAAGAAGCAACGATCCTGGGTGCGCAAACCACAAGTAAAGGAGCTTGCCGTCCGTATCGTAAACGTCCTCGTGTGTCCAATTGGATTCGTTGAGGCAACGTAGGAGGTACTCGATTGGGGTGTTGCCAGCCCTCTTCTCCGCCCTCAGTGCCTGCTTTGTGTTGTATATCGTCCGGTTGGTTACAAACCTTCCCTCACTGCTAGTAAGGAGTCTAGCGATTGCCTGGGGTTGCATTCCTAGAGACGATAAGCGAGCAACCTCAGTTTGGCCTTCGACAGAGAGCTTCTTGTGGATGACTACATGTTCCAGATCGATTGGACCATGATTGTGCTCAATCGTCTTTCGGCATCGGAGTTCCCATGGTGCATCCTTGAGTTTTACTGAAGTTGGTTTGTGGCCGGATATTTTGAAGCAGCACCCCAGTCGCTTATTCCTAGACTCTTGAAACCGGATAGCATCAACTGAGGTTTTGTCTTCCCCGGCAACTGTGCATGCAAAGTAGATGTTCTTGTCCCTCTTGGAAGCACAATCTTTCAGAGCGTAACCATGCTCATGGGCCCATGTGGTGACAAAGTGTTTGAGATCAGTGACACATGTGAAAAGGAATTTGGGTGGTGCATCCATTGCATCTGGAAACACAAGCAGTTCAGCCAGTCTGCCTCAAGTGGGCGAATTAAGAAACTAGAAGAACTTACTGCCAACTGAATAATCATAAGATTGTACATCTTCAGATTTCATCAACACTTTATGCGGTTGATTGGCAGCGGGTAACATTGCGGGGGCCAGCGGTGAACGTCCTAAAGGATTGAGCGGGTATACTGGAAGATTGACTAGGTAAACATTAGGTCTTGGTAAGATGAAAACAAGGTGGAGAAATATTTGAAGACTCACCTTCAGCCACAGTTTGAGGGACTTGAGGGCTGAAAGTTGCAGGGGGAAACGGTTGAGGGCTGGGTGGTGCAGGGTGATACCTGCCGGGAGATGTAGGCGTGACGCTTGGGTATTTTACTGGGAGATTGTGCAGGTAAACATTAGTTCTTGGTAAGATGAAAACAAAGTGGAGAAGTATTTGAAGACTCACCTTCAGCCACAGTTTGAGGGACTTGAGGGCTGAAATTTGCTCGGGGAAATACTTGAGGGCTGGGTGATGCAGGTTGATATCCGCCGGGAGATGTAGCCATGGCCCTTGGGTATTTGACTGGGAGATTGAGTAGGTAAACATCAGTTCTTGTTAATATGAAAACAAAGTGGAGAAGTATTTGAAGACTCACCTTCAGCCACATTTTGAGGGTCTTGAGGGCTGAAAGTTCCTTGGGGAAACTGTTGAGGACTTGGTTGTGCAGGTGGCCAAATTTGAGGGCTAAATGGCGCAGAGGAGGTTATTTCCCCCAGAGATGGCTGCATATCTTGCATGACGGGTAAGGAAGGGACTTGATTTGTCTGCGGCGGAGCGGTCACTGATGGTTGGCCAACGGGGAAATTGTGTGAGGTTGGCAGGCCTTGGAAGTGAGTGGGTCCAAGAGTGAATGGGTTGGCCGGGTGGGACAATGGTTGGGGTCCCAGCTGCCAGTAGTTTGAGATTTGTGGTGCTTGATGGGATTGCGGAAACGGATGGGATGGTGGGGCTTGAGTTATATGAGGTGGTGCGTAGAGGGCTGGCTGAGCCAGATAGGATGGTTGGGCTGGATCAAGCTGATAGGTAGAGGCTGGAGGTCGATTGTGATAGTGGGTGAATTGAGGCAATTGTACCTCATATGGGCGGAACACAGGCTGCGCTACTGGGTGGGCTGGGGGCCCAGGGTTTGGCTGGATTGCCAGTCTGTAGTTGTTGTCATTGAAGCTGTAGGTGGCTGGGTGGGCTGAGGGGACAGTAAGGGGCTGGGGGGCTTGGCCATATTGGTTGCTTGGGTAGCCATAGTTAGTTGCTAGGTGGCCTGATTGATTGATTGGAGCTGCAGGTTGGCCAAGCACGTGTGGATTTCCATACGCAGAGGTTTGATTTTGATACATGTTGCCAAGTGGGGCGTGCGGGTGATGGTTGGGGTCAACCTCATAGAATCCGTATGGGCGTGGAGGCTGATTGGTTGCGGAGTTGTAATCACCGGTGTGTGACATCTTTTGCTGCTGATTTGGTGATTTGTGCGGAATCTGTTTGCATTTGAATGGGAGAGTTTGTCAGCACGTGTTACTATATTTACGGTGAAAAAAAAAATGGAAATAAGAAGAGATGTGTTTGAGATGGGCCACTTTTGGGGGGATTGGTGTGCGTCTGGGGCTTATACGGGGCCCTTTGAGCTGCCTGGGGGGTTTGAATGGCCCCTTTGAATGTTTTATTGCCCCTTTGGAGCATCAAAGTGGGCCTGTGGGCCCATGGGAGGTGATGGGCAGAGGCGGGCCCCTTCTTACGGCCATTGGGCCCTGTCTTTGGGCCAGTTGGGTCTTGGAGCCCTGGGCCTGTGGGCTTTTCCACATAATTAAACCCCAAAAAAACCCATTTTTTTTGGTTTTTTGGGGGTTTTTTCCTCATTTTTTATTTCTCATTTTTTGTTTTTTTTGATTTTTTTTTTTTTTTTTTTTCTTTTTCTGACTTTTTTTTGATTTTTTTTTTTTTTGATTTTTTTTGATTTTTTTTTTTTTTTTTTTTTGATTTTTTTTGATTTTTTTTTTTTTTTTTTTTTTTTTGATTTTTTTTTTTTTTTTTTTTTTTTTTTTTTTTTTTTTTTTTTTTTTTTTTTTTTTCGGATTTTCAGACTCACCGCTTTGGTTGATTGAGTCAGAGAGCGGTGGGCGGGGTTTGTTGTGGTTCTGGTTGAAAAAACCAGGACCATAAGCGAGCCCCAGTCCGGAAACAAACAGACTCGGGCTCGCTCACGTAATCGAATGGCCCCTGCCATTCGATTACGTGAGCGGGGGGTGTGTATATCCCATACACATAATACATACATGTATTATGTGTATGGGGATACACACCCCCCGCTCACGTAATCGAATGGCAGGGGCCATTCGATTACGTGAGCGTGTGAGACCCGCACGCCAAACAATTGGCGTGCGGGGCCTACACGCCAATTTTCTTTGGCGTGCGGGGCACACACGCCAAAAAAAAAAGGCGTGTGGGAACCGCACGCCATTTTTGGCGTGTGGGTCTCACACGCCCTTTTTTTTTGGCGTGTAGACCCTACACGCCAAAAAAAAAGGGCGTGTAGGCCCCGCACGCCAAAAAAAAATGGCGTGCGGGCTGGCGTTGGCGTGCGCGCTTGGCGTGCGTCTATCAACGCCCAACGGCGCACGCCAACGCCAACCTGCACGCCAATTTTTTTTGGCGTGCGGGGCCTACACGCCATTTTTTTTTGGCGTGTAGGGTCTACACGCCAAAAAAAAAGGGCGTGTGAGACCCACACGCCAAAAATGGCGTGTGGTTCCCACACGCCATTTTTTTTTGGCGTGTGGGCCCCGCACGCCAAATAAAATTGGCGTGTGGGCCCCGCACGCCAATTGTTTGGCGTGCGGGTCCCCCCTCGCTCACATAATCAAGTGGGAGGGACCACTCGATTACGTGAGCGAGGCCGGCTGACGAGGTTATACAACCTCGTCAGCCGGGAGGACTTCCTCCCGGCACGAGGCTGTATAACCTCGTCAGCCGGGAGGACTTCCTCCCGGCTGACGAGGCTATACAACCTCGTCAGCCAGGAGGAAGTCCTCCTGGCCGACGAGGTTGTATAACCTCGTCGGCTGGGAGGACTTCCTCCTGGCCAACGAGGTTGTATAGCCTCGTCGGCCGGGAGGACTTCCTCCTGGCCGACAAGGTTATACAACCTCGTCGGCCAGGAGGAAGTCCTCCCGGCCGGCGAGGCTATACAACCTCGTCGGCCAGGAGGAAGTCCTCCTGGCCGAAGAGGTTGTATAGCCTCGTCGGCCGGGAGGACTTCCTCCTGGCCGACGAGGTTGTATAGCCTCGTCGGCCGGGAGGACTTCCTCCTGGCCGACGAGGTTGTATAACCTCGTCAGCCGGGAGGACTTCCTCCCGGCCGGCGAGGTTATACAACCTCGTCAGCCGGGAGGAAGTCCTCCCGGCCGACAAGGTTATACAACCTCGTCGGCCAGGAGGACTTCCTCCTGGCTGACGAGGTTGTATAACCTCGCCGGCCGGGAGGAAGTCCTCCCGGCTGACGAGGTTATACAACCTCGTCAGCCAGGAGGACTTCCTCCTGGCCGACAAGGTTGTATAGCCTCGCCAGCCGGGAGGAAGTCCTCCCGGCTGACGAGGTTGTATAACCTCGTCAGCCGGCCTCGCTCACGTAATCGAGTGGTCCCTCCCACTCGATTATGTGAGCGAGGGGGGACCCGCACGCCAAACAATTGGCGTGTGGGCCCGCACGCCAATTGTTTGGTGTGCGCTCCCACACGCCAATTGTTTGGCGTGTGAGAGCGCACGCCAAACAATTGGCGTGCGGGGCCCACACGCCAATTTTATTTGGCGTGCGGGGCCCACACGCCAAAAAACAATGGCGTGTGGGAACCACACGCCATTTTTGGCGTGCAGGTCTCACACGCCAATTTATTTTGGCGTGTAGACCCTACACGCCAAAAAAAAAATGGCGTGTAGGCCCCGCACGCCAAAAAAAATTGGCGTGCGGGTTGGCGTTGGCGTGCGCGCTTGGCGTGCGTTTATCAACGCCCGATACAACCCTTTACTTACGCTGTCCTTGGCGAAGTGAAGCTCAGCAGCGATGTGATCACCTCGGCAATGTGATCCCCTCGGCGATGTGATCCTCAGCAGCCGTCCTCGGCAATGAGATCCTCAGCAGCAGCGGCAGCAGTGTCGCTTGGCTTGGTCGTGATCCTCAGCAAGATATACGGAGGCGATGTGAAGCTCAGAAGCGATGTGATCCCCTCGGCAATGTGATCCTCAGCAGCCGTCCTCGGCGATGAGATCCTCAGCAGCAGCGGCAGCAGTGTTGCTTGGCTTGGTCGTGATCCTCACCAAGATATACGGAGGCGATGAGAAGGTCAGCAGCAATGTGATCCCCTTGGCGATGAGATGTACTTTGTAGGAGAATGTAAGAATGGAGGGAGATCAATATAGAAAAAGATGTTAGCCGAGAGGGTATCCTCAGCAGCAGCGGCAGCTGCGTCGCTTGGCTTGGTAGTGATCCTCAGCAAGAGATACAGAGGTAGTATTCGTCTAATGCAGATACTAAGCTTACGGTTAACAAAAACGGATAATTGGTTAACCTCACGAGTCGTTCACGCACACGATTATGCCGTTAACCTCTCCTCGGCTGTTGTTCACGAATACCAATAAGGCAGCTAACCTGAGCTGTCTTTCAAGCACACGAATCAGCGGTTAACAAGAACGCATGAGCGGTTAAGCTCACCAGTCGTTCACGCACACAATCAAGCCGTTATCGTCTCCTCAGCTGTTGTTCACGTAAACGAACAACGCGGTTAACCTGAGCTGTCGTTCACGAAAACGATTAAGCGATCCTTGTGAGCAGTCCTCGGCGTGGTTGTTATCCTAAGCAGCAGCCTAGTTAGAGTCTGAGGAGAGGTGAGTGTCCGTTGACAATTAAAAATTAGCAAGTCAAAACGTTTGTTGGATAGGGGAAGAGACAGAACTCACCAAGGTGCCAAAAACAAAACAAATGGCAGACAGGCCTGCCAAACCGTCTGGGTGGTTTCAGCCATCTCCTGTGGCTTGGACCAATTGAATCACCCACGAACAAGAGGCTTGGCCTGATTCAATTGAATTGGGCCGTCGTTTAATTGTTCCTGAGCATCCCTTGTTGCCAAGAACGTAGGCAACCGTCCTGCAAAAAACATTCATTCAATGATTGGCGACCCCAAAATCAACCTGACAATAAATCAAGGGAATTTCTGCTGAAGCAGGTTGGCCATGCCTCCAATCAACTCTGCACCGACTGGCTCACCTTGAGCTAAATCAAAAATTCAGCATGGCATCAGCCAAAGAAATTCAAGATAATAAAAACAAGAGTGATCACACTCACCTTTGTGGAAGGGATTGATAAACACTGAACAGCATGTATGTCAGCAAATTATCTGAGCACCAAAGAGGAGGGATGATGGGTCAATTGGAATACCTTTTTCAGCCACAAAGCACATGAGCAAGCCAAGTTTTTCCAGATGATTGTTTAATGAATAAACAGCGTGAAATGTAAAAATATGAATTGAAAAATCAGAGGAAATTTTACCATGATAGTGTATCGTGCACAATTGCAACATTGAAACAAATTGAGCTAGTGGAAGAAGCATTTTTTCAGTACCGGTGGGTGGTTTTTTCCTGTCGAGATGTGCTTACTTAGGCAAGAAAACATATTTTGATCCAACTTATAAGTGTAAAAACTTTATTGATTTGATTGGCATCAAGATGAGAAGAGAACAAACATCTGTAATGAAGCAGAGCAATCAAGAAAAATTGGCACTGCAAGGAAACCTGATCAAAAGCAAGAGTCAGAAAGCTGAAAGTGTATTGTTGTGCAAGTGAAAGTTGAATTATTCACCTTAGTTGAAGAGTGCACTTAGTTGAAGAGTGCAAGCGTTATGGGGCGTAACAGTCCACGTAATCCATCGTTACTAGATTCAACATTTTCCAACAAGGGCAGGGCTGCTTCTGGTTCCTCCTCATTGTAAAGTTCATGCCACTGATCCTTGAGGTTGGCTAGAAGATTTTGCAGAACAATGCAGGTGATGATCCACTTGACCGTTGCCTTCATCTCACGAGGGTTCCTGATTTGTGATCGAATTTCTCGCAAACTGGCAAATCGTCCCTTTAGAATACCAATGGCATGTTCAATCCGTACTCTTGATTGGGCTAGATGGTAATTGAAATCCACATTCTCAGGTATAAGCAAATCAGAACCTTTGTAGGCTGGAACAGTATGTTGATCACTTGAATAAGCAGAGTCGGCCAGGAGGAATTGGTGTTGGTCAAAGAATCGTTCTGGATTTTGAGCAAGCTTCATATTAGAGAAGACATAACAATCGTGACAGGATCCTGGGTAGCCTGCAAGGTACGATATGAACTTTTTGTTTATGTCACAAACAAGAGTGACTGAAATAGAGTAACTGTTTTGAAAGCAAACAACACATCAGCTCAGAATTGGTAAAATAGTGGAACCAATGCAAACGATCCAACCGTTTTTTTCGATCCCAGTAGTGGTTACCGTCCACCGGAGGCTTTTGACTCAGTGGAATGGTTGTT
The DNA here is from genome assembly GCA_007896445.1 of Puccinia hordei. Classification (NCBI taxonomy): domain Eukaryota; kingdom Fungi; phylum Basidiomycota; class Pucciniomycetes; order Pucciniales; family Pucciniaceae; genus Puccinia; species Puccinia hordei. The sequence continues at coordinate 336,483 of RDRW01000034.1, forward strand.
CCATCAACAAAGCCAACACATCCAGGGAAGCCTTCATCTTGCATGACCTGAGATGATTCCATACGTTCTTCTTGAGTCGGCCATGATACCAAGTGCGAGCGCATTTGATAAAGAATCTTGATCACCCGACATGTGTAAAGGTTGATTGTTCCATAGCCAACTTGGAAGAGATTCTTGAGTCTGAAAACCGCAGCACCGTTTCCGTTTGATCCAAGACGGCACATAGCAATAGCGAGTTGGACTGATGGGTCTCGTTGAGGATTCTGAGAGGAGTTGTGAAAGATTGGATTTGACTCAATCAGTTGAAGAAGATTGAGGAAACATGGGAACGACATTCGAAAAAGCTGGAGGAAGCATGATTGAGGAAGTTCTTGAATGATTGAAAGGTCATATCGAGGATGGAATCGTGTAGTTGTGCCTCTGGCATTGAGGTATCGTTTCTGGAGTTTTGATCGACAATAACGGTAGAAATCTTCAAGACCTGAGTCTTCGTTATCTGAGTCGAAAATCAATACTGTTGCAGCAGAGTTGGCCGCTTGAAATAGTTGCTTGTGTTGAGAGGGTGCTTGTCGCATGATTGGTTGAGGTGAGGTGTGATGTTTGCTTGGTTTGACAAGAGGAAATGGATTGAACGGTGCAGCGTGAGCTGATGAGAGATGTGATTTAATTGGGTTATTTTGGAAATGAAGGATTTGGATGGAAAACCAGGGTTTTTCATTTTCAAAATCCGTTCGGTTTTTAGCTACCCCTTTTTGAAAACCCGTTGATTAGAAATTGTGGATTTGGCAATTTCTAATCAACGGGTTTTAATGGTGGATTTCGTCATATTTGATACCCCCTATTATCCATTCCAAAATTTTCATTAGAAAAATTACAATATTCAAAAAAAAACATCAAAAAAAAATTATACTAAATCTTGGTCTTTTTCTTTACTCACAAAATCACAAATAAAACACTTCATAAATTCTCAATTAATTTACTTGGCTGTCTAATTTGTCTTTCCCACATTATATAAAACTTATATTTCTTTAAGAATGAGCTTCAATTTTGATTACTGGGGAAGAGCTTATGAAACTGAAAGACAAGAACAGGCAAGAGCTGCTAACCGACAACGGCAATCAAGATGGTATCACACCCAGAGACTCACTGCTGATGGAAATGTGAATCATTGCAACAACTTATATAATCAAAACCTTCCTCCAACCATAATTCACAACAACTATTTCAACAACCAATCCCCAAGGTTCCATTCACAATCATCAAACCACCGCCTTCTGCATCCCAACACTCTCAACCAATATCACCCTTTGCATCATCATGAATCTCAACATCAAAGACCAATGTTGTATGATTCCCCTTCACACCCTGAGAATCACCCATCACACCCACATGTGACCAACATTCTGAGACAAAGCTCACGTGGACTTCCGCCTCCTTCTTCTCAATCTCTTTGGATAGGCTACTCACAATCCAACCCTGCCAGCTACTTAAAATCCAACCCTGCCAACTTTCAGTTACAAAGACGGCACTCACAATCACGTGAGCCCTCTGTTTCTTACAAGTCTCATCAGAACAGCCATCAGAGAAGCCATCAGAGAAGCCAATCACAATACCATCACAACATTCACCACCAAACACATCACCCAATTTCACTTGGTGTTGCTCCTCTTTCTTCTCAAAATCATCATAGAAGCCACTCACAATCCCACCACCGCAACCTTCTTAACTCACTATCACTTGGAAATCCCCTTGGATCCGCTCATCCTCATCATAGAAAACACTCACAATCCCCCCAGGGTCTGGGAGATAACCTTTATTCTCCAAGCCTCTCACCTGTTGATGTACCAAGAAACTGGGGTGATGAGCTTCCAGAAATTGATCTACAAAACATTGTGGACCATGTCAACAACCAAATGTCTCATGCTGGGTTTGAAACTTCTCATCCTGCCAATATAGACAATGAGGATGGCCTTGATCAAATCAGATTAGGAAATGAAGAGCTCCAATATTTATCCAATCCAGACATTAATTTTTCAGAAACAAGGCAATCACACCCACATAACATTGCACACAACAGGCCTGCTGCTTGGGGCTGGAGGGAGCCACCAGGTTTCAGGGCTTACTCTATGAGACAACCAAGAAGATGTCCCAAGTGCCACGCCATCCTGTTTGTAGGTGAAACAAATTCTCTTTGCTGCCGTAATGGAAGTATAAATCTTCCTCCCTCACCACCACCACCTGAGTTGCTCCGTATGTTCCAAGAGGCCACTCAATCCCGCACACAGGAAGGAAGGCAACTCATTGAAAACATTCGCCTCATCAACAGCAACTTTGCTTTTACTTCATTGGGACTCAACACAGAGACCAGATCAGCCTTGCAAAACCAAGGTCGAGGAGTTTACACTTTCAAAGTCAAGGGTACAATCCATCACAGGATTGGAAGTTTACTCCCACTCACACAAGAGCAACCAAAATTCCTACAAATTTATATCTATGACAATTCAAATGAGTTTGAAAACAGACAGCATCATGGTCAACATCTTTCACCAATTTTAATGAGAAATATCCAATCAATTCTGCATGCACACAATCCTCTGATTCGGCAATTTGAATCCCTTGCATCAGATATTTCACCTTCACGCTCCATACACTTGACAACATATGCAACAAATGTGGGACAAAGGGTTTACAACCTCCCAAGGGGTGACCAGATTGCTGCAATTTGGGTTGAAGGTATTTTTTTTTGCTAATAATTATCATTCAACAAAACTTCATTCTGAAATGCTTTATTTTAAACGAAATGACCCTTCATCTCATAGCACTCGCAAGGTCATCATCAAATATCAAGGTGGATCACTTTCAAGGATTTCTGAACTTGACAACAAATATGACCCACTTCATTATGTACTTTTACATCCAACAGGTGATCTTGGTTGGTGTCCTGAGCTAAAGCAGCAGGTGCCACAGGCTACTGCAATGAACTATTACGCATATCGTTTGGCATATTGCAACCCAAATCACTCCCTCATTCATTGGGCTTGCCGCCTCTTCCAACAGTACTGCGCCGACCAATATGTAAAGATTGAATCAGAAAGATTGATTTACATTTTATTGAATCAACCTAACTTCCGTGTGGAGCAATACTATGGTGTGGTTGATGCTTATGAGCATGGAGTTCAATTGGGAAATGATACAGGTACATGACTTATTTACTCTTTGCACACAAACATTTTACTGACAGCATATTCACACAGGCCGCCGTATAGTGCTGCCTACATCCTTCATAGGCGGACCACATGACATGAAGGCAAGGTTTCAGGATGCCATGGCTTTAGTTCAGTCCATGGGAAAGCCCAACCTCTTTATAACCGTCACCTGCAACCCAGAATGGCCTGAGATCAAGGATAATTTGCTTCCAGGTCAGTTAGCACAAGACCGACCTGATTTAACAGCTCGCATATTCAATGCACGCTTGAAGAAAATCTGTGATGAACTGTTCAAGCAGGGTATTTTTGGGAAACCCTTGGGTCGCACCCACGTCATTGAATTTCAGAAGAGGGGGCTACCCCATGCCCACATCTTACTTATTCTTGATCCAAATGACATACCTCAGACAACCCATGAGATCAATCAATTGGTCAAAGCTGAAATCCCTGAAGATCCACTATCACAGCCATTACTTTACAAATCAGTCACTCGCCACATGATTCATGGCCCCTGCGGACCATACAACCCAAATGTCCCATGTATGGTTGATGGAGTTTGTTCAAAGAGATTTCCAAAGCCTTTCTGTGATGAAACTGTCATCACTGAAAATTCATACCCACAATATTGGAGAAGGCCAGGTCAAGCTGTGACGATAAGGAGGGGAAACTCTGATTTACACATTGACAACAGATGGGTTGTTCCATATAGTCCCTACCTATCTGCAAAGTACCAATGTCACATCAACGTGGAGATCCGTGCAGAGATTTCAGCTGTCAAATATCTGTACAAATATGTTTACAAGGGGCATGACAAGATTGTCTTAGATGTGGGCAGAAGTTTTGATGAAGTCAACCAATTCCGTGATTCCCGTTGGATTGCAGCTCCAGAGGCATGCTGGCGTATATTCTCTTTCAAGTTATCTGCAACATATCCTTCTGTGAACCGCTTGGATATACACCTACCCAACCAGCATAACATTATGTTTTCACAAGATGAGCCCCTGCATGAGGTAATTGAAAGAGGTGCTAACACCAGAACAGTGCTTACAGCATTCTTTGAAAGAAATCAGATTGATTCAGATGCTCGACTTCTGAAATATGCAGACTTCCCTCGACACTATACATGGCATCCAAAGCGCAAGGAATGGAGACCACGCCAACGTGGTTATGCAATAGGAAGAATATATGCTGTTTACCCCTCAGATCCAGAAAGATGGCATATGAGGTTGCTCCTGAATAATGTAACAGGCCCTACTTCTTTTGAGGATCTCCGCACATTTCAGGGTCAGCTGTATCCCAGCTTTTGAGTGGCAGCTTTGGCTCGAGGTCTTTTGCAAAATGATAACTACTTGGAACATACAATGGAAGAAGCAAATGTCCACATGTCACCATATCACTTGAGAAAATTATTTGGAATCCTTTTAGCAGCATGTCAACCCTCAGACCCCCTGAGGTTGTGGAATTTTTCTTTCAATTGGATGACTGAAGACTGGGTTCATCAAGGCTATCGGGATGATTCATGGATGACAAATAAAATCATTGAAGCAATCAATCCAATTCTCCTGCAGAATGGTCTCCTTCGTGTGGAACTTTCATTTCCTGATCTTCCAAGGTATAATCCCTCAGTTGGTGAAAATAACCTCAATCAAAATTGGATGTTGCATGAAGAGGAATCAAGCTTTGATGTACCTCAGCATGAACTCAGCAATGCAGACCTTCTCAACTCCCAGCAAAAACTAGCTTTTGAGAGAATCCTGCTTGCATGTCATTCTGAAATTCCAGCTTGCTTCTTCATTGATGGGCCTGGTGGTTCTGGGAAAACATTTCTATACAACTGTCTCCTTGCAAATATGAGATCAACAAGAAGAATAGCTGTTGCATGTGCTGGAAGTGGTATGCTTGCCTTTTACACTATTACTTCCATCTTTTCCTGACATTCTAATTATTTTTAATTTTATATTGAACAGGTATAGCAGCAATGAACATGCCCCATGGTAGGACTGCTCATCTCACTTTTGGGATTCCTCCTAAACTGTCACCAAATTCAGTTTCATCAATTGCCAAAAATTCTCATGAAGCTGATGTCCTCAAGAAAGCAAAATTAATCATATGGGATGAAGCACCAATGACTCATAGGCATGCACTTGAATTGGTGGATAGGTTGCTTCAAGACCTTATGGATTCAAACCTTCCCTTTGGTGGCAAGGTCATGGTACTGGGAGGGGACTTCCGTCAGGTTTTACCTGTTGTTAAGAAAGGGTCACGCCCTCAGATAGTCAACGCAAGCATTGTAAACTCTCACTGCTGGATTAACTTTCAACACAAAATAATTTGCCTCTCAGTCAACATGCGTGCTGCTGGTGATCCTCAGTTTTAGAATTTTCTCTTATCCATTGGAAATGGTCAGGGGCTCACTCACAATTCCAACAGAATCAATTTACCTCACTCAATGGTGGTCCTTGGTGGTTCAGATGACCAAAATCTTGATTTGCTGATAGACAAAATCTTTCCAAATATCAGCACTTCATTCTACCATCCCAATTATTTTACAGACAGGGCAATCCTCTGCTGCAAGAACAAATCTGTCAATCAAATCAATTCAAAGGTCTTGAGTTACATCCCATCTGAACTTATTTCTTACACCAGTCATGATTCAGTAGAGGACGATACTCAAGGTCTTTACTTGCCTGAGTATATTAATAGCATAAACCTATCTGGATTTCCCCCTCACCTCCTTCAAATAAAGCGGGGTGTGCCAATTATCATGCTAAGGAACCTGGATCGAACAATTGGTCTTTGCAATGGAACCAGATTGATTGTTGAAAACTTCAGTCCTTCAGCCATTTTTGCAAAAGTGGCTTCAGGAAACAGAATTGGTGAATTGGTTGCCATACCTCCCATCCCATTTATATCTGACCCTGAAGAGACTGGACTCCCCTTCAAGCTAATACACACCCAGTTTCCTGTTAATCTTGCTTTTTGTCTCACAATCAACAAGTCTCAGGGTCAGACCATTGGAAATGTTGGTATTGTGCTTCTTGAACCTGTTTTTAGTCATGGGCAACTGTATGTTGCTCTTTCTCGAAGTAAGTCCAGTCACACAACAAAGGTTGTAATCCCTCAGCCAGAATCTGGCCCCCCTTCATACCAAACTTCAAACATTGTTTACAAAGAGGTTCTCTCACGTGTTCAATCACAGTGATATATTTTTGTTTGTTGCTATTTGGCCTGTTTTTTGTTTTTTGTTTTTTGTTTTCTTACTTTTTCATTTTCATTTTCATTTTCATTTTCATTTTCTTTTATTCTTCTTTCATTTTTGTGTCATCTGATGGTTTTTCAATTGGAATTTATGTAATTGCACCATAATTCTTCTTGCTAATTTCCCCCCTCCCAAACAAAACACCCACTTTAAATAAAATCCACCTTGAATCCCCAAATTTGGGGGCTTTGCCCTTGTCCCAAGATACTCAACAACACGTTTCTCTCTCTACATTTCATAGTCATACCAAAATCATGTCTATAAATAGCACCCTTGTTTCCATGCTGGCACCAACCATCCACCTCCATCTTCACCAGAACCTCTTGCAAGTGTTCACCGTTGACTCCACACCGTTTTAATAGCACGTCAGCATCTCCTTATTTTCTTTGACTTGAACATAAACAGAACAAACAACTGAAAAAACCCGCTCAATCACTTCTTCTTTTCCCTCACACTCACCAATCTCTTCAAACTCCAGCAGCATGCAGTTACCAACAATGATAGCTTTCCTGATCAGCATGATCTTGGCCCACGCCGGGCTTGTAAAAAGTGAATTCTATTGCAGCAAGGCAGTGCCTGCGGGAGAATGTTTGATAGGAGAAACAAGTAAGACATTTCCTAGTAATGATCACTACGCTTATTTTCTCAGATAAGTTGACGTAACATCTCCCACTGATGACAACGAACAGTTGCACCTGCCACCGTGCAAATAGGTCTGTCTTATTGCCCAGGTGGCGCCGTAGCATACTGTTGTAGCCATGCTGGGACGTACAAAGGAGTCAGTGAGATATATTTGCACTTGGGCTAAGCAAACCGTATCATCGATCGACTCACAGTTGATGATTTGTCTTTTGTCATATCATCCTAACATACTCATAGGACGGCAACGTAAAGAAATACATGGACAATAACAGCTGCATCAAAATTAGACAGTAACCAATTACATCAACGCGAACCGCTGTGCCCAAGCATGATACCCAGCCAACCCCTCGTGCCCTAATCGCTTGGGCACCAGACCTCTGTAACTCGTTGGATGCAGCTCTCCGGATGTTCTGTCTCGTTGTCCTTACATTTCAACTTGCTCTCAAATCTATGACCTTCGGTGTCTGTGTATCCTCCACTCACTGAATGCCCCCCCTTCCAGCCCGAGGATATTGTATGGGACTTTTCTTAGTGTTGTACATATGAATGTCATGAAAACTACCCTAAGAAAAACGCATCTCATCCTACTAAAGTGCCGAGTAACAAGGATTGAATTTTGACCATGTCGAGATCAAGACTTCCAAGAGCTGGAGAATTGGGCTAGTAATCGGCAAAGTAGACTTGAAGTCCCAAGAATGCCCTGGCACATACCACTTTCAAAATCAAAACCATGAAAGTTTGATTTCAAATTGATTTTGACCCGCGGTGGCTCCACCACCACTTTCGTAGGTGCATATGATGATTCAAGGTCCTGCGGTCTTCGATATCTGCCGGGTCTCCACCGAGAATGATTCGGGGTGTGCTGGTACGTGTAATACAAATTTATGAGCTGATTGGGAATAATCTTGCCCCACCAGGCTCAGGATAACCAAAACCCACCACCTTCTTCACCTCCACCTTCGATCTATACACATACATCGCCTCCCCCATGGAACGCCGCAATCGCAGTAACTCTCCTCAGCAAGACCAGCTCAAGTCGCACGAATGGATTCTTGATTCTAACAGTGGACTTTATTGGAACAGCTCGGCCTCCCTTTCACTCCCCCTTTCCCGTGCCGATGATTCTTATAGCGTTTACTTACAATCAAATCCTCTCCTTCCCATCTATCCTTTATCTCTCACCCTTTCCCCCTTCCCATCTTGAAAATTCTGCCGCTTAGGCTTTCACCGTGTCTGGGCTAAATATGAGGACGAAAGATGGACGTACGCTGATCAAGATGGAAATCTGGTCGATAACCCTGACGGCGGTGATTCAAAAACCTCATCGTCACATCAAAGACCTTCCGTAGAACGCAGGACTACGTTAAAACCATCCAGCATCCTAAGAAAAAAAGTAACCTACCAGGATGTATGCAAAGAGGAGGAAGGCGAACTGGCCACCGAGGATCTCGATCGCCGCTCAAGATGTGATCCGTTATCGAAAGTGGCTACCCAGCGAGAAGATAGTAATGATCAGGAAGAAGGTGAACTAGATAGCATCGAAGATGCCCTACTTGATTTCCACGATTCTATACCGGCCCCCGAGCCACCTCGCCCATTTCCGATCCGGCTCTTGGCCTTCCCAGGGCGTGCTCATTAGCCGTCCACCCGGCGCGTAACCTTCTAATCCTTCAACCCGGCGTGGATGAGCCAATGGTTATCGGAAGAGCTCGAACGTTTGAGCCCTCGCTTCGACTCAAAGAGATGCAAGTCTCCAAAACTCATGCAACACTCTTTTGGCGAGCCGATGGCGACCACGTCTGTCATGGCTGGCATATCGTTGATAATGCGAGTACCCACGCTACCTTCATATCCCCTTCTGACGCTCCACCTCGTGCCACCCCGAATCGGTTATCGAAAGCCAGGAAAGCCAGTAAACCCTACAGGCTCAATCACCTCGAGTAAGTTCAATCACATTATCTTTTACTACATCGCCATTTGCTCATTCCGTTCCGCTGTGTATTTCTTGAAGCATCATAATGGTCAGCCGAGGAGCCGGTGCTCTCATTTCAAGTCCATTTGCATCCAAGGTTTCCTTCTTCCTGTCAAGCATGCGCCCTCTTTCCCGATGAATCCAACCGAATGAGTCTGGAGTCACAACAGCTGGCCCCACAAGAGGTATCTAAGACAGTCCAGACACGAGAAGATGAGCGTTATGCGATGACCCCGGCCGAGGTGAAGGTCGAACGAGAACGGAAACGGAAACGGAAGATCGAGATGGCCAAGCTGAGCAACCAATTCTTCGGCGATGACTCCGAATCAGCCCCAAAGAAACCGAAGAAGGCCGACCGATCGAACGTATTGATGAATCAGGAAGCGGCCGACGAAGAGGGTCCTTCTCCACGGGCAGAGCCGAAGCAGTATTTAGACAGGGCCAAGCTCCGTCGACAGACGCACGGTCGATGTGACCTAGCCCCAAGCCAGACGCCGAGCCAGTCGCACGTGACAGTAGGACCCAGTAGGGTGTCCCATGAGACGCAGGAACCAGAGCCAATGGGACGCGGGGAAGCCATGCTGGCTCTTGGCGGAAACTCGGAGTCACTCAATGGGATGGGTACACTCATTGAGGCAAGGAGGCTCGGATCCTCTCAGGCTGGTTTGCGAAGCAGAGAACTCGTCGTCGGGGTCGAAAAGATCGCTCGTCCTAAAGACTGGAGACAAGAGGCTAAGTTGGCTAATTGGAAACGCTATGGGACCTCCCAATAATAACGTTCCTCTTCTTTCTCTTTCTTCATTTGTTCTATTATAAAACAATCCTTCTGCTGTATTCTTATGTCCATTCCTTCTCATATCCAAGCAGCCAATAATCATCGTTTTTCAACACTGAATGCAATTTTTAGGGCCTATACCATACCGGGTTGAAAATTGATTTTCAACCCGGAAATTTGCTTTTGTCTGCAAAAACCATTTTTCCCAAAAAACATGTACCATAGTACGTGTTTTTTGGGAAAACACAAAACTCATTTCTTTCAAAGGTCCGTAATTTTCATACTCTGACACACTGCTGCCCTCCAAATAAACATCATTGTATATGACCCATCTCATTGATCCTGCTGTCCTCATGGACATACCTCCATCTTTGGCTCAGAACTCTTTCCTACTTGCTTCAATGCCACCTTCAAAAAAAAAAAAACCAGCACAAAAGAAAGAATCAAAAAAACCAAAGGAAGAAAATACAGACTCAAAATCACCTCACATCTGGACAAACAAGCAACAATCTACCCTCCTTGAAGAGATAGCAACTCAAATTGTGGCTGGACTTTAAACTGATAACGGCGGTTTGAAGAAGGAAGCATGGTCAATTGTTGTCAAGAAAGTCAACCTCAATCATGGATTGAATCTCTCAGGCTAATCAAATCAAAAACCAAAAAAACACAATTCAGACACTTTTCTTTGATTGCAAATTCCTCCGCAATCAGAGTGGATTTGGATGGTATGACAATTCTGGAGTTGTGACGGCCAATGAAAAAGTTTGGGAAGAATTGCTTGACACTCATCCCCAACAACAGTTTTCCAAATTAAAGGACAAGCCCTTTCCTCTGTACAATCTTGGATCTAGTGTCTTTGATGGGACTGCTGCAACTTGTGAAATGGCAAGTGCAAATCTCTTTCCTGCAACAACCAATGCAATCAAGCTACCACCGGAAGGCAAGAGAAAATTTATTCCTGATTTTGATGAAAATGACAATGACAACAATGTTGAAGTCAACCCAACATCTTCTATCAAAACATCAACCACAACTGCCTTGACTGCAAAAACAAAACAAGTTTGTGAATCTAAAAACAGTATCATCAAGTCCAAAATGGATTGTCAGCCACCAAGATATTACATGTATTGTGTAACATGTAATACTTGAAACTGCAATCTTGAATAATTATTATTATTCTTTATTTTTATTATTATTTTTTATAGTCTGAACATAACGGGAATTAGACCTTATCATTCTATCAAATGGTATAATGGTCCAACAGTTAAAGACTGGCTCAGTAATAACTGTTACAAACACAAGGTCCTGAGTTCAAGCCCCACTCATGTCCACATTCATTGAAAACATTGATTTAAATTTAATTTATTTTTTACCAAAGTTAAGTCATAATTTAATTAATGCAAATCTTTGGCAAATTAATTTTCAAACATGCAATAAATGGATAAAGAACCATTTATTGGCATAGTTTTCTTCTTGAAAATCCTGGAAGATCCAAGATTAACCCATAGTAATTTATAGTATAAAATTACACATGAATAAGGGTAAATCTTTATGTAAAGTATATTAATTATGCAGTAATGACTTATAAATTAAATCCCACATGTTTAACTCTCCAGAGCAAGCGCTTTTCCAAGCACTAACCCCAAAGGAAGCTATATGTACATGTGATTAATAATTATTTAGTTCAATTAAGAAAAATAAACATTAAATTAATTTAATCAATGTGAAATAACTATGGCATCATTTTAATTAAAAATGACACCATTTTTCACATCAGATCACGAACAGGGTTCTCAGTTCCCCCTGGTGATCTTACCCTGATCACTGCTTCCAAGAAGCTTGTGAAATAATAAATATTTTATTATTTAAGAGGAGTTTTTTTCACTAAATTTGAAGATCCTCCCCCCATCAATTTTAACACACACCAGATAACTTATTATAAGCTACAAAGGCGCTCACCTTCCCCTGTAAGTAAGGAGGACTGGCCTTTATTTATATACTATCTTATTTAGTTAAAATTCTTCAAGCAAAATCCCCCCCCAATTAATTAAATACTTTTAATTGATTGGAAGAACTGTGTTCAAATCTGGTTAGCCCTTCAGAGGATTTATTCCCACAACTGAAGTTTTGGCAGCAGGGTAATAACCTGTTCTTATTTGATACTTAGTGTTATTATAACACTTAAGTTATTATTCTTATTGGTAAATTGGTTCATTACACTTTATAAGTGTAATATTATTCTTTTAGTCCTTACTGTACACGCCACAACAAGTGGAGTAGAGTACAGAAAGTTGACATGGATGGCATAAAAAATGCCATCCAGGGAGTGTCAGAAAGCTCTAAAGGTCTGATGGGTGCTTTCTCAATGATTGCCTCTGCAATATCAAACACTCTGAAACCTGATGATCCACTCTCCAACCCCCCAAGGTGGCTCCTAGCACCTCAGTCAAGGAGACTGCACTCAATCTCTGTGCTGAAAAGTTTCTGTGTAGCGTGCTATGTCAACTTTGTTTCCGTTCTTCAAGATGATAAAAAGGCATCCACCTTTTTAATCCTCAGTCACAATTCAAACAACAATACCTGGCAAAAATGGCTTGAGGAGGAGGTTGAAAAAGCTCAAAACCACTAGAGGTGAGTTTCAGCGCTGATTTCCATTTGTGTTTGTAGATTTACTGATCAACTATTTTCCTTTGTCCTCCAGGCTTTTTTCTGTCTTAATCACTCTTCTCTCAAGTTTTTTTTTTGGTCTCAGTCGCTCTTATCTCAAGTTTATTATCTGTTTTCTGTTTCTGTCTTGGTCACTCTCATTTCAACTTTTTTATCTTTTTGTTTGTCTTGGTCAACAATTTTATCTTTTTTTTTTGCCTTGGTCATCAATATTAGGGCGTATCAAATATGACCAAACCCGTAAGTGAAACCCTTCAATTAGAAATGACCAAATCCACACTTTCTAATTGACGGGTTTCCAAAAAGGGGTAGCCCAAAACCAAAGGGGTAGCCCAAAACCAAACGGGTTTTGAAAACACGGAAAACACAAAAACCCACATATATCATCCAAACCCGTCACTTCCAAATCCGTCATTCCTGCAGCCCTGCTGGTCACCAATACACCCCTCATCACACCTTGTATGAACAAATCAATCATCACCTCACCCCAACAAAACACTCATCAACCTGAAAACAAAAAACGAAACATCACGCCTCAACTGAACAATCCAATCATCACCTCACCCCAACAAAACAATCATCAATCTGAACACAAAAAACCAATCATCACACCTCAATAGACCAACCCAATCATCACCTCACCCTGAAATAAGACTCATCATGCCCTGACCAACCTCTTTGTACAACATACTCCTTCAAGCAGCAAATGAAGCTAAAACCTTTCTTCTTTTGAACTCAGAAGATGATGATTCAGGACTTGTAGATTTCTATTTATATTGCAGATCAAAACTTCAGAAATGATACCTCACATCCAGGGGATCCACCACCTGCTTTCATGCTTGATACAACTTTTCAATCATCCAAGGCCTTTCTCAATCCTCCTTCCTCCAACTTTTCCATATGATTTTCCCTTGTTTCCTCAATCTTGTGAACCTAATTGATTCTAATTGAATCTTCTACAACTCTTTTCAGAATCCTCGACAAGATCCGTCAATCCAGCTGGCCATTGCCACATGCCGTATGGGATCTAATGGGAATGGAGCAGCTGTCTTCCAACTCAAGAATCTCTTCCAAGTGAGCTATGGAACAATCAACTTGAGCCACCACCCCCTCCCAGGCCCCAGACAACCCAAAAGTTCAGTGGGGCCTGTGGTTTGGCTCTTGGGGCCATCTTTCAGTGACATTTTTTTTGGTTTGTGTTTGTATTTTTCTTTTTTTTTTTTTTGGTATGTGTTATTTTTTTTTTTTTTTTTGGCACAGGTTTTTTTTTTCTTGTTTTTGCTGTACATTTTTTTTTTTAAGCAAGTTCAAACATCAACGCTTCCCAGGATCAACCCGACTCCTTCTGCACCTTGCTAACCAACCAGTTACCTTTTTTCAGGCCCCAGCCCCCCCCCCAAAGGTGAGTGGGGCCTGCTGATTGTTTGTGTTGATGCAGGCTCACTAACAAGCCTTTTTTTTTTTTTTTTTTTTTTTTAGATTGTTTTCACTTGGAACGGGCTCTCAGCACCCCTGCCTCATTTTCACTCCCTAAGAACCAAGCTACCCATTATCAGGCCCCAGCCCACCCCAAAGGTGAGTGGGGCCTGCTGATTGTTGCTGATGATGTAGGCTTGCTAACAAGCCATTTTTGATTGTGTTTTTTTTTTTTTTTTTTTAGATTGTTTTTGCTCGGAAAAAGCTCTCAGCACCCCCCCCTTCCTCATTTCCAACTCCCTAAGCACCCATAAATATTTACATACGCCAACGATGAGACCAACAAATCCAATCCACTACCTCAGAACTCCCAAACCAGCACCAATCCAATCACCGTTCACCCGGCCAACAACTTATGCACCACCCACCCTTGGCTTGCTCAACCGGAAAATAAAGAAACAGACCAACTTCAACCATCTTGTTCATCATGCTATCCCTGCTGCTGCCAAGGGTACATCCTCTTGTCCTGCCCCTGGAATCAGGAAGGAGTTCTACTTTGTTCACTTCAAGGATCACGTCAAATTCTGGAACTTGACCACTGGAAATCAAGTGATCATCACTGATAGCATCAAAAAATTCAGAGGATTGATTGGTACAATTTTCTGGGTTGATAGAACTACTAATTGGCTGGGCTTACTTGAACCCAAATTTTGGGTAAGTCAACTCATCAATCAATTGATTGTAATCATCCTCCTTACTAGCTTCAGTATACCAATTGACATTTTTTTTTCTTCTCCTAAACAAAACAATTATCTATGGATTTATGTATGTATATATTAAAGAAAGAAGAAAAAGAAATTGGTCATCCTGAACTACCCAAATTTGTCCGGAACGTGCCAATCGAATTTGAATACGGTACCGTTTGGTTGATGGCACCAGGATCAAATGAGTTGGTTATCTTATTGAATCAGTCGCTCTCTCAAAAACCAAGCAAGTTTTTTTAACCTTCTGACCAATGAGGAATGTGATTGATATTACAATAGAATGTACTATGAAGATTTGCAAGAGGTGGATCATGAGGTAGTGATCATACCTAACGGAGGCAAGGGGAGGGAGATTCATTGGACACAAATTGCTACCCGGTACTCAATCCATAAGCCTGGCAAACAAAGTGAAGGAGAAGAAATCATTCCCTGGCCAGTCCAGCCAGATTGTTCGGTCAACATCCAAGACGCCAACAAAAGACTTGGGCTGGGGCATTATGAGGCCCCAGCCCACCCTAATAGCCGCCATGTTCAACATCCTGCATGTCTGCCCTCCCCAATCCAACCTGACATGCCTGTGTGCAGTCCAAGATCTCAATGAATTGTAACATCCATTGGTGGTGTGCTCTTCATCAAGATCTTGGGCTGGCTCAGCTTGTCAGTGAGGAGCATGGAGGGGAGTACTATCAAGTTTGGAACTCATTCTCACGTACTGGCGCCTCAACTAGACCTCTTGGACCCCTTCTCTCCCCAATCCAAGCTGAAATGCCTGTGTGCAGTCCAAGATCTTGATGAATTGTAACATCCATTGGTGGTGTGCTCTTCATCCAGATCTTGGGCAGGCTCAGCTTGTCAGTGAGGAGGAAGGAGGGAATGACTCTCAAGTTTGGGATTTGTGCTCATGTACCGGTGTTTCAACTGGAAATCTTGGATGCCTTCCCTCCCCAATCCAAGCTGGTGTGCCTGTGTCCAGTCAAAGATCTTGTATGAATTGTAACATACATTGGCAATGTGCTCTTCATCAAGATCTCTGGCAGGCTCAGCTCCTTAGTGAGGAGGATGGAGGAAATGTATACTTCTGCTCATGTACCGGTGGCTTGCCCAATGATTGGTCTACTGACAATGGCTTACTGAAGTTTGTTGTATTAAAGACCCAAAAAAAGGTGACTGGAATATTAGATATATGGGAAAACGTTTGCATAGCTCTTTAATTGGGATCACCACTTCATTTTCATGTGATGGATTGCCACAAACACTGGCAGGTCCAACTCTTTCCTAAATTATTTAGTGGCAAGGTCAATTGTTTGAAGAAGAAATTGCATAAGTAATAAAAAGAAATTCAAACACACCTCTTCACCGTCCCTGCCTCCTTCAGACCTATTCTCATTTGTTTCTAAAGGTTCCAAGATTGCTGACTATTTCAGCTGTATTGGAAATAAAATGCTAGCTATTAGGCTCATTTAATCAGCAATATGTGCATGCCATTTTTGAAAGGGGTGTTTTGGCTGGTGCATATGTATGGGGATACCCATAAATATACACTGAAAAAGGGTGTGCAGCCTGAACACCCTTTTGTCATATACATAGAAAGGGCATGTGGGCTGCACACCCTTCTTATGTGTATATGCATTGTGATTCCCATGCATACACACATAAAAGGGGTGTGCAACCTGCACACCCTTCCTATCACCAGGAAAAAAAAGTTGGAACCTCCATGGAGGTGACTTCTCTATATCCCCCACTTATCCCACCTCTATCTACTATGTATCCTTGGTGTGCACCAGTGTTATCTCCATGCCTATCTATTATGTATCACAAATGTATAATGATACATCAGAGGAGTTGTCAAAAAAAAATCAAAAGATCCAATTGTTTTTATAGAAATTTCTGAGGCAAGAAATTCTTTTTATTACAACCAATGTTCAATCAATGACAGCTCATAACAAAATCAAAAAAATCATAATTTGTGAAATGGAGACTATAGTTTGAGCTTGGATGAAAATTATATCCAACCATGGTTTATCTATTACTACAGTTCTTGGAAAACATGACCATAGAACTTTGAAATATGCCAGTTATATTTTAAAAGTGCATACATCACCCCAGGAGATCCACCACCCCCACTGCCAACACCTTGGAAGCTGAATTTCTGATATGCACAAGCTTCAAAATCCAAAAAAACATCAAGTAGCTTGATCAAGTGAAATTCAAGGTTTCAAAAATATTCTTTACAACATGACTAACATGAACTCCTTGTGGTTTTCAACTCTGATACAATTGTTGCACAGTCATTTAACCACAACTAATATATTTTATTTTGTATAAATTTGATATTTTGGGATTAAACCTGGAAATAAAACCAATCTTGATAATCAAATTGAAGTAAACAACATGATTCATTGTAAGCCATTTATTGCAAAATTTAAGTTGAAAAATTCAACTTTTCCTGTTGAAAAGGAACAAAATCTTATTCCATACCCCTTGTCTATGTTGAAACCTTGCATTGGTAAGAATGATTCTTTTGTACTCATCATCTATTCAATTTGAAGCCAATATGGCATTGGTTTCCACAATTTTTTTACTTCCTCCATGTTCACAAGTTTCAGAAAAAAGGTGATATCATATTCTTTTTCCTTCATCAGATTATTTGTAATTATTGAAAGTGCAAGTTGAACTAAGAACACAAGCTTGAAAATCTCCTATCAAAAATCATCTATGGAACGTGGGCCTTGAACTCTGCAAAAAATCAACAAAAGATTATTCCATTAATTTTGGTGCCACATTGCACATTCATAAATATGGTATATAGATTTTTCTAAAATCAAATTGAATGCCCTAGTTGGAATCAGGAAACACTTTCCAGGTGTAGGATCATTTTTTTCCCCCACATATATTAATATCCATTTGAGAATCACCATTTTAACCTCCTATTGATTTGATATAGACTATATCTCTCATTTCTGTCTCAATACATTTCAACCTAACACATAATTTAATTTAGACACAACAAGATTTCAGGTGGGGATCAATTTATTTTTTTGATTCTCTCTTCAAATCTGCTTAAATTTATCCCTGTCAAGTCCCAAAAAGAATTGTAAGAGAAAAGATGTTATTGATCCTACTGAAATTTGGCCATTCAATTACATGAGAATTTTTAAATATCCACAAAAACAGCTTAAGTAATTTACTTGGAAGCTTCCCGCATGGAAAAGCCCTCTTGGGTATCAAATCTCCTGTATAATTTTGTGGTGTTTTTGAAATATGTATAACATCCAGTTTCTGTGTTACTGCTCTGAATCCTAGATTATCCTTAGATTAGACTTTAGATGATTTTCAAAAACCATGTCAAGTCCTCCGGTAAGTTATGCAAAATTACTGAGAAAGAGCAAGAAATTGAAAATCATGATGATTGGCTTGATGATATATTTCTTACCATATCTCTTACCATTTAATTCTTGAAGCCTTCTGATCTCACCTCCTATCATCACACTCTTTGTTTCCAACTAAGACCCAAGATTACATATTATCAAAGAATGGTTGACACTGGAACCTGGTTTGCATCAAAAAGACTCCAGTAAAATGCTGATGAAAAATTACAGGACTTAAGGATCCTCATTTCCTAGGAAGAGTACCTCAAAAGAATCTGTATTAAAAGATGTATCACTTTGGGCAAAGGTAAGGTGACATCTTGTAATACCAAGTTACCATTTTTTAACATGTGTGTGATGTCTATTTTAGAACTGAATGAAAGAACCTGGAACCTTATATCTTCCCCTGTATCTATCCCTACAAAGAAGGATAAATTGACAGGTAAAGAAAAAAACAAGGAAGCCATAGAAATTGTGAAGGCATCAAGAAGGTATACCCCTGATCCCTTGAAAAATCCAATGGTTCCACATTCTGATAATTACTTCTAGTACCTTGAAGCAGACTCAAATATTAATTCACTGTTAGCCAGTGACCATTTTTTTCCCCAGCTCTTGTATTTATAGATTACCTTTTCAGCTTCCATCTGTCATTTTATAATATCAACTTTGGTTAGAAATGATTCATATGATTTGAAAAATCTCATTCTTTTTCCATGAATAATCAATAAATTTTGGATTCAAACCAAACAATTTTGCCATATCCTATGATCTTATGTCAAACCCCAATCTTAATTACCCAATTACTCATAAGCCAGCCAGGCTTTTCTGTTGTAGATTAAGCCCGCCGGGCTTAAACAGAAACCTTGATTTTCCTTGTTTTCCTGCGCATACAATATTTTTTTAGTTCATGCATCCTTAAGCCCGCCGGGCTTAATATCAATGAATTTTGGATTAAAACCACACACTTTTGATGTATTCTATTATTTTATGCGGGACCCAATCATACTTACCTAGTGACGCACAAGCCCACCAGGAATATCTGTTTTAGATTAAGCCCGCCGGGCTTAAAAACACCCCTGTGCTTCCTTTTTGCCCTACAATCCAAGTCTTTTAGTCCAAGCATTCTTAAGCCCGCCGGGCTTAATAACAATCAATCTGGATTCAAAAAAAAAAATTCCAGATTCTATGATTTTACACATTTCCCAAAACTTACTTAATTGGTGAGACATAAAACTGCCAGGCTTTTCTGATTTAGATTAAGCCCACCGGGCTTAAATACTAACTGAGCTTGTCATTTTTGGGCTGACCCTTGATTTTGTTTGGTCCAACCATCCTTAAGCCCGCCGGGCTTAATCACTAAGATGAAGCCCCAGCTCATAATTATACTTTTATGCTACAGTACAAGTGGCAATGTCAGATCTTCCAGGAATTTTTGAAGAGATATTTATCAAGGGAAAATAAAGAGGATGTGGACAGGAATTCTGGATACTAAAACCTGAGTCAGGAGAAAACAAAGAAATACAGTCCGCTAGTTTGCATGACAGAAAAGTACTCATCCAGCAAGAAGTATTGACCTTGAGGAAATGCACATAGATGAACAGATATTTTGATTTCTATATAAACATTAGGTTTGAAATTTACGACAAATTTGGGGTCAGATTGTAGGACAGAATATGGTGGATTACATGCAAATTCAATCTTTATGGGAAGAATTGAGTGACAGGAAGTGAAAGGAGTGATAGATACGGGAACAGAGAAAACAAGGAGACATGTGAATGATGAAATTCCAAAACTTAGTGAAAATTAAACTCAACTGCAAGTTTTTTCATCTGGTTTTTACCTGAATGAAAGGAACTTGAATAACCACATGCAAGCTGCACGCTTCTTGCATAAAGAACCACCCACAAAAATATTTATTTTTGGTTTGATGAAAATTCAATGATTTTTTGTATAAGGCAGCTCAAATATTGCATTAAAATAACTCATTGGACATTTTCAAGGAGGGAGCTTCTCTTTGCATGTGGTACTTTCACTAGCCTTGGGGGGGGGGGCGGTTAGACCAAACCCAAGACACTTATTTGGTAGAGACCACATGAGAAAATGATGAATTCACCCCTGGAGTATGATATATTTCAAAACTGGATACATATGAGTGGATTCAGATAGCCAGACATCAGGAATAAAACATGTGTATCCCTCTGCTATCCCTTGAATCAAGTGATTGATATATGTTGGATACAAAGTGGAGACAGTGTGGTGAAATACAAAGACCTTGTTTTCCCAGAAGCAAATCCCTCTCAGGCTTAACAAATTATGATCAACTCTGACAAGAAGTTTTCAAATAAATTTTGAAGGGTTATGTGGGTAATACATTACAACTTTGGTTCACAGAAAACCGCCTTAAAAACCTATCTATTCAATTCACTTAGCTTAGATGATAAATTAAAAGATTTAACTTCCAGGGTATTCCACTTGAGTTTTAATTTCCCCCAGCACCAACTCTACTATGGTAGAAATCAAGATTCTGACCTCTTTTGAATTTTGAAGAACTGCTAAAAAAAAAGAGGCACACTCTGAGTGATTTCATGTATGATCCAGTATTTTTGAGCTCTTAATATATTCCAAGGAATGATGATATCATATGATATTTACAGAATATTTCACTGTTTGTGGGTTTCAGTTGGTAACTGAAACTCAACATCAAGAATTTAACCTTACAGGTGAAATCCCCAGGAAAATCAATCACAGAGGAATTAAAAATCCCTCAAATCAATTATACATCTGATAAACAGATAAATTGTGCTGGATGAAACATTTTGATTAAGTATATGCTCAGTTGCTTTGATTTTCATATGACAAATTTAGAGCTGTTCATTTGGATCATAAACCTCTTATTTGATCCATTTGAAAACAAACCACCAATTGTCAAACTTGAATTACATTTTATTTAGGATACTAAATTGGATACCATATCCCATATATACCAGGCAAGAGATTGGGTTCAATTTCTTACGGAAGCTGTTTTATCATTTGAAGTCATGGTTAATATTACAAGCCAGCTGAGCTTGGAGGCCATGATTTGACATAGAGGATATTGTTTGTGCATTGTAACTATTTCCACCAAGTTGATGAATCATGGAATTTAATCTCTCAATTTTGCATGGAACAGAGAAACCCCCATTAAGCAGTCCCTGATTCCTTAGTAATTTGGAATACCCATAGAATGCACTTGGATAGAGGTACTTCAGTCATATTTTGGAAAATTCGTGACATTTTACTGAAATTTCCAGCTTCAAATTCCATCAGAATCCATGATTAGAAAACCAAACACGGTTTCAGGTCGAAATTGACCAATTTTGACCATTGAAGAACTAAATATGCAGGTCCTGTGGATCATTAGTTGAGCTCCACTCAAATTTAAGCTCTTTTTTCATGGAATTTTCAGGATAAATATAGAATTACTCCTATTAGCTATGATCAATTCAAAATAACCATATATTTAATTTATTATCCAGGATTTGGAGTTTGTTGGAATAACTGTTACTAAAACCAAGCTGCATCAGTTTTGACCTGACAGTTGTGAATTGCTTCATTTTATCTTCATTCTTCCCCTCACCATCTTTACTACTTGTTGCTTTTTTTCATATCATTCTGTTTAATCCCTGAAATATTTCAAGCAGTGATCATTTGACATCAGATGAAAAGTACATTTGGTCTTCATGCATACACATTTTTTTATAATTTTTTGAACGTGAAGGAAATGTTTACACTTGGTTCATGTGCTTTAAATTAGTGTGTTTTTACAGCTGAATTCACTTCATTCAATTTTGCTATTGTCATTTGGCCTGTGAGTGATTATTTTTTAAAACAGCTCTGGAATTCCTATCCCTGAATGTTATATTGATCAGAGTTAGTCAAATTTGAGGCTACAAGAAACCCTGAATTCTGGATTGAAATTTCTAGATCTACTTGCCTCATTTGAAGTATCTATTGTTTGATATTTCTTTCATCATAAGATATTATCATGAAACATATCTTACAAAAAAATTATCTTGTGAGATTTCTTTCATGAGAAATTATTATACCTTTATAGTATAATTAGGTTTGAATAAATCCAAATCAAATTGTTATTACACCCTATGAAATTCATTAGAATTTTTTTTAATTCCAATTTAGGCTAAGTTGTTAGCAAATTTCAACCCAGAATCACAGGTGATAATTTGACTAGAATTTATGATTTTCCATGTTTCCTCTTGGATTTTAAGTTTAGAATCAGCAGGTATGATACATTTTTCTCATATCTTTTTTAGTTAACAATTTTGCATTCTCATCAATCTATATTTGGAATAAAACCAATCAGTATTAGAAATTTAAAAGAAGAAGAACAATAGAGGTTCAAATATTCCCCAATCCGCTTTTAAAACCAGGCAATTATCCAATTTTATTTTTTTATCCAGTGGGTTTTGATAGGGTGTAGTGAAATTACTAGCATGTTTTGTAAATGGTGGATTTTTTTGGAACAAGTCAATTACAGAATGGTGGATTTGGACATATTTGATACCCCCTATTCAACCATATTTCATATGCCTTGAATGCTGAGTCAGTTTAAGGTTCCTCCTGAAAGCATCTTGAAATTAGAAAATGTAGTTAAATTTTGAATAAATATATTTTATCAATAGTCCTTTCATATTGGGGATTCACAGAGATGGTCAGAATACGTTAGTATCTACTCTCTATTTTATTTTTCCTAGTAGCTGAATGAATACTGCTCTCCACCCCAAATTTATGTACAGTGCCTAGACAAAAGTTTTCGTCGGGGGATTGTTTTTTTTTTAAAAAAAAGGAAGAAAAAAAATTTCCACGGGACATTTTCCTTACTGGGTCCTCAAGGACTGATAAGTATGAATTTGGGACTTTTGTAACTACAAATGATAATAAAATACTAAAAATTAACAAAGTTTTCACTATTTTTTTACATTTTTTAATAAATTTTTTGAGAGAAAAAAGAAAGTGGTACGGGAAGTGTTGAGAGTGGGAAGAGTAATTATAAAAGAAAAAATTGATTTTTTTTATTTTTTTTATATTTTTATATTTTTTGGCGACAAGATTGAGGCGATCCAAGACGGGCTGTTTGAACTTCTTGTTGATCCGATTGGAGCCGGTGTTGATCCAAGCGGTCAGGTTGAGGAAGGGTACAATATTGTTTGGTCGGTCGGCGCAGAAGGCCTTGGTGGAATTGAAGGTGTACAGTCGGTCGTCGAGCTTGGTGATTGCCTCCGTAAACTCCCTGAACCTCTGATCTAAATCTGTGATCATTTTGAACGGCTTGGACTTGTAAATGGAGATAAGACATTCTAGGGCATTGGGTAGGTCTTCACATGGATTGGAGTTGGCTTTTTGTTTGGTTGAGTGATGATGCCTAGTCATCTAAAAAACAAACAAAACAACATAATCAGTAAGATTGAACATGAAAAGTAATAAGAAATACTGACCTTTTCCATTGATTGATCGCTGACAAAGTTGGTTGTATGTAATTTGAAGGAAGAAATCCAACTCAGATGGATTAGACCAGTCAGTAGGTTTCACTGACATTTCACAAAAAAAAAAAAAAAAAAAAAGAAAACCCGCGACGAAAACTTTTGTCTAGGCACTGTGCATAATTAAATACTTATTTTTCACTCTTCAAAATATTTTTGTGGGTTCTGTTTCCTACATGGAATCTGTTTTCCTGGGTGAGACTGCCTGAATTTTATTATCATCAGTGAATATACAAAAATTTCCCAGTTGAGAAGATCAGATATCATATCTGATTTACATGATACCCAAAGCATAATAAAAAGATAATAAATATAACAAAATCTGAGGAAAACATTATACAGGTGAAATTCATGATAAATTGTCATTTTGTTGAAAATGAAAGAACTGTATATACAATAATGATAGGAAGAGTACGGAGTGGATTTTTTGATTTTCTTAGGTTTTTTTTTTCTTCAATGTATCTTTATATATATTTTTTGCCTTTTTATTTGTTTTTTGTTTTTCTCAAGCATTTCCTTTGTTGTGTCAAAAGAAAGTTAAAGCCCAAGCAGACATTGGGTGAAAAGAAGAAGAAGAACATAGAAAACTATCAGGATTTATCAGTCAAGCAAAAAGAGCAATCAAACTTCAGTTGTCTTCCATCTCTTTGGTATCAGCAATGTTTTCAATATCACTTTTGTTGTCATACAAATCTCCGTAATCCCCCTCGTCAAGGAACAAGGACTCCTCTTCTTCCTCATCCTCTTCATTTTTGCTGGCATCAACTTCAATGTCATCATCATCACTTGCATCCTCTTCTTCATCACTTGAGTCTTGATTTCCATGGAGAAAACTTAAGACATAGGGCTCAACAAGAACATCACGGAATTTGGCACAGAAAGCCAGATCGCCTAGCTTTTCATCTGCAACCCTGGTTGGCAAAAGTGAGAGTTTGGCATCCGGGAGAAAGGCAACTGATTCAGAGTCTGGAATGAGGCGCTGTTCCGATTCTTTTAAGCTTCTGATCCACCCTTGATGATAGAAGTCCAGTGGGAGACCAATAGGAGGCTTGGTGAATTGAGAAGGACCTGGTACTTTAGGAAGTTTTCAAACTCGCTTCCGTCCATGCTTTCTGGCAAGTTGATCAGCCTTGAGCATTTCAACATCCAAGCGGCGAAAAAAAACATTTGCATTGTTTGAGCGGTAGTTTAAGGTCTTGATGATGTAGACATTGTTCTCGGGATCAAACTTGTCGTTGCTGTGAGCCAAGGTGTTGTTAATAATTTTGATATAGCGTTTGGGTAGCTTATTGATGACTGTGTATTTGTGTCAACTTTTGCGGAGCTGTCAATGTGTAAAACAGTCAATCTCAGATCAAAATTTTGGTAAGAAGTAAACTATGGTGGCACTGACCCTCTCTCGATTCTTTTGCACTGCCTTCTTTTTCTCATCCTTTCCATGTTTCCCCATCTCCTTCATTTCCTTCTTGTAGCGAGCCTCCATGACATAATGAACATAATGATTGTAAGCGTTAACCAAGAAAGACAAATCATTGAGGCAGGAAGGGTTGATGTTCATGTATTGATAAGCACCGCTGGAGGCGAGTTGACGGAAGGTGTTCAAAGCAGTAATACGGCAAGCAGAGTTGAAAAGAGAGTCATGGGACTCTTCAAGATTTGGACCCCAGACACAAATCCCTAATTTTGAGAAAACCGCATGCACATAAAGAATATGCATCTCATCAATATTTGCCAAGCCTCGGCCAAGTTTAAATCTTCCGGTGCGGCCTTGTCGTAAGGAAAGTATGTCGTGCTGGCTAATCAGCTGAGGTGAATCTGGGTGATTGACTGCCTGTTCAATTTGGTCTAGAGATTGGAATTGCATGTGGAGTTCCTGGGCAAGCTGAGGGTTGACTTTTGCCGGCACCAAATTTTGTTCACATAGACCCTACAGCACTCAAATGTGCAAGAAAAAGGCGTCCTTGAAATAAAAGCAATTAAATATGATCAGAACTTCATTTCCTGATTTGGCCATGAAAGTATGTAGATATGTGACCAGCTTACCTTGGTTGATCTGTTCTGCTTGGGTATCTTGCTAGTGAGAATCTGGGCGGGGTGGCGTTTACGTTGCAAAGGAGAGGGGGCCACAGCAGTCATACGGCTTGATTTAGGCTTGTTTAATGTAGAGGTTGGTGTTTTTTTGGAAACTGAAGCAGGTTCAGATGTTTCTCGCACACCCCTCAATGGGGTGACGGGTTTTCTCTTCTCCTTTGATTTGTTTGAAGATTTGGAAGCGGATGATTGGGTTGGAGTAGTCACAGTGGTGTTGTTACCAGGCTGAGTTGCAGGAAGACTGAAGTTGGCCAAAAGTGCTTGCATTTGGGTCTGAAGTTCAGCAAGGGTGCGGTTGTAGTGGTCGGCTTGTTGTTGAAGAGCACATTCTCTTTCTTCTTGAAGAGTTCTTGCCTGCTTTTCTAATGCTGCCGCAACCACAGCTTCAAAGTCGATTTGGGGGATGGTATCCGTCACTAAACTCGGCACCGTGTCAGTTACCCAGCACCAGAACATAGGTTATTGGGATAAAAACTCGAATAAACCTGGAAAATAGTTTAAAACTATAAAGTCATACGGATAAATCATTGCGGGGCTCGAAATTCCTTGCACATTCTTTACAGTGAGGTAACCGGCGTCTGTCTCAGTAGCCTGGTTATTTTCCCAAGCCGGCTACACCACGGGCACACTTTGGTGACAGGTGATTCGTCTTCAAGACAAACAGACAACAAAAGTTGACTTGAGGACGGAAATTGGTCCTCAGGTTGACTTCCAGACGAATTTAAGCTTCGTCCTGGGAGACCTCCTACCCACGGGGCCTTCAGGTCGACTTGAGGACCATTTGTGGTCCTCAAGTCGACTTGACAGCCAAAATGAGGCTGTCAAGTCGACTTGAGAACCACAAATGGTTCTCAAGTCGACCTGAGAACCACATAATCTTCTCAGGGTGTTATGCAGTCCGATTGAGCCCCCCCGACGGTACTCAAGTCGACTTGAAAACCAAAATGAGGTATTCAAGCCGACTTGAGAACCATCCACAAGTCGACTTGACAACTCAGGGGGGTGCTCATGTTGACTTGAGAGCCATTTGTGGTTCTCAAGTCGGCTTGAGCTCCCCATCATCCTCAAGTCGACATGGGATTGGAGTCCTGGTCGACTTGAGAACCTTGTGTGGTTTCCAAGCCGGCTTGGAAACCACACAAGGTTCTCAAGTCGACCGGGACTCCAATCTCATGTCGACTTGAGAAAGTAGATCATGATTGGAGTCCCGCCCCTCTCGGCTCAATCGAAGTCAGAGCTGGAGAGAGCGGGAAGGAGGGATGACAATGGTTATAAAAGGACTGCATCAAGTGCAGTCCTTTTATAACCATTGTCATCCCTCCTTCCCGCCCTCTCCAGCACTTATGCCTAGAACCACCCACCAGGTCAACATCGTCTTTGACCCCTGGCTATGTGACAACATCCTCAAACTTTGTGCACCTGAGAAGGCACAAGGTTTCTGGCCGACCAACCAGTCTCAGCTTATGCCGGTCAGCCAACGCACCACCCTGCGTTTTTGCCGATTCAAGAAGCTTGTTTTCAACTTTCTTGATTTGGCCTGCAGCGACATCTTGGTTGGAGGCATCCTGAAGTATGAGGATGCCTCCCACCATCTCGCATGGATTGGCCGCGTCCGCAGAGGACGACAATACCACCTCTACCCCCTGGCCTCCGCTTCAACTTACCGGCGGTTTCGACGCCTCATGGTGAATATCCCCAACAAAGGGGATATTTCTGCCTCAGTTTTAATCAAATTCTCCCCTGAATACAGGGAGAGATTATCTAAGAATCCTGTAAGTTAATAAGTTTTTTTTTTCAAATGGAGGGACCCCTGCAACTTGACTAATATAAAGTTGTTGTAGTCCCCCCCCAGCCTCAGCACCACTGAGTCTGATTACACACACATATCTTGGCCCCCCTCAGAAGATGGGGTTGAAGCAGACCCCACTGAAGAAATCAACACCAACCAGGCCCCTCTTCTCCCCCTTATCCCTCCAATTGAGGGCAATTCTCTCTCAGTTTCTGGTGCACACCCCACTGGCACTCCATGCCGGGGAGAAGCCAGGGCGTTGATAGACGCACGCCAAGCGCGCACGCCAACGCCAGCCCGCACGCCATTTTTTTTTGGCGTGCGGGCCCCACACGCCCTTTTTTTTTGGCGTGTAGGGTCTACACGCCAAAAAAAAAGGGCGTGTGAGACCCACACGCCAAAAATGGCGTGCGGTTCCCACACGCCTTTTTTTTTTGGCGTGTGGGCCCCGCACGCCAACGAAAATTGGCGTGTGGGAACCGCACGCCAATTGTTTGGCGTGCGGGGCCCACACGCTCACGTAATCGAATGGCCCCTGCCATTCGATTACGTGAGCGGGGGGTATGGGATATACACACCCCCCGCTCACGTAATCGAATGGCAGGGGCCATTCGATTACGTGAGCGAGCCCGAGTCTGTTTCCGGACTGGGGCTCGCTCATGGTCCTGGTTTTTTCAACCAGAACCACAACAAACCCCGCTCTCCGACTCGATCAACCAAAGCGGTGAGTCTGAAAATCCGAAAAAAAAAAAAAAAAAAAAAAAAAAAAAAAAAAAAAAAAAAAAAAAAAAAAAAAAAAAAAAAAAAAAAAAAACCAAAAAAAAAAAAAAAAAAAAAAAAAAAAAAAAAAAAAAAAAAAAAAAAAAGAGGAAAAAATCAAAAAATGAGAAACCAAAAAATGAGAAAAAAACCCCAAAAAAACCCCAAAAAAACCAAAATAAAGGGATTTTTTGGGGTTTAATTTTGTGGGAGAAAAATAGCCCACAGGCCCAGGGCCCTCTCCAAGACCCAACTGGCCCAATGACAGGGCCCAATGGCCATAAGAAGGGGCCCGCCTCTGCCCATCACCTCCAGTGGGCCCACAGGCCCACTTTGATGCTCCAAAGGGGCAATAAAACATTCAAAGGGGCCATTCAAACCCCCCAGGCAGCTCAAAGGGCCCCGTATAAGCCCCAGACGCACACCATCCCCCCCAAAAGTGGCCCATCTCAAACACATCTCTTCCTATTTCCATTTTTTTTTCACCGTAAATATAGTAACACGTGCTGACAAACTCTCCCATTCAAATGCAAACAGATTCCGCACAAATCACCAAATCAGCAGCAAAAGATGTCACACACCGGTGATTACAACTCCGCAACCAATCAGCCTCCACGCCCATACGGATTCTACGAGGTTGACCCCAACCATCACCCGCACGCCCCACTTGGCAACATGTATCAAAATCAACCCTCTGCGTATGGAAATCCACACGTGCTTGGCCAACCTGCAGCTCCAATCAATCAATCAGGCCACCTACCAACAAACTATGGCTACCCAAGCAACCAATATGGCCAAGCCCCCCAGCCCCTTACTGTCCCCTCAGCCCACCCAGCCACCTACAGCTTCAATGACAACAACTACAGACTGGCAATCCAGCCAAACCCTGGGCCCCCAGCCCACCCAGTAGCGCAGCCTGTGTTCCGCCCATATGAGGTACAATTGCCTCAATTCACCCACTATCACAATCGACCTCCAGCCTCTACCTATCAGCTTGATCCAGCCCAACCATCCTATCTGGCTCAGCCAGCCCTCTACGCACCACCTCATATAACTCAAGCCCCACCATCCCATCTGTTTCCGCAATCCCATCAAGCACCACAAATCTCAAACTACTGGCAGCCGGGACCCCAACCATCGTCCCACCCGGCCAACCCATTCACTCTTGGACCCACTCACTTCCAAGGCCTGCCAACCTCACACAGTTTCCCCGTTGGCCAACCATCAGTGCCCGCTCCGCCGCAGACAAATCAAGTCCCTTCCATACCCGTCATGCAAGATATGCAGCCATCTCTGGGGGAAATAACCTCCTCTGCGCCATTTAGCCCTCAAATTTGGCCACCTGCACAACCAAGTCCTCAACAGTTTCCCCAAGGAAATTTCAGCCCTCAAGACCCTCAAAATGTGGCTGAAGGTGAGTCTTCAAATACTTCTCCACTTTGTTTTCATATTAACAAGAACTAATGTTTACCTACTCAATCTCCCAGTCAAATACCCAAGGGCCATGCCTACATCTCCCGGCGGATATCAACCTGCATCACCCAGCCCTCAAGTATTTCCCCGAGCAAATTTCAGCCCTCAAGTCCCTCAAACTGTGGCTGAAGGTGAGTCTTCAAATATTTCTCCACTTTGTTTTCATCTTACCAACAACTAATGTTTACCTGCACAATCTCCCAGTAAAATACCCAAGCGTCACGCCTACATCTCCCGGCAGGTATCACCCTGCACCACCCAGCCCTCAAGTATTTCCCCGAGCAAATTTCAGCCCTCAAGTCCCTCAAACTGTGGCTGAAGGTGAGTCTTCAAATATTTCTCCACCTTGTTTTCATCTTACCAAGACCTAATGTTTACCTAGTCAATCTTCCAGTATACCCGCTCAATCCTTTAGGACGTTCACCGCTGGCCCCCGCAATGTTACCCGCTGCCAATCAACCGCATAAAGTGTTGATGAAATCTGAAGATGTACAATCTTATGATTATTCAGTTGGCAGTAAGTTCTTCTAGTTTCTTAATTCGCCCACTTGAGGCAGACTGGCTGAACTGCTTGTGTTTCCAGATGCAATGGATGCACCACCCGAATTCCTTTTCACATGTGTCACTGATCTCAAACACTTTGTCACCACATGGGCCCACGAGCATGGTTACGCTCTGAAAGTTTGTGCTTCCAAGAGGGACAAGAACATCTACTTTGCATGCACAGTTGCCGGGGAAGACAAAACCTCAGTTGATGCTATCCGGTTTCGAGAGTCTAGGAATAAGCGACTGGGGTGCTGCTTCAAAATATCCGGCCACAAACCGACTTCAGTAAAACTCAAGGATGCACCATGGGAACTCCGATGCCGAAAGACGATTGAGCACAATCATGGTCCAATCGATCTGGAACATGTAGTCATCCACAAGAAGCTCTCTGTCGAAGGCCAAACTGAGGTTGCTCGCTTATCGTCTCTAGGAATGCAACCCCAGGCAATCGCTAGACTCCTTACTAGCAGTGAGGGAAGGTTTGTAACCAACCGGACGATATACAACACAAAGCAGGCACTGAGGGCGGAGAAGAGGGCTGGCAACACCCCAATCGAGTACCTCCTACGTTGCCTCAACGAATCCAATTGGACACACGAGGACGTTTACGATACGGACGGCAAGCTCCTTTACTTGTGGTTTGCGCACCCAGGATCGTTGCTTCTTGCTCGCAGGTTCCACCATGTGGTCAACATTGACTGCACTTACAAGACGAACCTGAACAACTACCCCCTGCTGCATGTGGTTGGCCAAACTGCAACCAATCACAGTTTTTCGATTGGTTTTTGTTTGATGCGAAACAAGAAGAATGAGGCCTACTCATGGGCTCTTGATAAGTTGAAGTGGGTGGTATATTTGACTAATCACCTATTCTCATCATAAACTGACTGTACTCCGGTGCCTGTGTGATACCCATAGATCTATATGGGACGCTGACCACGCGCCAAAGGTCTTTGTGACAGACAGGGAATCGGCACTGCGTAATGCTATCTCAAAGCACTTTCCGAATGCAACCGCGAACTTGTGCATGTGGCACATCGATTGGAACATTGTGACAAACTGCAAGCAAGCCTTTGCTGGCGATGGCGAAGAATGGGCCAAATTCATGAGGCTCTGGCATGAGGTCGCACATGCCCCCAATGAGGACACCTGCAACTCAAAGTGGGCTCAACTCACACGGTACCTAGTCACTCGAACTAACGTCTACGAATACCTGTACAAGAACGTCTGGAGCGAGCGACAGAAGTTCATGAATGCGTGGGCCGGAATGACACCCCATCTAGGAAATCTGACTTCGTCACGATGTGAATCTGCCCACAGCTGGCTGAAAACCTATGTGACGTCGGCTAGGTGCGACTTTGCAACACTTTTCATTACAATTGCTGCAGCAGTGGACCGACAACTTGACACAGCCCACACGAACCTGGCACACGAGTTACAGAAGGGATTAACCGGACTACCAAATGCCTTCAAGTCCCTCAGCTGCAAAATCTCCTGTCATGCGCTCAAGTTGGCCTTGTCTCAGTACAACAAGTTCATCAAGATGAAGAAAACCAAGCCTGGGGATCCCAGCCTTCAATGCAAAGGTAATTTCCAGGCTGGCTTGGGCATTCCGTGTTCGCACACTATTGAATGTTTGGTCCAGGGGAAGGGAGATGTGGAGCCTTCTGATTTCCATGTCCAGTGGCATCTGGCCTATAACCCTGATGGTCCAGTGAGTCCTCCTGATGTATGACTTGTTCATGTCCCTCCTAGCTAATCTTCATCTATTTTCATTGCAGGCTCTTGATCAACCACTGTACGACTTTGACAACGATTTTGAGGATTTCAAGCAGGAGATCTTGGCGTCCCACCACCCCTCGGCGTTAGAAGCAACAATGAAAAAATTACGAAGGGTCCATGCAAACACACACGTGGTCCCGCTTGCAGAGCCTGATCCTATCCGAGTGAAACACAAACTGGAAAGGCCGTGGAAGAAGAGAAAGGGTAGTGGGCGAGTTCAAAAGCGCGATGACACCCATGCAGAAATTGTGGAAGCGCAAATCCAAAAGGCGCAGGCAAGGAAAGCAAGACAGAAGGCCGGTGTATCAAAAGGAAAAGGGTGTAAGAGACAGTCCAAGCGCGCGCAGGCTCCATTGGACACCTCAGCTTCTTCCTCTGGGGACCTGGATGAGCTACCCAGTGTGGAGACACTCATGCGTAAGCAACTTTATTGCATGTCTTTTTAAGAGGCTGATAACTGATGGACTTACTAAGCAGTCAAGAGAACTCACCCCCCACGAATTGGCAGCCTCACTATTGGGAAACGGAATCGGGGGTCTTCCAGTTCAGGAACATCACGGCGCAAGGAAACGTGGCAGCCCAACTATGGTAGTAAGGATGGTGTAACAGATGAAGATTCTGATTCTGCAGATGCAGTTTCAGATGAAGATTCTGATGCCCCAGATGGGGAATCAGATGAAGAATCTGATGCCCCACATGGGGCATCAGAAGAAGAATCTGATGCCACAGATGGGGAATCAGTTGCAGAATCTGACGCACAAGGTGGGCAATCAGATGAAGAAACTGATCCCCCAGTGGATTCCTCCTCATCTATTGAGATGCAGGATGAGGAAAAGCTGCTGTCACCTCCAGAAGCCTCAAGAAAAGCCTCAAGCTCTCATGATCAGTTGCTGGGTGAGGCCAGGCTACATTCACCCCCGACAGCCAAGGTAAGTACTATAACTTTGACATTAGATTATCAGGGTCTGATTCCATTGTATGTTTCATAGGACCGGCATGTAGGTGCTGAGGTTGCACCCAAGGCTGGCCAAACAAGACAGGGGAATACCAACCCTGATGTTGCCGTGAGTGACTCAAGCTTGACACGGACAAGGAGGAATGCACTGACTGTAACTGATAACCAACTTCTCATCATTCTTGTCAGGCGGAGCTTCCACCATGGATCTTAAAATACCTGCATTCCACTTATAACCCTGCAGGTGATGGGAACTGTGGTTATGCATGTGTGGCACATGCATTGGCAGCAGATAGACCAGAGGGTCCCTACGCTAAGGCCAATGGGTGGTACCAAGTGCGAAAGGATGTGTTTAGAAGAGATGGAAAAGAACAAGGCACATTGGACAAGATACCTTGGGGGGCCTTCAGAATTCGACCGCGCTTACGGACGTGTTCAGGTGACTGACCCACGTGGATCAGTCCCCATGAACAAATGGATGAGCAAGTTGGATGTGGGACCGATTCTGGCCAATGCGTATAACCGGCCATTTGTCTTCCTCAGCAGAACGGGCGGGAGCACCACATATATTCCCGCCACTGTTCCCCCGGACCCTAAACCGCTGCCAGCCCTCTTCTTATCATTTTTCAATGATAATCATTGGATACGTGTGATAGTCAAGCGGACCCCAACGATTCCCTTTCCTCTACCTAAAGTCTCCCGGTTATTTCACAAGAGCCCAGCAGCTGCTTGGCTAGACTGTGTTTCCCCTTCCACTACTCTTCACTCTTTGTTACCTAAATGATTAAAGGTACCAAGTTACTGCAAGTAACACTAATTATTATTATCCTTATTAATGTTTACCATTCTTATTATTCTTTCATATTATTCCTTCAAGAGCGGAAAACCGGGTGATTTGCGCAGCTGCGGCTGCGCAGTGCACCCGGTTTTCCGCATTTACACCCGGTTTTTTTGTAATTTTTGATTTTTAAGCAAATAGCATGTGGAGGGCGGCATTTGATGCGCGTGACCTCCCCAATCATCCTCATTACATATTTTATTTAAAACAAATAAAATAAACAATTAAAACAAGGAAAATAAACAAAACAAAATAAAAATATGGAGGGCAGCATTTTAAATAAGTAAAATAAACAAAAGTAAATAATATAAAATTAAACAAATAAGAATGAATGAAATGAATAAAATTAATCAATTAATTAACAGCAACAGACATAATTGCAAGTTAATGATTTATGAATAACGCAACTTCCCCAATTATCCTCATTCAATATTTTATTTAAAACAAATAAAATAAATAAGTAAAACAAGTAAAATAAACAAAACAAAATTAAATTCAATTAAACAAAATAAATGGAACAAATGAAATGAATAAAAGAAATCGTGGAAATCAAGCTGTGAGGATTTTTTATGAAAAAACCGGGTGGATCGGCCAAAAAAAATAGAAGCCATAGTTTTTTTGCAAAAAGGAAAATTACTATAAAATTCTACACCCCTGTAAGTATAATAAATAAATTTAAAATCTTGAAAAACAATGCAAATCCGCCCGCAAAAAATTAAATAAAAAAACCGGGTGTAAATGCGGAAAACCGGGTGTACTGCGCAGCAATTTGGACGTCGCCGCTGCGTAAAACCGGGTGTAAATGCGGAAAAAACCGGGTTTTTTTTATTAATGCCCAATTTAAATATACTTAAATTAATAATACCTTGATTAACTAACACATGAATAATTCAGGCTACTCTGTGATAATAAATAATAGAGTGATAATATAGTATGATTAAACTACAATCAATCTTTACAATAAATGATATACTTAAATCAATAATACATTGATTAACTAACACATGAATAATTCAGGTTACTCTATGATAATTGATAATACTTATAAGATGTGACAATAACAAATGACACATACGCATTGATAAGTTAATATTTTATTAATATTAATAAAAGGGCCTTTAATATAATAAGGGCATTAATCAAAAAACCCAGTTTTTCCGCATTTACACCCACTTTTCTGCGCAGCTGCGGCTGCGCAGTGCACCCGGTTTTCCGCATTTACACCGGGTTTTTTGTATTGTTAATTTTTAAGCAAATAGCACGTGGAGCGCGGCATTTGATGCGCGTGACCTCCCCAATCATCCTCATTTGATATTTTATTTAAAACAAATAAAATAAACAATCAAAACAAGGAATATAAACAAAACAAAACAAAACAAAACAAAAATATGGAGGGCGGCATTTTAAATAAGTAAAACCAGTAAACATTATTTATTTATCAAAATTTTAAATTTATTTATTATACTTAAAGGGGTGTAGAACTTTGTGGTAATTTTTAATTTGCAAAAAAACTGTGCCTTCTACTTGTTTTGGCCAATCCACCCGGTTTGTTTTTAATTTAATTTTTTGCGGGCGGATTTCCATAATTTCTCAAAGTTTTCAATTTATTTCTCATACTTACAGCATGGCAATTTCTATTTTGCTCAAAAACCATGGTTTTTTTTTTTTTGGCCAATCCCGCCGGTTTTTTCATAAAAAATCCTGTAAGCTTAATTTCCAGGATTTCTCAACATTTTCACATTTTTTAAACTTTTTCTAAGCACTTTAAGGGGTGTAGAATTTAATGTGAATAACAGTTGTTTTTTTTAAATCACTGGTTGGATTTTGATGATTTTTGGACTCAATTTATTTCCAAACACCTTCACATCTGTCTTTCAAGATATTCAGGGAGTTTTTAAATGGATTCATACACTTTAGAGGGTGAAGAATTCATTGGAAACAAATACTGATTATAAAAATTGACTTCTTATCAGATTTCATGACAAAGAAATGGAAATACAATTATACACAGAGGTATGGTACATTGCATGATGCTTTGGAGTGTTACATGTTGTTTATTAAATAACCAACAACCGGGTGTAAATGCGGAACACTGGGTGTAAATGCGGAAAAACTGGGTTTTTTTATTAATGCCCTAGAATAAATGAAATCAATAAAATAAATAAATAAAATACAAAGCAAGAGACATAATTGCAAGTTAATAATTTATTAGCACACAAATAATACGTATAAGAAAGAGAAATTGTTATCAACACTACTGATAACAGCTAGAAAATGCTTACAAATGGTGAATATACGCCTGAATTACATTCCTGAACTGATATGTAATGGGCAAAAAAAAATAGAAGACATTGTTTTTTTTGGGAAATAAAAATTCCCATAAATTTCTACACCCCTGGAAGTATATTAAACATTTTTCAAATGTTGAAAAAAAATCAAAATCCGCCCGCAAAAAAAAAATCAAAAAAAGGGTTTAAAAGCGGAAAACCGGGTGTGCTGCGCAGCAAATTTGAGGTTGCCGCTGCGTAAAACTGTGTGTAAACGCGGAAAAACCGGGTTTGTTCCTTAATGCCCTATAATAATGATGATACCACTAAGGAATCCCAATAGCCCAATTCTGGATAATCTATAGTTTAATGCTGATATATCATCAAGAATTGGCCACAACCTACCTTCAATAAGGTAGAAACCACAAACCCAAATGAGTACTCCTTGGATGCCTATTAATAATACTCTGTTTGGGTTATATTTCAAAAAACACTTAAGTCTGATGTTTCATTCAAGTGGATGAGCAAGACAGTGGTGGAAATTACAACTCAAGGACATGTGAATGAGAAATAAAAGGGAAACCAAAGAAAAAAACAACCCCCGGTACATATATCAGAAGTGGTAGTTGGCTACAGCTATTTCTATATCTTGGGAAAACAAAATTTGGAGGTTTTGAATAGAAAAACATTTGTGAAACTCTTCATGGGTTTTTTTCCAATCAACCATTGGCAAACCATCATGACCAATCCGGTTAAATCCCATGGAGCACAAAAAGTTGAGAAAGTATAATCGGAGGTTATCCAAAGTCCCGTGAGGCATCACTGAAGTATTACCACTATCAACCTTATGTTTCAGAACATTGGCGCCAAATTCCAATAAGGCCGAAGCATTTGAAGCAGTCGGACGTTCGGACCCGTATTTGTTAGTGACAAAGGCGGTTGTTGGACCAAAAACCAGGAGACCAGCAAGCATCCGCATTTGCTCCCGCGTATTTGATGTTGACCACTCATCAAGCTTTTTATACTTTGGTCTTGTTGGTGCCTGGAGCCCGCAGATGTAACACAAGGCTGACATAGCCCCCGTGAAGTATAGACCAAGGACCTTGAGACCGGAGGTGTTTGGTTGGGGGCTTGATCCATCCTTTGCGTGACTTCCAAGGTTTTCATAAGTTCGTTGGAATGCAAGATGGGCAGTATGCACCAAAGATTCGTCCAGGGGGAGAGGCTGCCATTCACTGCCCTGTTGCTCCATGTGTCGAAGGGCCCAGCAGTCTTGCAAAGCACTTTTAAGCCGGAGATAAGCGTGGTCACTTGGAGAGAAGTATGAGGCCAGATTCGCCGCAAGTGTGTGGGTCTGGACACGTTTGGACAGCGGCGCCTTCCGTTTCTCCTGGGAAGCCTCGAGCTGTGCCATGTTGACAACTTCAGGAGTTATCAGAGAGAGAGCACCAGGTTGAGTGGGGTTAAGAATTCTCTCTGCATACCACACAAATATCAGCCTTTGTGATGTATGAACAAGTGAGAAAAAAAGTGAGTATTTACCAGATTTGCATGCCTTCAGAAGTGTATCCACTTCCCTCCAAACAACTCGGCTGAACTCCTGTGGCATCGTTGGATGTGGTGTGACCATTGAGGGGAGGTGTGTGAGGATGAATGCTATGTTTTCAATCATTTTCTCGGCTGAACGGTGTGACCACACAATTCCACCCGCCAAATTTTCATTCAAATCATCTGCCAATGCTTTTGGAAGCATTGGGCCAGGGATAAATAGACCCATAGCTGTGCGCAAAGGAGGGATGTTAATTACAAGATGGGTGTGCATAAGCAATGGGGAGTGACTTACCAGGAGGCGTCAGGACCAGGGGGAGGAGGAATTGATTCGCCCGGTGGTCTTTGGGTAGGTGGCTTGACTGTTGATGGCCCAGCAACAGGGGGGTTCCGTGGAATTCTGAGGCCTTGCAGTGATTGCGCAGTGATGAATTCGTGAGAGGTGGGATGAGGGGTGAAGAAATTATACATGGGGCCTGTATTTTTAGAAGAAGAAGCAGAGTTGTCCAGGCGCGCCTTTTTGCTCGTCGGGTCTTCAACCGTAGGATCTTCAATTCGTACCATGTCATAGCGATATCGGGTTTGTTGTGGCACCGGTTCATGGACTGGCTCCTGGTGGAAGGTAGGTTTGGGACGTCCATGAAGGAATTGTTGGAGGACTTGCTGGTCTTCTGCACCATCTTCAGAGTCATCTGTTTCCCCCTCTGCGTCAGGGTCTTCAGAGCTGTCCCGGATGGCTGGATTGTTAGTTTCTCGTCTCCCGTCCGCATTGGGGGCTTTGGAGGACTTCTGGCCAATGAGTGCTTGGTCCCTTTGTACGCCTTGAAGGACAGACTGGCCAAAGGTGTTGAGGGTTGTCTTGTGGCCTTCACATCTGTCCGCATCTCTCCGCTTCGACGTGGGGATCCATCAGCTGGGTTTGTTGTGTTGGGCTGGCCATATTGAACATCCTTGTTTATTTGGTTTGCAAATTGATTGAGGGTGGGGATTGGGTTGGTTGCTGGAGGTAGGTGATCAGGAGTGGGTGCATATAAGTATGCCATTGAGTCGGTTGCAAATTCAGGGCGGGGGTGGGACTGGGGTGGAGCAGGCCTAGTGGCGCCTAAGGTGTTTTTAGCCGGGGCCGGGGTTCTGGAGACCTGTTCATTCTCATCGTCTGACTGCTCGTATTCAGCCTTTATTTTAGAGGCCCAATTCTCCAGGTTTTCACGTTCATCTGGTTTCAACGCAGGGTGCCGCGCCAGCTCTGTGCATTTTTCCCAGAGATCCAAACCTGTGTAATGGTGGGAGGGTGGGTGGGAGTGAGCCAGCTACTTATATTATACACAAAATAAAGGAATGAATCTCACGTCCTAGTTCACAGGTCTGATGTGAAGACATTGTTGATTGTTGAAGTCAAGTTGGTGATTTGTGCGGAATCTGTTAGCATATGAATGGGAGAGTATGTCAGCAAGTGTTACTATCTATGGTAAAAAAAATTTTAAAAAAAAAAATGGAAGAGATGTGGGGGAATGAATGTGTTTGAGATGGGCCCATTGGGCCACTTTTGGGGGGGATGGAGCACGTCTGGGGCTTATACGGGGCCCTTTGAGCTGCCTGGGGGGTTTGAATGGCCCCTTTGAATGTTTTATTGCCCCTTTGGAGCATCAAAGTGGGCCTGTGGGCCCATGGGAGGTGATGGGCAGAGGCGGGCCCCTTCTTACGGCCATTGGGCCCTGTCTTTGGGCCAGTTGGGTCTTGGAGCCCTGGGCCTGTGGGCTTTTCCACATAATTAAACCCCAAAAAAACCCTTTTTTTGGTTTTTTGGGGGTTTTTTCCTCATTTTTTTATTTCTCATTTTTTGTTTTTTTTTTGTTTTTGTTGATTTTTTTTGATTTTTTTTTTTTTTTTTTTTTTTTTTTTTTTTTTTTTTTTTTTTTTTACTCACATTGTTTTTTCTTAATCGGTGAGTGGGGGTGTTGATCGAATTCTTGGTCGTTCTGGTTGAAAACAACCAGACCGACGGTCTGATTCCTGAAAGGAATCAGACTCGGCAGCCTCGCTCACGTAATCGAATGGTCCCTACCATTCGATTACGTGAGCGAGGGGATATCGCAGGCGATATCCCCCCACACGCCAAATAATTGGCGTGTGGTACCCGCACGCCAATTGTTTGGCGTGCGCTCCCACACGCCAAACAATTGGCGTGTGGGAGCGCACGCCAAACAATTGGCGTGCGGGTCCCACACGCCAATTTTCTTTGGCGTGCGGGGCCCACACGCCAAAAAAAAAGGCGTGTGGGAACCGCACGCCATTTTTGGCGTGTGGGTCTCACACGCCCTTTTTTTTTGGCGTGTAGACCCTACACGCCAAAAAAAAAAGGGCGTGTAGGCCCCGCACGCCAAAAAAAAAATGGCGTGCGGGCTGGCGTTGGCGTGCGCGCTTGGCCTGCGTTTATCAACGCCCCTCTCCACATGGGAGAAAGCATTTTCATCCCGCCTGAATTCTTTACCCCCTGACCTTCTGGGTAATGAATTATGGTCAATTAAGTGCAAGAAAGATGATAAGAATTTTTTTACCATGCAGAATAGTGAGAGTAGGTAGTGACTTACTTCCTTTGAACACATGATTATGTTTTTTCTGGAAGTTATTCCACCCCGAGGATTCTCGCATTGACTGCTTCCGACCCCTGTGTAGGTAAGAAATTAGCCAAAGCGGACAGGAAATAGGATGATGTTGAAAAACCTACATGAGATTCTCAATCATACTGATGGATACCCGACGGTTGATGGCTGCAAGGGTTAATTCGATCTTCTGTAGCTCGTGGTATTGGAAAAAGTATGCTTCATCATCTTGGGTCATCACTTTTTTAGATTTTGCAAGGGCAATTGCCCGCAGTTCATCAAGTGTTTTGTTTGCGTACGACTCTAGAGTTGGTGGGACTCAAACCGGAGGAACCGCACTTTTGGTGTTGGGAACGGCCAAGAATCGTGTAACGGATTCGCGTGTAGGGGGATCAGACATAGGATTGGATGGCATTGGTGTGGTCGTTGTTTGAGTAGTGCTGGGGTTTACTTCCTCGACATACTGACGTCTGGTTTTCTTGCGAGGTTTCTTCTTAGGATCATGGACCTCGATACTTGGAGTGAGGTCTGGGGGTGGCTGAATGTGATGATAAGCATGTTGAGGAGACGGCTGTGCTGCTGGGGAGTGTTGATTCCCACAAAGGTTGAATGGCGCCTGGTTTGCCTGGTTTAATGGCGCCTGGTTTGCCTGGTTTGCCTGTGAGGTGCCGTAATACAAGGGTGTGGATTGGTTGGAGTTGTGGAGGCAATATAGTTGCTGAGGTGGGATGCAATTGAGGCTTTCACTTGGTTGGCTATATGGCAAAGGGGCCGGGCGGGCTGAATTGATGTTGGTGGTGGTTTGAAAGTGGTGGTGGGTTTGCCAGCCTGTTGTAGTAGGTGTTTCCATTGGTGATGAGTGAGTAGGTGTTTCCATTGGTGGTGAGTGGTGAGCACAGTGGTGGTGAGTACGACATCTTGATAGAATTGCGTAGATGAACTCAAAATTGTGGTGGGACAAACCTTTTGGTGAGGAGGGGAATCGAAGGGGAGTCAGACAGGTGGGGATGTGAAAGGGGAGGTGTCAGCTTGTGACAAGGAAAGGACTCGCGGACGGTGGACTTATTTGAATTTTGGGGGTTGAGATTTGTGAGAGGGACAGAGAAAAAGTGAGAGGATCTGAGAGCGCAAACCTACTATTGTGTAGGCTGCGTGGGTGCGCGTTCAATACTATCTAGTAGTTGAGAAGGTGTCGTCATGGGTGCCCCTATGGGCTTCCGTACCAAGGTGATTGAAAACTGATGATGTGTCTTGATTGATCAATTCAAGATTTTGGATGTATTCTGACTGGCTGGGCTGTGTTAGTGTATACAAGATTACTGTATGGACAAATCAACAACCTATGTACGCTGTACCTGCCGGGCGACTGAGTAACGCCTCAAAACACGCCTGGCGGACGAAATCCTGTGCTGCTGAATAGGATTTGGAGGCCTTCCAGGACGACTTGGAGGCGCCTCGATGCACCGGTGGTGTACTCTCGGATGTCATCTTAGCCTGCTTTCTGGATTTCTTGGGTCTTCATGCCAACGATGGCTGGTCTAAATGTCAGAGCAAGCCCAGGGAATTGATCACTTAAGTACATACATAAATTACATATTTAAGTAAAAAAGTGTTTACACCACGGGCACACTTTGGTGACAGGTGATTCGTCTTCAAGACGAACAGACAACAAAAGTCGACTTGAGGACGGAAATTGGTCCTCAGGTCGACTTCCAGACGAATTTAAGCTTCGTCCTGGGAGACCTCCTACCCACGGGGCCTTCAGGTCGACTTGAGGACCATTTGTGGTCCTCAAGTCGACTTGACAGCCAAAATGAGGCTGTCAAGTCGACTTGAGAACCACAAATGGTTCTCAAGTCGACCTGAGAACCACATAATCTTCTCAGGGTGTTATGCAGTCCGATTGAGCCCCCCCGACGGTACTCAAGTCGACTTGAAAACCAAAATGAGGTATTCAAGCCGACTTGAGAACCATCCACAAGTCGACTTGACAACTCAGGGGGGTGCTCATGTCGACTTGAGAGCCATTTGTGGTTCTCAAGTCGGCTTGAGCTCCCCATCATCCTCAAGTCGACATGGGATTGGAGTCCCGGTCGACTTGAGAACCTTGTGTGGTTTCCAAGCCGGCTTGGAAACCACACAAGGTTCTCAAGTCGACCGGGACTCCAATCTCATGTCGACTTGAGAAAGTAGATCATGATTGGAGTCCCGCCCCTCTCGGCTCAATCGAAGTCAGAGCTGGAGAGAGCGGGAAGGAGGGATGACAATGGTTATAAAAGGACTGCATCAAGTGCAGTCCTTTTATAACCATTGTCATCCCTCCTTCCCGCCCTCTCCAGCACTTATGCCTAGAACCACCCACCAGGTCGACATCGTCTTTGACCCCTGGCTATGTGACAACATCCTCAAACTTTGTGCGCCTGAGAAGGCACAAGGTTTCTGGCCGACCAACCAGTCTCAGCTTATGCCGGTCAGCCAACGCACCACCCTGCGTTTTTGCCGATTCAAGAAGCTTGTTTTCAACTTTCTTGATTCGGCCCGCAGCGACATCTTGGTTGGAGGCATCCTGAAGTATGAGGATGCCTCCCGCCATCTCGCATGGATTGGCCGCGTCCGCAGAGGACGACAATACCACCTCTACCCCCTGGCCTCCGCTTCAACTTACCGGCGGTTTCGACGCCTCATGGTGAATATCCCCAACCAAGGGGATATTTCTGCCTCAGTTTTAATCAAATTCTCCCCTGAATACAGGGAGAGATTATCTAGGAATCCTGTAAGTTAATAAGTTTTTTTTTTTCAAATGGAGGGACCCCTGAAACTTGACTAATATAAAGTTGTTGTAGTCCCCCCCCAGCCTCAGCACCACTGAGTCTGATTACACACACATATCTTGGCCCCCCTCAGAAGATGGGGTTGAAGCAGACCCCACTGAAGAAATCAACACCAACCAGGCCCCTCTTCTCCCCCTTATCCCTCCAATTGAGGGCAATTCTCTCTCAGTTTCTGGTGCACACCCCACTGGCACTCCATGCCGGGGAGAAGCCAATCTCACCATGGCGGAATTTTTTCTCTTTTCACACTTGTCTGAAAATGACAGACAAACCTTGTCTGTAATGTCTGAACATTCTTTCTACCACTGGTCTGCTTTCAAAGGAATGTCTCAGAAAGAGCTCACAGACCTAGGATTCCGTGTGGGCCCAGCTCGTTTGATAATATCTGGCGTGGCCAATGTTCTTAATCGGCTGGGATCTTACAATCCTCAAGTCTGACCTCTTACACTTGTAATTTACTTTATATATATATATTATATGTATATTTGGTTTCATAGCTTTCAAACTTCTCACTTGCAAATAAGCCAGCTGGGCCAAATCTGAGGATTGTGTGAAACTTGTCATCTATTTTTGTTTCAAATATTAGGCTTCCAATATATCATAATGGGATCCAAATGTCCTTTTGAGATTGTGTCATCAATGGGCACTACACAAATGGTTTGACCTGTACAACCAACTTAGGGAAATTGCCTCCACTCCGGGATGGATCCTGGGACAGATGTGGCATTTATTTCATGATTACCTCCAAATGCCATTTTTTTTATTTTTTTAGATATAAATGTTATTTTACTCAATATCATCATAAAATCATTTTAATTGGCCATATCTACTAATTAACATCATAAAAATAACTGCAAAGTGTCTTTTATGCATGCAAAAAAACTGGGGTGTGATTGCAAACTAATCAGAATGCATGACAATTGGCCATATCATGACATGAAGAATATCACTTGTAGTAATTTGGGCTGGAGCCAGAACTGGGTCTATATGTTTGGTGACTTGATGCAACATGTGGGCTGAATTGAGGGTAGTGAGATGACCTGGAAGGAACAGGAACATGGGTGTTAAAGTTTGGGTGGTGAGATGAAGTAACAGGAACATGGGTGTTAAAGTTTGGGTGGTGAGATGAAGTGGATACAACACCAGGGCTGTGATTTGGGTGATAAAGAGTCCTTGATTCAACATGAGGGCTGAATTGAGGTTGGTGAGATGAAGTGGATGCAACAACTGGGCTGCAATTTGGGTTATACAATGACCTTGATGCAGCCTGGGGGCTGCAGTTGGGGTTATACAATGACCTTGGTGCAACCTGGGGGCTGCAATTGGGGTTATACAAAGACCTTGGTGCAACCTGGGGGCTGCAATTGGGGTTATACAAAGACCTTGGTACAACCTGGGGGCTGCAGTTGGGGTTATACAATGACCTTGGTGCAACCTGGGGGCTGCAATTGGGGTTATACAATGACCTTGGTACAACCTGGGGGCTGC
Source organism: Puccinia hordei (assembly GCA_007896445.1). Lineage (NCBI taxonomy): Eukaryota > Fungi > Basidiomycota > Pucciniomycetes > Pucciniales > Pucciniaceae > Puccinia > Puccinia hordei. The sequence continues at coordinate 381,059 of RDRW01000034.1, forward strand.
AGTTGGGGTTATACAATGACCTTGGTACAACCTGGGGGCTGCAGTTGGGGTTATACAATGACCTTGGTACAACCTGGGGGCTGCAGTTGGGGTTATACAATGACCTTGGTGCAACCTGGGGGCTGCAATTGGGGTTATACAATGACCTTGGTACAACCTGGGGGCTGCAGTTGGGGTTATACAATGACCTTGGTACAACCTGGGGGCTGCAGTTGGGGTTATACAATGACCTTGGTGCAACCTGGGGGCTGCAATTGGGGTTATACAATGATCTTGGTGCAACCTGGGGGCTGCAATTGGGGTTATACAATGACTGGCTGGTTTGAGGGTTGTGATGTATCCTTGGAACAGGTTGAGGGCTCACATTTGGGCGGTGAGATGACACATTTGGGCGGTGAGATGACACATTTGGGCGGTGAGATGAAGCAGATGCAGCACTAGGGCTATAGGTTGGGTTATACAATGATCTTGGTTGAACCTGGGGGCTAAACTGAGGGTGGTTTGATTTCCTAGATCCTTCCACATTTTTTCCTTTCTTTTTGGTCATATTATCAATCCAAATTTTTTGACCAGCATGAGCTGCATCATGCATTTTATGTTCTGTGATTTGTTCATGTTCCAATTGGGAAATTGACCGGTGCAATACAGATTGGTGATGTGAGAATGCGTTCAAGAGATAGCTGTTATAGGAAGTGTGATGTATTTGACGAGATACCGTGGTTCCCTCTTGTCTAATCCTTCTTGATCTATTTGACACCCCTGCCTGACACCCACCATCAAAGCAGTTGTGTTGCACATTTACACAACACAGGATTTTCTAATGAGTAGTAACACAGATTGATCAGAATGGGTAGGATGGGTTGGACATGTGGTATTCAAATTGGCTCACAGATGCTGGAACACATGTAAAGTTTCTTTGTTTGTGCACAATTCTCATTGAACAATCTTTTTGTAACCCATTGAGTTTACATTCAGCCAATTTTATGAAGTAAGATTTGGGGTGGATGACTTCCCAAATTGACATAACACAAGATATGTCTGAATTCCCATTATTTTTTTCTTCCTGGATGTATTGGATTTCCTTTCAGCACTTTATTTCTCATAGGCAATATAAAAATAATAGAAATTTGACTGACAATGACAAATGAGTCCTTTTGAATAGATTCCTTATCATTGAGGTTCAGTATCCAAACCTGGCGGATTTGGGCCGTTGGGTAATACAGTCTCAATGCATCTGGAACTTGTTCAAGTCCTCCATCTGGAATTGTGGATGATTTGACATAGGGGTATTGTCCAATTGTCATAACTTTTTGGTTATTGAATCCCATGGCCTTTTGAATGGCTGGATTTCCTGAAAATATTCCTCTCACTTGGTTTGATGCTTGGAAATACTCTTTTTGATTATGGTCAAACATGTAACCACCTGAAAGGATTAATCTCATTATCTGATAGTTACTGAAACTGATGGCAATATCATGTCCTGGACTAAGCCGATTGGTGTGAACTGCAGCGTGCCTGAGACGGCCATTGAAACTCTCAAACTTCTCAGTGGCAAATAATGTTGCTGGCCCAAATCGTTTGATTGACTCGGGGAGATGTAACAATATGTGAAGCTTGGGCTTATTTGCCCATTGTGCTGACATCTTGAGAATATGATACATGAATATCTGTATATTCATTCGAAGTTCTGCAATATATTCATCCATGCTTTCTATAGTGGTCTGGAAAATCAGGCTTCCTATTTTGCATAGAGGAATCCATAATTTCTTTTGTGTTTCATCCATGAATGGAAAAAAAACAAATGGGGCCAACTGTACTAAAGTGCGGAAGTCCTTTCCAATAAAACTTTTCCAATGGGTAACCATATATTTACCTTGGATTGGTGGAATGTTGAGGCAATCCAAGTTAACTGAGTTGAAAAGGGCCTCCATCTTTGCAAGGTCTTTCTGTTTTTCCATGAAGTCCCTGACCAAGTACTTGACAACACCAAGGGAGAAAACATGGAGAATTTCAACTGGTGTGTCTTTGCATCCATCAAACTCTAGGAGATGTGTAAATACATTGCAAAGTCGGTGAGGTTCAGAATTTTCAATGGCCTCTATTCTTTGCCGGTCATGAGGATTATTGCGTCTCAATTCAATGAGTTTATCTTGAAGTTTGTCCACCAAACCAAATTCATTCATGTGTTTGTCATATTCTGCCTTGGATTTTGTTTTGAGTACATTCCAAGAACCATTTGTTTTCTGAACGGTTTGATACCACCTACGTGGAGAAGGTAACCCTTTTATCCCGAAGAAATCATGGATGTAAACCAAACTACTCCTTTCTTTAACTTCATCAACCCGCAAATGGCATATTCTGCAGGGATTCTTGCAAATTCCAGGGATTGGTGTATTTGTAACCTCTGCTGCCATAGGTGAGTCACCCAGATAGCAAAGAACCATACTCATGATCAAAACTTCATCTTGAAGACTGGAATCATATGCAAAGACACCTTCCTTAGTCAAAGAGCTAAATCATATAAATGTCAGTGGAAAAAAATCAAGTTGTGACTTTATAATTCTGATGCTGGACCTACTTCATCTCTTGGACAATTGTCTCTCCCAATTCCAGTGGACCTGCAACATTAGATGTAGAGACAAAATGGCAGTTGTACTCCATGTTGCTATAAGATGGGGGAAGGCCACTAAGTGTAAAATAATATGATACATGTTTATTCCACCTCTTGGATTGGTTTCCTGATGTATCATCTGAGTATAGTGTAATAGGCACATGGCGGATAACCTTTCCTTTGGCCCGAGACCTCCATGGATTGGGGACAGGGATGGGGTGATGCTGGCCACAATCATCCACTTGAATCAATTGATGCCGTATTTTGTTTATGAATTGTTTTCCATCAATTTTTGGCATTTCACAATATATCAGGTCAAATTGATCCACTGATATAGTTTGAAGCTCTGGTGCATGGTAGCTGATATGACCTGGTATCATTATGGCCAGCTGGGGGGTGCCATCTTCCAATGGGGTATAATCATTCAACTTTGGTGTAATACATTTGGCATGTAATTTATTTCCCACCTTGAAGAAAAATATGGGTACCACAATTCTCTGCCCAGGACCCTTGAGTGTGATGGGCTCAAAAATGTAATAGTGTTTTTGAGCAACTTCAACCATTTGTACCCTTCCTTTCCTAGACAAACATTCTCGCCATTTAGTACTTTGATATAGGGAATGTATATTTTTTCCATAGGTCTCATGTGGATAGAATTCTAGGTGTTTATTCACATATGGATTCCCCACTTCCTAATAATTTGCATGAAATAAGTTAATGTGTCAGTAATCAATCACCCAGAACAGAGAAGCAATTTATGCATCTCATATGACTCTCACTCACATGACTAATGATGTCTTTCAAGCTGAGTGAATAACACTTGTTATTCAAGACTGACAGGTTTTCCATAATATTGATGTTCAGCATCTTGCGGATTTTCTCCCTTCTTCTCCTGATTGTGGCCCAGTGTGGAATAATCACATGGCAAAGCTGTAATATCAGGCGGATCTGGTGATACATGGACCGTGACATGATGTGATGCAAGTGACCAAGTATCAGAGCTGCAATGAGATACTATAAAGGAATAAGAGCACAAGGAAGTCAAAACATAATATAGTATATTATGTGAGTATACTATATTATTCTACATAGAGGTTCAGGATAACAACATACCATTTTATCTGGAAATGGGTACCATTGGCCACTTGGCTCCAAATCATCTTCAAATTCAGGTGCATTCTCATCACCTGGTAAATTCATGTTGTCAGAAATTAGGGATTGAAACACAGATGATAAGGGATCATCCATAAGCCAATCATTCCAGTTCAACCCCCTTTCAGAACCATCATCAGAACTGTTATCTGATCCACCAAACCCCATGCCTGTTTGATCATTCAAATCCAATGGAGGGATAGAATAATTGTCATAATGATCATTTTGATGATGAATTGGGCAGTCAGTTTGAACCAAACCAGACCAGTTTGAAGTGGGAAAATCGCAACCATCCATTTCATTGAGTAAAGGCCTAGTATCTCCAGGTCCTGTTTCTCCCTGCCCAAGGCCAACTGAATCATACAAGGGATTGCTGGTTGTAGGTAATTGTGAACCACCTCTTGAAATGGCTGACACTGGTTGCCACTTTTTTTGAGCTATAATCAAAGAAGCTTCCATCTCTTTATGATTGGAAGAATCCAGGTGTTTTTGAATCCACCTCAGCTCTAGTAATCTCCCACCACATGGAATACACCTAAATTTTTCATGCCCATCAGGCTGCAGCACTGAGTGAAAGCCTGCAAAGAACAGTCAAAAATCATAAGTGAGGGAGATTGGGTGAACTCAGGGTGTAACACTGACCAGGAATTATCATAATAAGCTGGTATTATGAGTTGAAACCCCTGCAATTAAATAAGCAGATAATATGAGTTAAAATCCCTCCAATCAAAATGATATGAGAAGTAAACCTGAAATATGGTGTAGGAAATATGTGCTTGATTAAACAAAGACAGCTGTCAGAAATATGTGCTTGAATAAAGAAGGAAAAGTGTTATCCTGCCCTACTTTTATCACCTTATTGGGAAGTCCCCATAATCTTATCACCAACTAGATTGACACACTACAGTTTATTTGACATGTTTCAATTTCAAACCAGGACTTTATTTGTAATCATGAATCATGTGTCAGATTAGGGTGCTGGTTTCAGTCCAATAATTTGTATTTGCACCACTGAGAAAGCTCAGTATTGTGTGCTGGTTTCAGCAAAGGTGGGGCATGTTTCAGAAGCCCTGTGTTGGACATGTATGTTGTACAATTCAACCAGGGGACAGTTTCACTGCTGCGCTCATGAACCCCGCCCCCGGACACACCGCGGTCCCAGTTCGGGAGTGCAAGTTTCCCGGGGTGAAACTCCTGTGACAGCGCCCCGCGGCCTTTTCAGCCCGGCCCCGGAGATAGCGGATATGGACCAAGTCCACCACCAACCGCCCCGCTTCCTCCCATCCAACAAAACACCCTCCAACAATCCCATCCAACGAAACACCCCCCAAGGACAATACAATCAGACGCATACCCCCAGTAAGTAAATCGTCTATGTTACTTCCACCCCCCACTAAGCTATTACTAACCCTGTAACACAGAATTATGTCACAGGTCACGGGATCCAATACAGGACCTCCTAACAAGGACGGCGCCGCTGTACCGCATGGCTACCCCGTCCCGCCTACCCCATCCGTACCACCTACCCCATCCATACCACCTAGCCCATCCGTACCACCAACCTCTGGCTGGTCGACCACGCCCAGCACCTACAGCCCCAGATTAACTGCGTCGGGTCCTACCGGAGGGCCCCCTCTCACCCCAGGTGAGTTGTTTTGTCCTCCCGCCCCAACCCCCCTCCGCGATGGACACACTGGACCCATCAGATCCCGAGCGGCCGGCGGCGCCCCCCCTTGCTCTATGACTCCCCATCTCGGCGCAACTTCTCTGGTGGTTACCCCGACGGATCAGACGGTCCCGACTATGATGGACCACCGTCAAGTCTCCACTCTAGTCGGCCATCAAGTCTATCTCTATCCTCGGCGTCCGGTAGGAGGATCACACCTCGATCAATCAAAGCCGTCCAATTACGGCTCCAATCAATGGGTAATCGATTTCGAATCACCGACGAGCTCATTCAGTGGGCCCAAGGCCTAGTAGATGTAAGTAGTCATGCTACTAGGCCCCCAGAAGATATAGCTAACAACTTGCTTCTTCCTCAGATGCCAGAGGAGGAATTGAGGCTAATGAGCATCCTCATTAGCCTCAACAGCCAACTGCCAAGAGATCCCCTATCCCATCCAGATCCCCCAAGCTCAGCTAATAGGGATTTATTCCCTCCGACGTTCCGGGTATTTGTTCGGACGACGGTCCGCGAGGTTTTATTGCGACCCGACATCGACGCTTATGGACGCCGAACTGCCAAGAAGAACACAATCGAGCGCACCCCATTCTTAATGATCAGGGTGAGTGGGGCACAATGATCAAACCCTGTGCACCCCAGAAACTGACAGAACTTTTTTCTTTAGGGTATCATTGACCAGACCAGCGCGGCGTTTAAGGCCGCCAACATGCCCGATGGGTACAATCAAGACCCATACAAAACCGAGCTCGATTGGCATATCGCCACCATACTCAAGGGCGAGAAGAACCTGTTTGCCAACCTCCTCCGAGTCGGCTTCGTTGGTGATACCTCGACGACGCCCCCGCCCAAGTTGGAAAAGCTGGTCGTCGATGCTTACGGTGCGATGGACTCAGCGTTTAAGGACCTAACCCCCAGCCAAATCCAAGCAGATCCGCGTATTACTCAAGCACGCCGAGGGCGACTGGCCTACCTTAGGGGGATGATCAATGTCAACCGGCTCAAGCGGATTGCTAACCCCGCCGCCAAGGTCCCTGGTGCATGGGAGGATATCGATAACGACTTGGAGGTGCGTCGTCACCACTCTAGGGTTCACAACGCCGTGTTTGGTCACCTTCTCCTTGAGCACAAAGCTCGGCTCTGGGACGGCACCTCTACCGTCCACAACTGGACCAAGGAGGAGCAACAGCTCCCCAGTGACATGGCTGTGGCCGCGCGGGTTGCGCAAGAGAATAACAACACTCTTACTCTGACCGTTGGCGAGGCGGTCAATTAAGATGCGGCCGACTATCTGCCCTTCCCCATATTTCCACCCCCTCCCTATCCCATTATATCTATCCCCTCCCTTTCCCATTATGTCCCTCTCCTCTCTTTCCCTTTGTGTTCCCCTATGTTTCCACCTACAATGCCTGTTTCCTAAACTATTTCTTCTCTCATGTTATCCATTTTGGTTGTATTTTCCCCTATTCCAATCTTGCAATGCTAGCTCAAAACCCCCATCTGGGGTGATGAGGAGGAATCAACGATTCTGCACATTCCTGTTCCAGCTGCCCGGCTGAGCCGGGTGGGAAGATTTTTTTTTCATCCGCCCTGACGACGACTTGCCACATATTTTGATGTCGTCTTCAAGGCGGTTTATGATCCGCCTTGAAGACGACCTGGCTGAGCGGAACGTTTGCGAGGCGGCTTGAGAAGTCGTCTTCAAGGCGGTTTCGGATCCGCCTTGAAGACGACCTGGCTCAGCATGACGTTAGCGAGGCGGCTTGGGAAGTCGTCTTCAAGGCGCATCCGAAACCGCCTTGAAGACGACCGGCTCCAGCAAGACGTTTACAAGGCGGCTTGGATTCAATTGAATCTCAAGTCGGCTTGAAGACAAAAAGCTGGGCTGACAGCTCTATTCAATTGGAAAAAGACGCCTTCGAGGCGTCGTAAAAACTCGACTCGAAGGCGTCTGAAAGTACCCGTGGTGTACTCTGACGGGGTTGATGATTTAGCTGTTGTTGGTGTGAATGTTATAGATATAAGCTGTATCTGTGGAACCGAGGTGAAGTGAAAGGAGAAGAGGAGAGTCGAAGCTTGTGTTTGATCCAAGTGGAGTCTTGGCGTTCAAATAGCTCGCCGATCAAAATTACTAAACCAACACCCACCCATCAACCACTTTAACCCTTCCAACCTTCTTCAACGCGCGGTCTTCAACCTCTCTCACTGATCATCAAGCCCATTAATATAAGCTGGTCTAATGTAAGCCCATCTTGAGCTTCGACAGCGTCATCAGTCACTAGTCTTATTAAATATTATCTCCTGGTCTTAAAGTATTTGATTTAAGTCGTTCACCTACACACTCTCACCAACTTCTTCCTCTCTTTTACATATACACTCACTGGCCACCGTCAGCAGTCAGCTGGAGGAGTGGTCCCTGTTTCTGGCCCAAATCTACGCATGTGAATATTAACACGCACATAAATATTTATGTAAATGCATAGTATATAAACTATGGATTTATCGATTTAAAGATAATTTCGAGGGTGCACTGCTTCTTTGAGCTGGCTCGTGCTAGGCTGACGTCCGAGCGAGTAGACCCAGCGCCATCAGATCAAAACCGCCCCTCCTCCTTCCACCGCCCCACCACATCTCATCTCTCCCTTCCAAAACCAGAAATACTTGTCCCTCGTTGTTTTTCTCCCAATCACCTACACTTTTTCTTCTTCCCACCACCCCAACAAGATCGACCCTAGTAAGTCCCAGTCTTACCTCTCAATCAATCCGTCAATCGTCCACCACAACTTAATTATCGGCTCTGCCAATCCGCCTCGTAAACTCAAACCAAGCTCACAGCTCGCCCCTGCGTTTACACATAAGACTCTCGCTTATATTCAACCCCCATAACCACACCGCTTTCTTCCCTAAATCTTATCCCCTTATTCTTCCCTTGCGACTTCCGAACTCACTCCACCCCTTCCTTCCATCATCAAAGAACCATACTCGCTTGCTTTATTGACATCTCCCCTTTCAACTTGATTCGCTTCTCAGAAACCATGTACTTCCACACCATCGTCACTCTGGCTGCTCTTTTCAACCTGGCCTCTGCCCAGGCTCCTGCCCCCGCCGCAGATGGAGCCCCTCTCGTTGTCAACACACCCAGTAAGCTGCTCCATCTCACCTCTCCTCGCCACCTAGCATCGCTGAATCAATTTCCCCCCTCACCAGCCTCCGTCCAAGCCTGTCTCCCCGTTGCCCTCACGGTTAGTTGTTGATGAACCTTAGTATCCTTCATCATCTGCTGTCCTGACCCACCTCGTTACTCACAGTGGGCTGGGGGTGTGCCCCCCGTTTACGTCAGCCTCATCAATGGCGGCGATCCCACAAGTCCCATTCTGAAAGACTTTGGCGCTCAGACCGACACTTCCCTCACCTGGTCCGTACCCTCTTACACCACCTCCTAACCAGTTACTTACTATCTTTACTCTCCCCATCTCCCCGTCTCGTCTGACTATCAGGGATGTCGACCTGCCCGCTGGCAGCTCTCTGACCGTTCAAATCCGTGATAGCAAAGGAAAACTTAATTACTCGGACAAGTTCTCTATCCAACCCAGCAGCCAGACCTGCAAGAGCGCTCAGCCCAACTCCGGTGGATCAGCTGGGAAACCTGCATCTCCATCCACTCCTCCCGCCACCAACAAGCCCGCCTCCGGAGCCGCCACTCCCGCCTCTCCCGCCGGCTCTTCCACTGGCTCTTCCGCCGGCTCAACAACCCCTTCTACCTCCGGCACCTCCACTACAGCTGCATCATCCACCCCAGGTAATCCAAACACCGCCGCTACTACCCCTGCCTCTCCCGCAGGCCAGGCACCCAAGGCCGCCGCTTCGCGTGCCACGTAAGCTTTATCATTTCCACCACCCACCCGCCACTTGTACCCCGCTGACCCACACCATGCTTATCCCTTCACAGCCCCGGATTAATGGCCTGTGCAATTGCTGGTGCTCTGGCCGTCTTTGCATAACTTCACGTTACTGTGCGCGTCTTGATTACTCTCGTAATGACACATCGGAATGTTCTGTCAACATTTTCAGACTTTTCGAAGATGTTAAAACGTATTACCCCTTTATTCTTTCACACTTATCTTTAATCATGTTTGCTCGCCACGACGGGCCGTAGGAGATTTTATGTTTTGTTTTTGCTTCAGTCACGACTCTTGTTGAAACTATGTGACTTCGAACCATTTGCACTGGGTGGGCCAAGCACTGCTTTATCACACTGCCATCCTACATATAATTTCTTTTTACGGTCCCAGACACTCCGTGCAAGAACCCAAGCCCTCCATGGTTTTGCCTGCGGTCGCAACAATTCAAGCTTTCAGGTATCGCGCAATGTATGTTCGAAATCCTGGTGCCTGCCACGCCTTGGGCTCCTTTGTCATTTTCACAAAGGCCCATATTTCACTTGCATTAAGACTTACTCACCTACTAGAGACACTTGACCGTTAACTAAGCCTTTAACACTTTTCTATGGAATCATGCACTCCAATGCAGAGTCTCACTGGCTCCGGCAACCGTCTCATCAGAGCTTGGGGAGTTTGAGGCTTTCAAAGCCCATTTTCCTTTGACCCATCACAGTGGATATAATCAGTGCCGTGTGGGGCTTGGTGGCCAGGCATCCTGGCTTCATTTTACTGTCTTTCAAGTCTGATAGTCGCCAGGCCTTCTTCAGACAAGTTTGGTTCCTCAGGCATTCCTGACACGACATACATGGGTAAGCCCTGAGGCCTTTTTGAAGCAGACATGGGGTGGTGATGTGTTTGGGCTTACGCATGGTGTAAGCCACGGATAACTAAAAAAAAACAGAACATTTGAGACATTGAAAGCTGTGATATTGCTCCACTTCCCAGCTTTATCATCTGAAAACTTCAATCAAACGACGTCCTTGCCCCAAAAGCATGCTACCCAAGGCAAAAACCGAACCAGGCCCCAAATTTTTCTTGCTGGTTTTGATTGCCAACTAGCACCAATGTAATATGAGTAGGTTTTTTTGGAATGAATAATTAAAAGTTGAAAGTCCACATTGAAATATTAGGTAAAAAAACATATGGCCAACCAGTAAAACCCTTACAGATTGACGCTGTGGGCAACTCAGTCTCAGCTTGCAATCCCTTTATTGTTGCAGGCACAGGTTATGGAAAAATCTGGATTGTAGAAATATATTCCAACATGATTCATGGGTCCAAGGAAGATTCAATTAGCCATTCATACCCTGAAACCCTGGGATTTGTTTTAGGCAACAATGAGGTCTACACTACAACAAAGAAAAAAGAAGGAAATCTGCTATCAACATCAACAAACTGAACTTCAAGAAAACTGCTGAAAAGACATATCTAAAATCTTTTATCAATATCTATATCCAATTCAGTCTATCCTGAAAAGAAAAATACCTCAATTTGGGACCTCTGTGGTCCATGTTGATGGCTTTTTGTCACATTCCCTGATACACACAGAATTAAATTTTTGCACAAGAAATTACAAGCATTAAAAATCTCTGGGCACATAGAGACGTGCATAAACTCTGTATCCTAAAATTTTAAGCAGTAGTGTGGCATCAGAACATAAAACATAAGTGTTGCGCGGAGAGGGATTTTGAGAGCTACACATATAGAAAAGTCAACTATTGCTACTCAAATGATTAAAATTTCAAAAGAAATCAAAATATAACTCTATGGTAGACAAATTTATGATGATTCATTGCCAAAAAAAGGGGGGGAAATAGATATTCTTAAGGGAAGTAATCATTCATTATTCATAATTTCAAAAGTTGTAGAAAGTAATATTCTGAAAGTTCTTAGATTTTCTGCTGGGATCAATTGGTTTTTTGCTTGGAGAACAGGAGGTTGATTCTCAAAGAGGCAGGACTTTGAAGGAGGAAAAAACAGTTACAGATGAAATCAGGTTGATTTTTGGTTGAGTAATATCAGGCTGTAGAAAACAGCAGGCTGATGGAAAGTGTAATATTGGAGGTATTTGTTTTTGAAGAATTGGAGACATTGACCCTGAGTAGGAAAAAGAAAACAGGAATTTGGTATTTGTTTTATTGTGACCTGTTGAGGTTTGGCAGTGGGATGTGGGTGCAGAGTTTTGTCTTGGATTAGGTGCCGGGCAGTTTTGCATTGGAAAATGATCAACTAGGTCAAATGGGTCCATCTTTCTGGAGGCAATATTTGCATGAATGAAATTGAATAAAAAACCATGTATCTTGTGCAGGATCCCAGAAAACCATGTGTAAATGCAGAGAGCTGTGTTGTGTAGTATGTCCCTTTATTTTGTCTTTTTCTTTTGTGATACTGTAAGTAAAATCTCTTTCCAGTCCGTTTTGACAGCGCCTGGAGACTCCTAGAGTCAAACACTGGGGGCCCAAAAGTCCATCTTGGCACTCCAAAACTGCATTTCGGAGCTTCCCATGTGTGTGGAATAAACAAATACATGCAATCAGACACAATCAATTGTGTGCAATTATCATGTATTTAGATCCCTGGATATGTAACAATTCTTTGTGACTTCTCTCTGTTACTATTATCATCATCATTCAGATCAAAGGGAGTGAAATTTTGGGGTCCGAAACTGTTTTGGTTTAACGTAGGCGTGTCGCTACCTCATTCACAAGTGAAAACGTAACAAA